>CM076578.1:312932357-313255099 GCA_034641835.2 Pinus albicaulis
TACCAATCCACTTCAATGGTGATTTTTCCTGCTTAACATCCTTTTTTTGTGAATCATCTTCTTTCACATCGATGATGGAATATTCTGTTCCATTCTCACCAGTATTTTTATCCACTTGCTTCAAATGCTTGGGTTGAGTGGTTGGATGCAGTGTCCAACACTGGGTAATGAGATGTCCCTTCTTCTAACAATAAGTGCCAATCTTTTGCACCTTTTGTTCAAGTAGCATTTTTTTTTTACTATTTCCTCTATGCTATCATTCTCTTCCATCATCTTGAAACTTGATGGTTATACAAACCTCAATAAGAACAAAAATTTTTTCTCCCATTCATGCATGTAGATTTTTATTGGTTAACATAATCATAAAAAATATGATTATAGGAAGAATTATACCTTGAATGATTCTTTGAATGTTCATCTTTATCACCTTCTTGAGGAGATGCGCTTGAATAGGTTCCAACTCTCTTCGAAGACAAAAAACAATGTTCATGCCCTCAGAGCTATCACAATACTCTTGTTCGCCATAAGCTGTATGTTTAAAAATCATCTTTATGCAAAATGGGTTTCAAACAATTTCATTCATCTTGAATACAAACTTTTCATGTTTAAGGGTTTGAACCTACAACAAAAGTCCTTCTTGGACCTGTTTCAAGTGCCTTCATGGTTTTATAAGTTTCTCCATATCTAAGACCCAAATATTTAGGCCTTTCCTCAATCATAATTGCCTCAACTATGCCTTGTGCATGTTTTCCTAATCCTTTACATTCATAGCCCATTTTGATCATCAATTTGGACCCTATTCCTCTAGTGTGTTTTTTAGATGAACCTACACATTTATCTTGAGAGGAAATTGAAGACAAACTTGAATTATTTACCTCTTCTTCAAGTACATTCTTGGCTAAGGCATCTTTGGCATCATGGAGCTGAGTCTCCATCTCATGCATATTTTGAAGAAGTTCTTGTTTCTCTTTCTTCTTAGCAACCAAATTCTCTTGAAGTTTAGTGTTCTCCCTTACATATTCATACAATTTTTGCACCATATCTTTCATGATGTATAAGTCTTGCTTCATCTCTTTATCAAAGAGTCTTTCAAAGGAGGATGGTTTAGAATCACCACTTAATGAAATTTCCATCACAATGTAATGACTAAGGAGCTTCACAAAGCTTCAGAAAATTTGCAACTATTAAAAACCCTTCAAGTAAAAAAAGCAAGCAAAATTGTGCTCTGATACCAACTTGATCTCAAATTATTGGTAGTTATTGTTGTGCTAGTAGCATATCAGATATATCTCTTATTTGCTTTGTTTTACTTATCCATCATAGGTTTGCTTATGAGCATGTGATTGACAAATTATTGAACTTGGTGAAATTATGAGTTTGTCATAAGCTTAGAAAGGATGATTTAAATGACAAAATAGAATAAATATTAAACACAACAAACACACATAACATAGCTTAATACACAACATTTTGATAAAAGAGTTCACCCCTCCTAGGCTACATCTCCTAGGTCCAACTTCATAGCGTGAGCCTTTGTATTAGCTTCAAGTGTGCTCAAATTGTTGTTACAAGCTTCAAAACCTCTTGGAACCTATTGCAATGCATTTAAAACATCATAATATCCCAAAAATGACTATTTTTTTGCTAAATTTGGACTCTGGATGCTCTGGCAATGACCCCAACACCTGGTGGCCTTAGCCTTCAGAAATATTCAAATGCACAAAAAACCCTATATATGACCTTTTCGGCCTCTGCAACCTGCTTCAATGGCTGCAAAATACCCCCAATACCCTATTTTAGTTTTGACTGAGTCAAATTTGGAGTTTTTGGGCAAAATTTATGCCTCATTCAAGTTTTTCCCTAAAAACTGCCTCCAAATCTCGCTAACTGCCAGTTAACTCCACTAAAAGTGGAAGTCCGCCAGATTTGGTGGGTCCACCAAAATTTTTTCCAATCTAGTCCACATTTAATTAACTGATAAGTGTGCTTTAAAGATAAATAAGTGGAGTTTAAAGTGCCTAAGCATAGCTACAACTAATCATAGATTAGGGAGATTAATCCCAGATTAATCGTAATTAAACCTGGCTTAACTATTTAAATTTCCTAATGATGCATTTGGCTCCACCCCTGGTCATAGTTCTTGGTCGCATGGGGAGGATGAGAGTTGGCCCTTCCACCTTTCGTTTGAGCATGTTTGTGAAGAGTCAAATATGCATGTGTTGGCTTTCATTTCAAGTTATGGTAGAGTGGCATATTGGAAAGAGGAATGGCTTTGTTGGGCGGAGGTCTAGGTTCAAACCTTGACCCCACTCCCATTCTCCAAATATTTTAAAATATGTTGATTGCATATTTTCATACACTTAGAGTTCTTTCCAACCATTGGAAACATAACCAATGAACCATAGCATTTAATATTAAATATGATTTTGGTTGGAATTTTATAAGGTTTTTTAATATAATTAAATACATATATATAAAATATATAACATAATATATAATATGAATTTTCATTTTATATATATATATATATATATATTCCACTTGCACCCAAAACTAAGAATTGGTTGGAATTTTATAAGGTTTTTTAATATAATTAAATACATATATATAAAATATATAACATAATATATACTATGAATTTTCATTATATACATATATATATTTCACTTGCACCCAAAACTGAGAATTTGACCCTAGGGGGTCATTGCCATTTTCCAGCTTCACACCCCAGCTCTAACTTAGTCGTGACACTTGGCATAGTGTCATTGGTAAAAAATGGAGAATATTCCAGAAGATTCTTTTTTGATGACTGGGCTGCCATGTAAGCAACTTGCAATTTTTTAAATGTATGAGTAAAAAAACAACAAGTCATAACTTACTCATACGAACTCAGAATTTGATGAAGATGAAATGAGTTACATTGGAGTCCTGGCGATGAGCTCTACGATTTTGTCCTAGTCTGAAGCATTTCCGAGCACTTTGAATTTTTAGCTAATTTTATGCCCTGATCCAAATTTTGATCATGCTCTTCCTAATTTTCTGCTTTCCCACAATAGAGTATTTATGTTGTTAAATGTGTAGTTTCTCTGTTATAATATATAACTTTGGAATGTACTAAGTTTGAAGTCTGTAAGGAAATCATATGAGCTATGGTTGTTCCATTATTTTGTTCATTACATCTTTATTATGCATGAGAACAATCATTCGAAGATTATTCACTTACTATTCTTATTCAAGCTTTACTTACTCAGTTGAGCCTCTGTCTTATAATATTTGTGGCTTATTGTCTTTGAATATATATAAAATTCATGTATTTATTCTCCTTATAGAGTTAGTTACTCTATTGAAGGGATAATATTACGATAGAAAATATTTATCTGATTTCGTGTTTTCATTACTAGTTGTTTTTGGGTTTAAATCTATTGTATAGATGTCTACAATACTTACAGTTAATTAATTCTACAAAGAACTCTACAATTTTTTATTTCTTCTCAGTTTTCGTTTTCTGGCTTTTCTTTTATTCCATAAGTAATAATATATACAGCAGAAGGAAGGTTATTTAGGTGACTGGACCACCTCGAGAGGGTTAATACCCAACCCTCAATCAATGTAATCCTTTTCTTCTTTTTTATAGGAAAAAATGTCTCGTTCGGGGTTATCCTTCCCTAAATGGACTTAACTGTCCGAATGTCCATTGTTTTCTTGATGGAGTTTTCTTTATTGTACTATTATTATCATTAAGACTTCAATATTTTCTTTTCTGCAAGAAAATTTTACAGCAAATCTATTTCAGGAAAAAAGATTAATTCATTTATCATACAGATTAAACACTTCCTTCCTGTCTAATTTTCCTCTAAGAAAGAATGCACATTACCAGAAAACTAATTATAGAATTTAACATAATAGAAATGCCATTTTCCATTCATATCAGTCTGTATACTTATCTCAGATAAGTACTACTCATGGCATCCTCCCAACCATGATAGAGGAAACGACATCCTTAGCTCCCCCCATGCTCCTCACCAGAGTAGGATTTCCGTCACAGTTATACAAGAGGTAGAACTCAAGACCATATTCTAGTATTTCCTCTGTCCCAACCGTGAGAGAGGAAATGACATCCTTATCTCCCCCGTGCTCCTCACCATAGTAGGATTTGCGTTGCAGTTATATACGAGGTAGACCTGAACACCCTAGTCTAGTCTTTCCCCCAATTTCAAGTAGCAAAGTTTCACTGGTTTCTACCAGCTATGGACACTCTCTCCTTACATCTCTCTAGTTGTTCCTTTTCCTTCTCGGTAGAACCCCTTTACTTCTTTAGGATTTTCTTTTTATCCCCAGAGGAAAAGTAACTACCCATAACTTCTTAATCCAACTACTTTGGGATCTTGGAAAACCTTTTTACCATAAGCTTATGGAAACATACCATAATTTAATCATTTATTCAAAAGAGAATAAATTTAGTTCATGACTTGATTAAAATGCTTGTTAATCCTATTTAAATTTAAAATAATTCAATTTTCTAAATTTAAAAAGTCTTTTAAGGAAATTTAGATCCAGTTGTTACATTGAGCATGCCCCTCAGAGAAACCAACTAATCCCTACCTATATGGAACCTCTTCAATCACAGATAATCACTGCATAAATTGTTTCGGCTATTATTGCATTTTCTTATGACATAAGTGTTTTATTAGTTTCAATTTTTTTAATGCTCTAATGCACCAATAGTTGTAGACGCACTGGATTTTTACATTTCTTTACGTCTTTACTTGTTTTCACTCATCAAGGTTTTATTGGTATTAATTCACCGCATTTTCATGTGGAGTTATCGTTTTAATGCAAAAAAAGTTAGATAGCTTAATTTTATGTAAATACTACATAACTAGCAATTGCACCAAATGTTGCAAAGGAAACATCGTAATGCATACATTTGAGAATAATCGTGACATATAGAAGATCATGTGCAACTAATCCAATGAAGATCATGTGTAACTAATCCAATGATTTAGACTTGATGATAATTCAATGTCATTGTTGTAAATTTATACAATATATTATTTAGAAAATGTTATTTAGAAGTATAATTGAACAATTGCGTGAAAAAAAAAGTTCAATAGAAATAAAATAGTTCAATGTTAAATAATGAAAAATATGAACAACAAAAATGTTATCATTGCAACATAGTTTAGAATCTACATGTATTTTATTCTACTTTTCTTATCATAACATTTTTTTTTTCTAATAACAATCGCTAATGTTTCCATATTACTTGTTTTCGTTTAAAATCATCTAAAAATGGAACTTACAATTATATACGATTCAAACCAACATTTTAACAAAAAATTGTATTAAACATCATATCCTCCCTCTCTTAATTGTCACAACTAAGAAGAAGTGATAATGGAATATTAAATATATCAACAAATTTCTATACCAAGAAATGAGTGCCCTTAACCCTTAACCAAACACAGTATATTACAATAACTACTAATTTTTCTAGGAAGTTCCAATCCATTAAAAATTATCAGTCAATGAAACTACAAAAATGAAGTGGTGTATCAATGGGCAACCAAGTAGATTAACCTTTAAACTTGGAAACCTATGACGCAATAGAAACATTTAGAAAGATGACCAACAATTAGAAATAAAGATAAGTACAAATTATCTTGGAAATAATAATAATTTTTTTTGTACTTAGTCAACCAACAATAATACAATTTACATCCAAAAATAATATACTAAATCTGTGATTTTTTTATAGATTAATGATAAAAAAATATTTAAAGTTAAGAGACATCTGTAAAATTTGTTGTTGCGACAAAATGAATTGGTGTTTTTAGAGTTATATAGATTTCTCGTCCTTCATTTCATCTTTACAATTTTAGATAATCAAATTGTTTTGAAAAAAATGAGTATGGGCAAACAAAAACGATGTTTATGTGGTGAGGTTGTCACCTCCAGGCTTGCAACGTCAGGTGTTCTAGTGCCAAAAATAACTTGAGAAGATGATGGCACAATTTTATTTGAAATGGGGCCTATCTTTTCCATAAGAATCATTGACAAAGACACAGAGGACAACATGGTTCAACCTTCGGCACTTAGAGAAGCAACCCTAACACTAAGAGATGGTTCCCTCTTTCCTAAAGAGGCAATTGGACCATACATTCATATAACTGAAGAAGAGTATTATGGACATCACCTAAGAAGTTGACGATGTTCTGGTGCTGGCCAATCACTTTGTACATCATGCAAGAAGGCCTTCAACGTGACCTATAAGAATGCTCACAACTTTATACAAATAGTATGAGTGGTGTTGGCTCAAGTGTCAAGAATTTTTTGTAGTATTATTTCCATTACTAAGTAATATTGTTCTTGAAAATTAATCTGAGGGGTTAACCTCTTACTTCCTATCCTTGAAATATGAAAATATATCTCTCTTGGTTTATTCCTACAAAATTTGTAGTTATACTAAAAACAAATCCCTTTAATAATCGTTGTCTTACAAAACCTCTCAACGAACTAGTGAATTCAAGAATAGAATAAAATAGCTCATGTCCTAACTCTGCTCATTAGAAAAAACTGAACCATATCTCAATTATGGACAGAAAAAATTTTAAAAATAAAAATACATCTAGAAATAGTAGGTCACCTCCAAGCCTTGCTCACCTGCAAGCTTCGTTTTCTCTCCCTTAGCTTCGGCCACTCGTTCGAGTCGGTATTACTGTTGGCATTGGACTTCTGCTTGAAATTAGGAGCCGCCTAGTCTACACCTTCGGTTAGCATCAATCGGGTGGGGCGATGAAGAGAATGAAGTTTGCTTGTTACCTCACTTACAATTGTTGAAAATGGATGGATTAATCCTTGCGAGAGAAACCCTATTCTACCAAACCAAGAGGGGAATAAGCATGTTAAGCCATTAAGAAATTGTTCAGTAAGAAGCAGTTTTTGATTACATTTTGATGTAGCCCATAAGGCATCATAACTATTATTTTTCTCTTAACTATTAACTATTAATCCAATCACCTAAAAATATTCAATCATCTAACATTCCATCCAATGGTACGTAAAAATTTTAAATTTACACCTCATGTGATCATGATAAAACCTAACCTTGGTGATGCTTATACAAACTTGGTATCTTGAGATTGGTTTATCATAGCTTTTGCCAACTTGGTACCTTGAGATCGACTTATCATAATTTTCGCTATAATATCCTGTTAAGTTTTGTACCTAGCATCCAATAACTAGTTCATAGGAAAGTATTATTGATATTCTAAATAGAATCATAGGAGAGTATTATTGATATTCTAAATAGGAACACCACTATGTTGTTACCACACTTTTTTAATGGAAACAAAAATAAAGCAATCTCAATCACATATGACAAATACAAAAATTTTCCGAGTTGAAAGAAAGATTAAAACAATTAAAGATGTTTTTTTTTAATAAAAAAAAACAAAAAAACAGATGTTAAAAAATATATATATATATAAACAAGTGCAAGCTATAAATTAAATACACATAATACTTAAAAAATTTAAAGAATTTTCTTAGCTTTTGAATAATAAAGAAATGAAATATTTTATTTTTGGAAAGAAAGCATTTTACGTTTCATTTCCATGAAAAAAAAATTGAAGTAAGGAGCACATATATTGCTAGGAAAATTTAAAAAATTGGAACTATTTAAATTTAAAAAGAACAGAACAAATTTAAAAAGAATAAAACTGAAAGTTTAATTAAATATAAAGTATCTTATATTAGGACGAAAAAAAATGAATGGAAAGAAATATATAGTTTATTTCAAAAAAAAATAACAAAATTAAAGAAATACATAAAAGAAGACAAATAAAAAAAAAGGAAGATTGAAAATGAAAAAGTGAAGGCTAAAAAATTAATAATGTAACTTTAAGATATTTTAAAAAAATCAAAATAACATGGAAATTAAGGAATAAATGAAAGAAGATAAGTGATTGAAAAAAACATAATTTAAAAATGAAAAGAAAATTTAAAATATAAAATACATATAAAGAAGATAAATGATTGAAAAAAACATAAACATAATTTAAAAAAAGAAAAGAAAAGAAAAAATACATATAAGGAAGATAAATGGTTGAAAAAAACATAAAAATAATTTAAAAAAGAAAAGAAAATTTAAAAAACAAAATACATATATAAAAATTTGAAACCAAAAATTAAAACAATTCAAATTGTATTTTAAATAAATAAATGAAAATAAAAAATAAGAAGTTGAAAAGAACGATTAAAACAATTGAAATTGTTTAAAAAAAAATAAACAGTTATTAAAATAATTATATATAAAAATAACAGTAAGCTATAAATAAAACGCAGATAATATTTAAAAATTCAAAGATTTTTTTAAGCTTTTGAATAATAAAGGAATAAAATATTTTATTTTTGGAAAAAATGATTTTTACTTCCATGATGAATTTTTTTTTTAAATAAGGAGCACATATATTGCATTGAAATAGGCAAATTGAGAAATTGGAACTATTCAAATTTAAAAAGAATAAACTGAAAGTTTAATTAAATATAAAATATAGTATATTACCAAGAAAAAGAGAATTGAATGGAAATAAATTTATTATTTATTTAAAAAAATAAAATAAAAAAATACATAAAAGAAGACAAATAAAAACCAGATATTAAAAATGAAACACTGAAAATCAAAAAATTCATAATCTAACCTTTAAATATATATAAAAAAAAAAATAGCATGGAAATTTAGGAATAGATGAAGGAAGATAAATGATTGAAAAAAACATAAATATAATTTAAAGAAATAAAAAAAAAATAAAAAAAGTAAAAAACATATAAAGAAAATAAGTGATTGAAAAAAACATAAACATAATTTAAAAAACAAAAAAAAATTAAAAAATAAAATAGATAGAAAAAGAAAACAAAACATTCAAATTTCCTTTTAAATAAATGAATGAAAATAAACAATAAGAAATGGAAATGAAACGTTAAAACAATTGAATTTTTTTTTTTTTAATAAAAAAAAAAAAAATTAAAGAAACATATATTGCATTGAAGTTATAGTGAAAACTAGACAGAAAAGAAAAAAAAATAATAAAATAAAATGAAATAAAATCTTTTATTCCACAAGGCACTGAAGTTACAATTCCAATAGCTGCAATCCATCATGACAAAGAGTTGTGGGGTGAAGATAATAACGAGTTCAACCAACAATGATTTGGTGAGGGAGTGGGAGATTCCAAGGCCGTTAAACATCCAATAGTCTTTCTGCCTTTTCGATTAGGACCCATAATCTGCGTTGGTATGAACTTTTCCATGACTGGAGCCAAGGTTTCCTTCATCAAAAGTGTGTTTTCCAGAACCTGGGCACTGCTTAATAAGAAGCAGTTGTTTTTATTATATTTTGAACTTCCTAATTACTATTTTTATCTAAATTATTAATTTAATGGTTTAAAAATATTTAATCGTCTAATATATAAAATATAAATATTTATATTTATATATTTGGATATTATATTTGGGGCTGTGTATTATAACTGTTTTCTATTATATAATGAAATGAATATATAATATAATATGTAATATATAATATTATTTAATAGATTTATATTTATATATTTCGACATTATATTTAGAGTATTGTTCGACATTATTCATTTACTTGTTGAGTGGATAGCTCATTCTACAATCTAGTATGAATATTCAACGTGAGTAAAATAGAATAAAATATATAATGTGAGTTATGAATAAAATATTTAGTATGAATTAATATAAAATGGCTCAATAGCCGTGTTATGTAATCTTTATAAAATTTTAAAATGCAATTTAAACAGTAAAAGATTACACATTATTTTTTGCACTAAAATAAGTTTGCAGCTACAGAAATTTGATCCCTCTGGACTCATATTAGATCCGTGTTTGACTACCCAAATGAAGGCGGAATAGAATGGTTTGGTTCCAGCATTCTCTACACAGTAAATAAAAGTGGTTAAAGAAAAATTTCTAATACTTCTAATTAGAAGTAGAATATTTGGCTACTCAAAGAACCTTTTTAATTTGAATGTCAATCTTTAACCATGTAGTTCACCCACTATATAAAGTTTAGTGTTCTTGTTCATTTTTATCATAGAGCAAGAAAATAAAATATTACCACTAGAAAAGAAGATATGTGAGTTTGAAGAAACTCTTAGTGAGGGGAGTGGCATCTTCATCTATCCCGCCGGCGACGTAGACAAGTCCAGTAGCAGAAGAGACAGAGCAGGCAAAGTAGTAACGAGGTGGAGGCATGTCAGCTCCTCGGCTCCACGTGGCACATATACCCTGTTACTCATGTAGGGGTAGAATCCGCCAATGAGAATCAGCTTCCCATTCATAGCAGCGAACCGACAGAGTGTTGTTATTGTAACAATTAGGTGTGGATCGTGGATGGGAGGTAGCATCTTCGAGGTGCCCGTCACAGGGTCGTACACCTTTACTGCCACGATAACGTCGAGCCTCTTATGCATTTGAATGAAGCAAAGGAGATTCTCGCTCGCCCCACATAACTTTCTTTCCGCATAAAAGTTTGGTTAGTCAGCATAGCCTGCCAACTTGTGCACACAACTTTCAGGTTATGGTGTGATCAGTAAGCCACTCTGAGCAAGCAACATCGAGTCTATATATATATATATATATATATATTATGAGTCTATATAGATGTAAGGAAATACTTTTTATGAATATTTTTTAGTTAATATGAACACAAATGTTTTATGTAACATGTGTAATCATTTAAACAACTCCAAAAAATAACATGACTCCACTCTACTACCTGCTATATAAATTATTTTTCAAATATATTTATAATTTATTTATCCATATTAAATAGGAATAATTAGTGAAATGATTTGTTTTTTTTATTGGAGTATTATTAAATGTAGACATTGGGTATGTCCATTTAACTAAGTAATCTCACATAAATCTATTTATAATAATTGTTTGATAGGTTGTGGCATTCCATGTTCAATCAACTCCATATTTACAAAAGGAATTGGTTGGATGACCATATGCATGGGCCATTGCAACTTATTGGTTTTGAGAGCAAATCTTTGACTAATGGAAAAGCACCACAAATATCTAAAAAATGTCCAAGTTGATAAAATGCTAAAAAATGGAACTACTCAGAATTGGTTGAAATCTGAACGACCAGAAAGGCCTCGTCGTTGCGATTCTAGCGCCATGAACGAAACTCAAATCCGATGTCGTATGTGAAAGTTATGCAAGTTTGAAGTCTTCAATATCCTTCAAAAAATCAGTTGACCAAAGTTGACTTTTTAATTTTGGAAAAATTAAAAAGAGAATATTCTTTAGAATATTCCCTTGGAATATTCTCTGCGAGCTTATCAGAATCTGCCAAGTGTTATTCTTTTATTTGTTCATGGATTGACTTTTGAGAATTGTGACGAATCATTGAGCGCCATGCGGCCTACCCGGAGGCCGCCATGTGGCCTTAGGGCGAAGTGCTTTTGGCATTGCAAATTTTTTTGTTAATCTACAGGTTTCGATCGCGTGTGGTCTGGCTAGCAGCCTACAGGCTTGACCGCTTAGGCTACGTGGAAGTACTTAACATATCATGGGTTGAAGTTATATTTAAGGTTTGAAACAAATGTGGATGGGCGGCAAAGGGGGCCAGCCCCCATATCCACGAGACCGTGGCCCAAGAACCATGGCTCAAAACTTAGTGCCGGTGGTTAAGGGCTTAATTGCCCATACAACCCATGACATGTGACAGCGTGGAGTCCATTTATTGTAACGATTTCAAAACCGTTAGGCCACAGTTAATTCAGTGGTCCCGAGGAAAGCAGCTTGTGACTGCCCCCAATATGACATTAAATGCTAACTACTAGTGGTTTCACCAATTTGGGCACGTTTCACCAAATCAGGAGACTGTGCCAAAATTAGCGCTCCTAACTGGAGTGAGCCCACATTTGGTGGGGTTTTCATGTGACATTGGGCAAAAATTTCTTTGGATCATAACTTTCACAATATTGAGCCAAATTGGATGAAATTTTAGTCAATTTTGGGTTTATTGAGCATTCTGGAGAGTTTCGGACAGGTTGGAAAATGAACAGAGGTGTTCTACAACCATTTTTTCTTTAGAGAATCTTGGAGAGCCATTAGGGTGATCAAGGAAATGGAGTTGTATTGGGCTATACTTCACTGTTTAAGGTGAAAAAAAAGTTATTTTTAGCTTATTTCTATTTTCTGAAGTCAATTTCACAGCTGGTTTTGCCTGTTTAGGCATATTTGTCACTAGATAACCAATTTGAGCAACTTAATAGAGCAAGGACATGCCGATTGGGAGCCTTGGACTCGACAGATGTAGCCCAGGAGGGGTGAACTACCTTATCAGTTTGTTGTGCTATGCTATGGTGAATTTCTCTTACTATGTATTTTTGATATAATATGTTAAATAGTAAATTTAATTAACATTCCCTCACACATAAAACTCAGAAACCTTATAAAAAACACTTTGTTTAATTTGCAAGACATGGAGAATACTTTGCACACTTAATTAAATAGAAATGGATACTTTGCACAAAATTTACAAATAGTTCCATTTTCAGATCAGTTGGTATCAGAGCTTAGGATTTGAGCCTTAGGAGCTAGAGTTTTACTCAGAATTTGTTCTTGTGCAAAGATATAGTTGATTTTTTGCAAGTTTTGATGCTTACTAGGCTTAAACTCAAGAGAGGTGAAGGACACTTGGTCAGTGCACAAACTAATCCACAACCAAGAAAGGCCAGTGAGCCAGCTCCAAGAGCCATTGAAGAAGCCTCAAGCATGTCTTCAAAAGAAGAAAAACCTCCTTAAGACATTGATCCCAAAGAAGAGGAACGAGTATTCTAAAAGGCTTTCCTAGACAAGACAAAGATGGTGAGGATACTCTACCAAGAAAATAATGATAGGCTTGTAGAAGAAGAGTCTAGACACCAGAAAGAAGGAGAGGGTTCTTGAGGAGGAAAGAAATGTGATGAAAAGTCAAATAAAGGACACAGAGAAAATGGTGATCCACCATCCCCATCTTCATCCTCTTCCTCTACATCATCATCCTCAACTTCGGTGAATCAATATCATAAGTATAAAACCACTAGTAAAAGTCCATTTTTAAAGCTTGATGTTAAATTTGAGTTGCCTATGTTTAACGGTGAATTCAATGCAGAGAAACTTGACAATTGGATAAGACAGTTGGAAGTTTACCTGAGGATACAAAAACCTTCATGAAGATGACACCAAGATTCAGTTAGCCTCTTTAAGAATGGAAGGAGCAACACTGGTATGGTGGTGTTGTAGCCGCTACAACACCCTCCAAAAATTTCACCCTCTAAAATTTTTGAGCCCCGAGCATCGAGAAACGAAGTCAAAAACTAAAGTTCAAGTCTTTTTCAAAAGCCTTAAGTCACTGAGTTGCAGAGTAGGTCTTTTTACCCAATTTACAGCCTAGCGACCCTGCGACGTATCAGGTCGCCAAGTTGCTAAGTCGCATATCGCACTAAAGTTAAACAATTCCGACCTAGTGACCTTGCGACCTATCAGGTCGTCAAGTCGCATATTGTACTCAAGTTAAAAAATTGCGACATAGCAACCCTGCGACCCTGCAACCCCTAGGTCGCAATGTTGCAATGTCACGGGGCCACACATGTCATCAACATGGTCCAATCGTGATTGAACGACCTCATTTATTACCCGCACGTGCGACCCCTTTATAAATAGAAGGGTTGCTAGGTCGCATTTCAGCCACACGACAGAGAGCAAAAATGCTTCTGACAGGCCAACTGGAGCACGATTGTTTCGAGTAAGTTTCCTAATCCTCTTGCTATTTCCATTTTTTCTATTTTTTGCCCTTTTTACCCTTATCTTAGCCCTTTTAAGCCACTAGCCATCCTTCATTAAGCCTCCCTTTGAACATGCATTCTTCTCTGAGCCTCCAAACCCTGTCACTCTTATGCAAACTTATAGGTGAAGCCAACCAGTCTCCCTTGTGTCAGTCTCTTCCTCTAATGGCCATTTCATCTTCAATTATGTTTGTTTCTCCATGTTTCCATTTATTGTTTTAAGTTAAAATCAAGGAAAATATCATGTCACCGTCAAAGTCATCCGTCGAGCCCTAGTGCAACTTCCGACCATGCAACATTGTGACTTGTGACACAACGACTTCTGTCCCTGGTCGCTAAGTCGCCAAGTCGCTAAGTCAGGAATTGCCCAAAACTAAAGCTTTGCGACCTTGCGACTCAGTGACCTGGCGACCCAGTCGTAAGTCACTAAGTCACAAGGTCGCATCTTCATGGATTTTTAAACCAATGCGACTCAGCGACCTCATGACCTAGTCATAGGTCGCCAAGTCGCAGGGTCACTCTCCTATGAAGTTTTAAGCCAGCGCGACCCGATGACCCAGGCAATGGGTCGCTAAGTCGCAGTTCCCCCCCCTTCCTTGACCTTAGTTGGGCAGATTTAAAAGCATTATTGAGCATTCATTAATATGGCATCTGTCTTATCCTGGGATTGTTTTATGAATATGCCAGGGAACCTCAAAGAAAATTTAGAGTGCATTTCTGTCTCTTCGGCCTCAAGTGACATGGAGCCCCCAGCGGTTCGCAGGAAAAACAAGAGCCTAGAGATAGAGATCATAGAAAGTGAAGTACTTGTGTCTCCTCCCCCTATCTTTGGGGACACCACATGTGTATTCAGCTGAGGAGAAAGCATGAGTTGGTATCAAGTATACCAATATTTCGCACAACCTGAGTTCCCATAGGACCTCCCAGACCGGAAAGTATATGTGCAAGTTAAGAGGTCGAAGATTCACTATGCAGGGGCCCACCCATATATCTTCCCATGCATCGAAATTATTGATTGGATCATACAAGAGATCGACCCGAGGATGTGCGTCATTCGGGATCATGAGGGAAAATATTTTGCAAATATAAAAGGCCAGGATGCGGAGTACTATTACGCACTTCCAGAGCTGGAACAGATGTTCATAGAGGAATGGGTCACTACCCATGTGGTTCCCATAGTAGACACCCTAAGAGGATGGTGGGAAGAACCGAAGAAGTTCAAAGTAAAAAAAGACCAGGAGTATTAAGTGGCAGGCCTTAGAAAGGTCTATAAGCTCGTAGCAGATATGCTTTGTAGAATGTATGGTTGTCCCGATGCCACCACTTTGATCGGTTCTTGGGTATCCCTAATGCATTTTGTTACCGTATATGGCGCTTGTTTCAATTGGGCCAACTTACTTATAGCAGCCCTCAAAACCAAAATATCTCCAGCACTAGCACCCGAGGAGGGATACTCATCCAAATTTTACATGGCCTCCTATCTATTGGATGTAGTTTGTTCCAGGTGCCACTTTGAGGGATGAGCTCACAACTGGGATTAGGAGCGAGCATGCCTAATTCACAAGGAGTTGCATGTATTATGGGACTCCAAATACAAGCAGAATATAGAGCCAATCACACACAGTTTCATCCCTGCACTATACGGGAAATTGTTCGGTCAGGATACCCCATGCATGTCCTGGTGAGCCATGGAAATGATAATCAAGGTAGCACATTGGTTTCCATTTACATAAGGCACCTTCATCCGAGTCTTCGTTTCATTCAAGACACCCCATGCTCTACCCTGATTCGTCATTGACAGGATGCTACTTCAGGAAGTATGTTATCAGATGACTTCCAGCTTCTCTAAGGTCCTTACTAAAGGTAAGAAGAAGCCATGGCCCACACTGCCACTCACCATTGGTGCTTATATAGTCAAGTATTTTAGAGAGGTGGAGGCAGAAGCTGAGTAAATCAGAGGATTCTTCCTGCCGCCTTTGGATTATCGGACATACGATCCTGAGAGGATAGTCCCTACCCACTGCAAATGGGCCAAGCTCAAATGGAGCTACCAACATACTGAACTCCCAGCTAAACATGGGGTAAGAAACTGGCACAAAAAGGATAGTGAACTCGCCCCGGAAGCATTGACAGATCGGGAGGACCAATATGATCAAACTCTAGAGGAGAGAATCCACGAATTGGGAGGAGCCTCGTCTTCCCAGGCCAAGAAGCCTTGAACTAACACAGGCCATAGCTCTTCTGCCCAACAGAAAGAAAAGGAAAAAAAAGTTTAGCGAGAAGCTGAAAAGAAAGAAAAAGAGGATGAAGATAAACATAAGAAACACCTGAAGGCAGAGCAGAGGAAGAAACAGGCAGAGGATGCCCGCAAAAGAAAGGAAGAGCAGGAGGCGAAAGCAGAAGTTGAGCAACAGCTCAAGAAAGAATTAGATCAGGTGGAGGCTGAACACAAAAGGAAGGAAGAAGCAGAAACAAAAGAAGAATTTGGATGCAAAAGGAAGGAAGAAGAGGACACCAAAGCAGAAGCTGAGCATAGACAAAAGGAAGAACAAGATAAGGTAGAGGTAGAGTGGGTATTGAAAGAAGAAGTTATACAGAAGGAAAAGGAGGAAGAGGATCGAAGATTGAAAGACAATTCTTCCAAAGACACTGAGACACCTCCTCCAGTAATAGGGGTACAGACAGAGCTATCACCCATCGAAGTGCCCGCAATCAACACACGTTTTGCACTCTCAGAACCAAGTACCTCCGAGGGACAAGAGGAGAAGTGTTCAATCTTACAAGACTCACTTATGATTAGTTTACTTTCAAAATCAGGCAGGAAAAGAGGAGATGCCTAGCACGGAACCCTGCTGCGCCATTCATGGCTATGACGGAAAAGGATATAGTCCTAGACACTAGGACCAATCCAGTGATGATAGCATCAGCCGACACTTCTTTCTCCATAGCCACAGAAGAAAACTTGAGCTGGATGAGTAGGGAAATCCTCTCCCTACAAAATAGATTACAAGACTCCGAAAAAAGGGAAGCTAGGTTGGAGCAAGAAAAGAGAGCACTAAGGGAAGAAGTCCAATAGCTCCAAGATAAGAACACCATTATTAACGAAGTACCACTCACTATCCAAATAGAGTTGGTGATGCTGGAAGCCAGCATGAGGTAGGTATACGAGGAAATGTTCACCATAAAGAAAACAATTGCGCCTCTACGGAGAGCTCAAGCAAAAACTAAGAAGAGGAACGAGAAATTGAAAGAAGCCTCCACTGCCTTGGATGGAATGGTAGAATAGACAAAAGGATATCCACAGGCTCTAGAAACTGTGCCCAGAAAAATTAGATTCATACTCAGAACGACAAGGTCCAAATTCGTATCAAGGTGCAATCCAAGGAGAAATTATTCAAAGATCTAGAGAAGGTGATGGCCGCCTATGAGAATTTGATCAGTGGCATTGATTCGATCCATGAACTACACCATATTCCTTCTCTAGGTACACTGGGCGAAGAAAAGACATGGGAATATGTAGAACAGGAAATTCAGGCATTTCTGTAGCCTATTAGACAAGATGCCGCTACAACTGATCTTCCAGCATCGCATGAGAACTTGGTTAAGTTCATCATGATTCTAGTTAGGATTTACACAAAACTGGATTCCTTATCTAACCATGTCAAAATCAAAAGAGAAAATCTGATTCCGAACACCTTAGAATTCCTGCACAGGTTAAGGGAAGATACTTCTCTGATCTCCCTAGTCACTGCAGATTATCGTGCATGGAAAAATGTCCTTAAAGAGAAACAATTTGATGTTCCCGACCTCGCAATCACACACATGCTCCCATGATTAGAATTCAAGGCACAATCTACAGGACGAGTTGCAGGTCACATCTTACACGATCAGGTTGCAAGTCGCACTTTCCATTTAGGTCGCAAAGCATACCAACTGGCGGGAAGCCGAAGAGTCAGGACACCCAAGGGTCAATTTTTTCTTATATATACTCCCTTCGGGGACTTGTAAAGGGATTTTTTTTTGGACTCCAAAGGAGAGAAGAGAGTTATAAAGCATTGAAAATCCCCTTATGAATGAATACAAGCACTTATCTTAAATCCATTGTTGGACCTGATGAGAATCATTGTGTTAATACTATGAGTATTTTTCCAGATACATCTGATATCTTATGATTAATTGATATTCATTTTTTTCTTATGATCTTTATGCATTTCAACTCACTGAATGTGTTTATGATATTGTGTTTTTTACTTAGGAGATGTTTGTAACTTCTTTATTGACGTCTATCTTATTCATGGAAATGCCCAAGTAAGCATAAGTTGTTCTTGCCAGGTAGAACTATTTCTTTTGTGGTTCGAACAACTTTTCCAAACATGAACTTAATGATATGTTGCTAACAACATCTCCTTCAGCCTCGTGTTTTCTTTTATCCTGCTATTTGTAGTGTTTATTCTCATTGACAGTCATCAATATTATGTCTTGTATCATCCGATAATTGTATACCTATAACTTTGCAGGGCTCATTTTTGTCCAGGAGAGGGAGTACTCAGCAGTAGCCAGACCCACACCCTGGATGAGATCCCTATCACAAATGGTTTAGAGTCTAATCGAGACTTTTTACTGAGGAGATCCCCTACCGTTCGCCGAAATTTTTTTCCCGTCAACGGGTGGGAAGCCAAGACCAAGGATGAAGTTAAAAAACATGGTAAGATCACTTATCATGGGCTGAATTTATTTCCACAATTAAGCAGAAATTTTATCCATTAGCTCATTTACAAAAGGCTATCATGAATTGGCAAAGTTTTAGACAACTTAAGGGAAAAAGTGTCCAATATTGCACTCAAGAGTTTAGAAGAAGGGCTTTATTACTTGGAATTGATTTGCATAGCCAAGAGACTCTGCTGAAATATGTAGGTGGTTTACACAACTATCTTATACATAGTATCCTTATGTTCAATCCTACTAGTCTAGACGAAGTTTGTGTACAAGCTACACATTTAGAGGCTAGAGGTAAACAATATTTTGATGAGAATGAGGGTAGTAAATTTAAAGGCAAAGGAAGAAAAATAAATGCAAACTCTAGGAAAGAAAAAGGAAAATTCTTTTGTAAAAACTGTTCCAAAAGAAGCCATGATGAAGACCATTGTTGGAAACTTCATCTAGAGTTGAAACCACAAAAATTTAAAACCAAAGATAAGGCCAAAGAAAAGGGAAAAATATTTTCAACTGTTGAACAAGACTTAGGGTCTGAATCAGGAGATGAAACTAAAAACATAGGCATGGTACTAAAGAACATAAAGGGGAAAGAGATTGTAAAAGAAAAAAATCTGAGTTCTAGCACTTTAAACTGTCACATAGAAGCTCCAAACGAAGAGAGGAGGATATAGTTGTTTCATGTGAGGATAATCTGAAAACACACAAAGATAGACACACTATTTGAGAGTGGGTCACAAGCCAATCTCATCTCAGAAGACTTAGTCAAGAAGCTAAAACTTGAAACCATTCCACATCCAAATCCATATCCACTTGGATGGATTTGCAGGGATGCTAATTTAAAAGTCTCAAGAAAGTGCATGTCATGCTTCGCCATAACAGCTCATTATGTTGATTTGGTTGAACTAGATGTAGTACCGCTTGACATTACAAGTGTGGTGTTGGGTATTCCATAATTATATGATAGAAAAGTGATCTTCCATCGCCATGAGAACAAGTATCATCTGTTTAAGGATGGTAAGGAGTTTATTGTGAGAGCACATCGGAAGAAGCTAGAATCTTCTTTAGTCAACGCAGGGCAATTGAAAAGGTTTGTCAATGCAAGTCAAAAATTGACTTTGTTGGCGGTTAAGAAAAAAGATTGTGTACATAATAATTTTCATGTTATTGCTGATGTAAATGATGATATGTTTTAGTCTGGAAGCAGGTCGTCTTTGGAAGAAGATGACAAGATGTTGCAGAAAGTGCCTTTGGTGTCAATCGGTGCAGAGAACAAAGTGTTGGTGCAAAAATCCAAGAGAGGGTAAAGCATGCAAGAAAAGAGGGCACAAATTTTAGAATGGGTCATTGTTGGTTTCAGAATGGCAGATTGGTATGGTGAGAAAACTTGGTCGGGAATCGACACAAGTATATGGCTCATTTGGAAAAAATTCACCATGAGGACAGTTGGCAAGGTGAATCTCAATTTCAGTTTCCTTTGAAGGTAGACCATTTTAGGAACATTATGTTTTCTGCAAATTATAGTTGTTGTTCTACAAATTTCAAAAATTTGCATCATGACTTAGTCACGGTTAGCAACAATCAGTCGACAGATTCAAGGAAGAATTTATCTTTTTATGAGAAGCTCAATTTGACGAAGTCAGGAATATTTCAATGGTTCAAGGTTAGAAGAGTAGAGAATCAGTCTCCTCATCTTCAATTTCTATAATTCAGAGAGATTTTGGGGTCCAAAAGCTTCCCATTTGGGAGGTGTGATTAGGAGATCATGTCCAAGTTGAAAAAATGCTAAAAAATGGAACTTCTCAGAATTGGTTGAAATCTCAACGAATGGAAAGGCCTCATCACTGTGATTCTGGGGTCGCAAACAGGACTCAAATCCGATGTCGTATGTGAAATTTATGCAGGTATAAAGTCTTCAGTATCCTTCAAAAAATCAGTTGAGCAAAGTTGACTTTTCAATTTTGGAAAAATTAAAAAGAGAATATTCTTCGGAATATTTCAAAGAATATTTCCTTGGAATATTCCTTGCAGGCTTATCAGAATCCACCAAGTGTCATCCTTTTATTTGTCCATGGATTGATTTTTGAGAATTGTGGCCAATCATTGGGTGCCACGTGGCCCCAAGGCAAAGTGGTTTTGGCATTGCAAAAAAATTTGTTAGCGTACAGGCTTTGATCGCAGGTGGTTAGGCTGGCGGCCTATAGGCCTGACCGCTTGGGCTATGTGGAAGTACTTAACATATCATGGGTCAAAGTTATATTTAAGGTTTGAAAGAAATGTGGATGGGCAGAAAAGGGGGCCAACCCCCATATCCACAAGACCGTGGCCCAAGAACCATGGCTCAACACTTAGCACCAGTGGTTAAGGGCTTAACCACCCATACAACCCATGACATGTGACAACCTGGAGCCCATTTATTGTAACAGTTTCAAAACCATTAGGCCGCGGTTAATCCGGCAGTCCCGATGGAAGCAGCTTGTGACTGCCCCCCATATGAAATTAAATGCTAACTGCTAGTGGTTCCACCAGTTTGGGCACGTTCCACCAAATTAGGATTTTGTGCCAAAATTAGAGCTCCTAACTAGAGTAAGCCCACATTTGGTGGGGTTTTCAAGTGACATTGCGCATAAATTTGTTTGGATCATAGCTTTCACAATATTGAGCGAAATGGGATGAAATGTTAGTCCATTTTGGGTTTCTTGAGAATTCTGGAGAGTTTGGGATAGGTTTCTAAGTGAAAAAAGGTGTTCTACAACCAGTTTTTCTTGAGGGAAGCTTGGAGAGCCATCAGGGCCATCAGGGAAATGGAGCTGTATTGGGCTATAATTCACTGTTTGAGGTGAAACAAAGGCCATTTTTAGCTTATTTCTGTCTTCTGAAGTCAGTTTCATAGATGGTTTTTCCTGTTTAGGAATATTTATCACTGTATAACTAATTTAATCAACTTAATAGAGCAAGGAAATGCTTATTGGGAGCCTTGGACCCAACAGATGTAGCCTAGGGGGGGTGAACTACCTCATCAGTTTGCTTTGTTATGCTATGGTGGATTTCTCTTGCTATGTATTTCTGATATAATATGTTAAACAGTAAATTTAATTAACATTCCCTCACACATAAAACTCAGAAACCTTATCAAAAACACTTTGTTTAATTTGAAAGACATGGAGAATACTTTGCACACTTTATTAAATGGAAATGGATACTTTGCACAACATTTACAAATATTTCCATTTTCAGATCAAGGCAACACTATGGAAATTATCGAGAACCTTATATTCTTCCTTGTGAGATAAGCATTGGGTGAGATGTATGAATTGTTATCAAAATATGTAATATCCCTCGTTTAACCCCTAAATGGTATTAGATAATTCATATGATATTTAGGCTCGTGAACTTCTATATGTTAATTAGATTGGTAAGAATAATTTTATTGAGGCATGGGTTCCTTTGTGTGTATAAATTTTTAGGTCAATGGGCTAATGTACTAATGTGCTTTAATGCTCCAGTGATTATGCATTCAAGGGAGAGAGTTTGTGTGTTAAGACACGAGATTAGTCTCAAAGATTAACCTGTAAGGTAAATGTGTAATAATAGATGATCATGAATACATATTAGGGAAGAAAAAAGAGTATGGGGTGCTAGGAATCCACAAAAAAATGGTGTGGTGAAACCTAGACATGGTTCGTAAGAAAAATGATATAATATTCTTAATATAAATTTTATGAATAGAAAATATTCTAACCCCAATTTATAAATAAAAGGGTAAAATTAGAGAAATGGAACACATTAAATTTCCCTTTCTATTAGAGATTTATTGGTGATGCATATGGACCTATGTTGTGATATGAAGATATTAATAGTATTATGAGTGACATTGCCCCAATAGGACAACCTTGGAATATTATAAGTGGTGTCAAACCATGATTTCAATATTGGGCTTGTATGGAAAAAGTACAATCATAACAGTGAAATTGTTTATAAGTTCATGGGAAAAATCTCATATAGAGGATGGCATATGAAAGGGGCACACCAAATTTATGACAAAATCTAACAATAAGATATATTTTGTTGGAAAATGTTTATTTGAGGACATGTTGAAAATGGGAGAAGATGCATGGTAAATACTTAATAGAATGCTAATGAAAAATCTAGCTACATGATTTCTATGTATACTCAAGGTGGCCATTGTGAATAAGAACTACATATTTCTAATAAAATGCAACAAATAAAAAAAAATTGAAACTAATAAATTCACCATCTCAAACATTGTTGCAATGTGCATATGCATAAAGTAAGGAAACAATCGTAACATAGAAATTCATCTCCAACCATCATCATATAGCTAAGCAAATTATAAAAAGAGGGAAAATTGAAGGAGGCTTAAAAAATTATAGGTTTTAATTGTAATTTCTTTCATTGTACTCATATATTTATGTTACTTCATGGGGCCAGTTTTTGGCAAAATACTTAGATGAATTTTGATATAATTTTGATAGTTTTGGTTAAATTATGGGCTAAAATGAAGAGGATGACATAGCTTGCACAATTACCATAGATGGATTGTAGCTCCAAATTCTCACATAAGGAAAGGTCTTGTGGAAAGGATAGATGTGTAAGGTAGTTTAGTTAAAGTGGTCAAGTTTGACTGAATATTTTGGACCAATTTAGAGAATAATGCTTATATTATACAAACCAAAGGAAACTATTTTCCATGGTAACTAGGTCATATTTGGTCCACAAAATCATCTATAATTTAGTGGTGTTGAGATTGAAACAAGATGATGAGCTTAGTGGAAAGAAGTCACCTTCACTAAGTGGGCCTGCATGCTATTTTTGGCGCACAACCTATTTTTAGACTATGTCTATTTTTAGACATGTCAATCATGTTCTATGAGTTGTAGGATGCTATTTTGGATGGTTGTTTAAGTTGGGAAAAATAGATGGACTTCTATTTTTAGACATATTGGGCAGAATCTATTTTTAGATTTCCAGTCTAAAAATAGATATGTCGAATATTATTAGCTCTTAATAATATTTGGACTATAAACATTATCTTATTCTCTTGGAGCACTTCAGTTAAGTGCACAGATCTGGCACAGGAGCTGACAAAAGGAATTACGCTATTCCTGAGGGTTAAGTGGAGCTATTGCATGGATACTTAAGTTAGAACTCATGTGACAGAGTTTGGTGGAGTTATTGAGCTAGTTGATGGAGTTGTGTTGAGTTTAATTGAGTTAAACATAGTTGAGCTAGTTGTATCCAGTCTAACTGATTGATACACTAGTGAGAGTGTTTTGAATTAATTATTGATTAATTCACTAATTATTAACTCATTAATCAACTAAAGAATACATTAGTTAACTATAGTGCATGGACAGTTTCAATGGAGACCAGTGAAGAGGTAGGTGAAAGAGCAGTGTGACTATCAGTTGTGACTATACTGTTGCATGATTTTGAAACAACCAGTGATTGGAGATGCCAATGAGGATTGCATGAGCAAGGATGGACCAATTCAAGTTCATTTAGAGCCATTCTTCAGCAGTGATTGCGTAGTAAAGGCAGGCTATCAGGTGGCAGAGATTGGAGCATGTGATTTGCTAGATCGGGGTTTGATTAGTGTGTAGAAATTGGAGATTATACTGAGAGCTTGTGAGGAGCTGTGTATAATTATTGTTACATGATATCTATGAAATATAATATACAGATAGTTGGGGGTTTTCAGCTTTAAGCTTTCCCATAAAATACTGTGTTCATATGTGTGATTGTTTATGGTTTTAATGTGCACATGCAATTGTTTTTATTTCCGCAATTAATGATCAATGGTAGAAGATATTCTGTATTGTGCATGAAGTTAAAATAGTGTGTGATCAGGAGAATCTTGGTGAATAATATATCAGTTATTCAAATTTCTACATGGTATCGGAGCGATATTGATCATTGGAGCAATTGCAAAACATTGAAGCAGTTGAGTTTTGAGTTGGTGGAATTCGAATTTGCAGCAGTGTTTTCTTGGTGTCGAAGTTGAGATGTCTTTCAACGGATTGAGATTGGAGTATGCCCTTGAGGGCAGCTCGAATTATATTGCATGGAAGGACAGGATGGAGGTAGTGTTGGATGATAATGGGTTGAAGGAGTTCATAGATGTAGAAATTCCAAAACCTGCTTCTAGCGATGTTGCCGCACTTGTCGCATGGAAAAGGAAGACAACAAAGTGTCGAATAATTTTGTTGGAAGGTGTAAAGGATCACATAGTGTCTAGCCTTCATGGTAAGGCTTCTCCATTCTTGATTTGGATAGCGTTGACAGACTTATTCCAAAGCAAGAGCGACCAGAGGAAGTTGGCGCTCAAGGATAAACTCAGGAACATAAAAATGGAGAAAGGCGACAGTATGCCCAAGTACCTCACGAAGTTCATTCAATGCAGGGATGAGATGGGAAGTGTGGGAGTGACTGTAGATGATGAGGACTTGGTGAGCTTGGCTCTCCTTGAGCTTCCGAAGAGTTGGCATTCCTATCAGGACTCTGTCAATGGTCGGGAGAAATTGCCAGGATGGGAGCGACTTTGGTCGGATCTTGTGCAAGAGGAGATAAGGCGAAGTACTAGGGACAGATCTTCATCAGAGCGGATAGATAAGAGTGTGCTTCGGTGCCAAGCAAGGAAGGAAGAGGCGAAGGTACTTCTCAATGCGACGGTGCGAAAGGCAAGAAGCAAGACATGTCCAAGGTGAAGTGTTTTCACTGTCACCAGCACGGACACTATGCCACAAATTGTCCGCAGAAGAAGAAAAATAAGAAGGCTACTGGATCTGCAGCGGGAGAGGCATTGGCCTCCCAGTTTGAACTGGATTTTTCATTGATCACATGCTTGGTCTCAAGTGTGATGGGATCAGTATGGTTCTTGGACAGTGGTGCGTCATTTCACATGACAGGAGATCGGGATCTGTTTTCAGATCTGGAGGAAAAAGATCTTGGAGTGCACATCGAGATGGGCGATGATGGTAGATACAGTGCAACCGGTATCGGTACCATTTCCTTTGAGAGGGAGTCTGGTAAACCCTTCGTATTGAAGGAAGTGATGCATGTTCCAGGATTGAAGAAGAATCTTATCTCTGTGGCGATGTTATAAGACAAGGGATATGATGTTGTCTTTAGCGAGGGAAAGGCTTTCCTGCGCAGTAAGGCAACTGGTGAGACCCGGAGGATAGGGGTTCAAGTTAAGAACCTTTATCAATTGTAGGTAGATGGTTTTGTAGCAATGGCAGGCAAGGCAGAAGGAGTGGTGAGCCGGGATGATGGCGAGTTGTGGCACCGGAGATTGGGCCACCTTCACCATGGAGCTTTGAAGATACTGCAACAGATTTATACTGGGATTCCTAAGGTTACTCTTGCGCAGTCAGATCAGTGCAAGGGATGTACCTTAGGAAAATTTGTGAAATCCACCTTTCACGAGAAGGATAGTCGCGCCACGAAGATCCTTGAGAGAATTCACACAGACGTGTGTGGACCTTTCTCAGTAGCTTCGACAACAAAGCATAGGTACTATGTGATATTTGTTGATGATTTTTCTCGTAAGTGCTGGATCTTCTTCATGCAGAAGAAGAGCGAGACATACTCAAAGTTCTGTGAGTTCAAGGCACTGGTTGAGAAAGAATCGGGAAGTAGGTAGAGGAGCATCTGCAAGGTGAAAATCGCAGTTGAATTCATCTGCGGCAAATTGGTATCCTTTTCTTTGCGTAGAGAATTCAAAGAAAGCTCACCTTTCTCAACGCCCACGAGCGGGGAATGGGGTTGCGCGTGGGCGTGAAACAATCGTGGAGTGTTTGCCCACGGTCGATGTTGCATGATCAGGGCCTACCCATTCACTTGTGGGCGGAGACATGCAATACTGCAGTATATGTGCAGAACCGTTGTCCTCACAGGATACTTGGCATGAGTACACCCGAGGAGGCGTTTTCTGGTAAGAAGCCTAATATTTTCCATTTGAGGATTTTTGGTTCACCTGTTTACATTCATGTGACAAAGGATGCCAGGAAGAAGCTGGAGCCGACTACGGAGGTTAGGATATTTGTGGGGTACACTGATACACCCCACAACTATCGTGTGTATTTTCCAGACAGTCGCAAGACTGTTGTGCGACGGGATATCAAATTTCAGGAGGAGAAAGTCATGAAGTGTTCGCTTGAGAGGGAGCCACACTTGCATGTAGATGAGGAGCTATTAGTTCCTAAGGATGAGCTTCAAGATGTGGATCAGCCACAAGAGGAAGTTCATGGAGTGGAAGAGACCACTCATGCAGCGCCAACCATCAGAGGGCGGAAGCGCACTACAGAAGCTGAGGGACTGGCTCAAGATGCAGAGAGGATTGTAGGAGCACCTACATCATAGCGTAGACAGAGACAGTCACCTGATCGATACACTGGATACATGGCTCTTGTGAGCAAGTGTATCGTGACAGAGCCATCCTCTTTTGAGGAAGCTGTGGAGGACCCCGCATGGGTAGATTCCATGGTGGAAGAGTATGATTCGATTTTCGAAGCTTGCATGGGAGATTATCCCAAGGTAGGAAAGGAAATGGATGATGGGTTCGAGATGGATCTACAAAGTGAAGCAAGCAGCTGACAGGAGTGTGGAGAAGCACAAGGCAATATTTTTTTCCCGAGGCTTTTCACAGATTGAGGGGATCAATTATGAGGAGACCTTTGCACTTGTCGCAAGGTATTCTTCCATACAGACGATTCTTGCTCTTTCAGCACAGATGGGGTGGCACATTCATTAGATGGATGTGAAGACTGAGTTCCTCAACAGAGTCATTTAAGAGGAGGTGTACATAGAGCAGCTTGAAGGTTTCGATATCTTCAGCAGCGAGTCACATGTGTGCAAGCTCAAGAGAGCATTGTATGGGTTGAAACAAGCACCTCGTGTTTGGTACACACGGATAGACAGTTATTTCACTAGACTTGGATTCTCCAAGAGTGAGGCAGATCCGAACCTATACCTGATAGTGGTGGAGGGTAAGTTGCTGATCATTGTACTTTATGTAGATGATTTGATTTTGACGAGTGATGAACTGTTGATACACTCATGCAAGGATGATCTTGCAAAGGAGTTTCAGATGAAGGACTTGGGCCTCCTTCAGTATTTTCTGGGATTGGAAATTTGGTAGCGCAGTGATGGACTGTTTTTTTATGAAGGCAAGTATGCCTGGGAGATACTAGAGAAGTTCAACATGCATGGCTGCAAGCCTATTGATACTCCTCTTCCTGGTGGTTGGAGGAAGGAGGATGCTACTTCGGCAGAGGTAGTGGATGCCACTGTTTATCGACAGTTGGTGGGGTCGCTTATGTATCTGGTCAATACATGATCTGACATATGTTATGCTGTTAACTAGCTTTCACAAGCTATGGTTAAGTCTACCAAGCTCTTTTGGAAGGCGGGGAAGCATGTATTGAGATATATTAGAGGCACATCAGGATATGGATTATGGTACAGACAGTTGGATGAGGTGAAGCTGTGTGGCTTCACGGATGCAAATTGGGCAGGGAGCCCAACGAACATAAAGAGCACATCTGGAGGTATTTTCAGTATCGGGTCGACAGCATTTTCTTGGTATAGCAGGAAGCAAAGATCCATGGCACTTAGTTCAAGAGAGGCCGAGTATATGGTAGCGAGTTTGGCTGCATGCGCGGCTATATGGATGAGGAAGATCCTAGTCAGGTTGTTCGGTTCACACTTAGATCCTACTGTAATTTATTTTGATAATTAGAGTTGCATTAAACTCTCGGTTAATCTGGTATTTCATGATAGATCTAAAAACATTGATATCTTGTATCATCATATCAGAGATTGTGTGCAGTGGAAGATCATGTTACTTTCATACATTCCTACGGAGGATCGGGATGCTGATATCTTGACGAAGGCGCTCACCAGGAGAAAATTCGAATACCACAAGGGCAGGATAGGGGTGGCAGATAATCCTTATCTTGTTGAGAGGGAGTGTTGAGATTGCAACAAGATGATGAGCTTAGTGGAAAGAAGTCGCCTTCACTAAGTGGGCCCAAAGGCTATTTTTGGCGCAAGTCTATTTTTAGACACGTCAATCATGTTCTATGAGTTGCAGGATGCTATTTGTGGATGGTTGGTCAAGTTGGAAAAATAGATGGACTTCTATTTTTAGACATATTGGGCAGAATCTATTTTTAGATTGCCAGTCTAAAAATAGATATGTCGAATATTATTAGCTCTTAATAATATTTGGACCATAAACATTATCTTATTCTCTTGGAGCACTTCAGTTAAGTGCATAGATGTGGCACAGGAGCTGACAGAAGGAATTACACTATTCCTGAGGGTTAAGTGGAGCTATTGCATGGAGACTTCAGTTAGAACTCATGTGACGGAGTTTGGTGGAGTTGATTGAGGAAGTTAGTGGAGTTGTATTCAGTTTAACTCAGTTAAACATAGTTGAGCTAGTTGTATCTAGTCTAACTGATTGATACACTAGTGAGAGTGGTGTGAATTAATTATTAATTAATTCACCAATTATTAACTCATTAATCAACTAAAGAATACATCAGTTAACTACAGTGCATGGACAGTTTCAGTGGAGACCAGTGAAGAGGTAGGTGAAAGAGCAGTGTGACTATCAGTTGTGACTATACTGTTGCATGATTTGCAACAACTAGTGATTGGATATGCCAATGAGGATTGTGTGAGCAAGGCTGGACCAATTCAAGTTCATTCAGAGCCATTCTTCAGCAGTGATTGCGCAGTAGAGGCAGGCTATCAGGTGGCAGAGATTGGAGCATGTGATTTGCTAGATCGGGGCTTGATTAGTGTGTAGAAATTGGAGATTATACTAAGAGCTTATGAGGAGATTTGTATAATGATTTTTACATGATCGCTATGACATATAATATACAGTTAGTTGGTGGTTTTCAGCTTTAAGATTTCCCATAAAATATTGTGTTCATATGTGTGATTTTTTATGGTTTTAATGTGCACATGCGATTTTTTTTATTTCCGAAATTAATGATCAATGGTAGAAGAGATTCTGTATTGTGCATGAAGTTAAAATAGTGTGTGATCAGGAGAATCTCGGTGCATAATATATCAGTTATTCAAATTTATACAAGTGGAAGTTGAGGGGATTTGGCTTGGTTAATTTTTGGGGTTAATTAAGGGTACATTCTTTGCACATTTGTTGTTGTAATGTTGTAATCCTATTTTAAGTATGTTGGTGAGCTTATCTGGGGTAAAACTGGTAATTTTGTAATGATGCACCTATTTCCCTTCTAAATATGAATAGAAAATGGCTCATGGATGGATTGCTCCAATTCATGTTTTTTATGTGACATTTGCATGATACATTAGGTTATGTTTATTTTCAATATACTCTAGTAATGTTCTAATAAGGATGTAATATACACAATTTGTAAATATTCTTTATTGCGCAATATATGAAAATGAAGCACCCCCTTCAAATTTTTTAATGTTTGGACATAGGTCATGGATATTATGAATTTTTGAAACTAGATGTATTCTATGATTTTGAATTGACTAGTTTACATTGTTTAAGAGGATTGTTGCATGAAAATTTGAATTCCCATCACCTTTGTAGAATTTTGGTTCTACGAATCCCCATAAGTTCCTTCCAGAAATGCCTTCGGTGAGAATATTTACTAAGGTGATGGACCCCTTAATTGGTTCTGCAATTGAATTCTATAAGTAATAATATCTCTAAGGAAATACATTATTGTTTCAAATGTATATTAGAAGGGTACATTGTAGATTTAGTTGTTAAGACTATAGTATCATATAACGTAGTAAATAAGTAGGTCTTGAAAATATCAAATGGGAGGTATATTAGATTATTTCCAACCTCCATTAAAATGATATTGTTTGAAAAGGGAGTCCTAAGGATAAAATGAGATAGTATGATTAGCTAAACCAATTGTGCAGTAAGTGTGAACTCGAGGATGATGGGGGAATGGCTTGAGGGGAAAAGGTTGGGATACAGAGAAAGAAGGAGGTAGAGAGTGGATGAATGGTTGAGAACTCCAAATCAACTATTATAGGGTATTCCAAGATGATGCAAAATTAATAGTGTCAAAGGAGGAAACTAGGGAAAAACGTGTGTGGTAGAAAAGGATGACATATTTTGAGTGTGGAGTATTTTGTAATAGAAAAAGGTTTTGACGCTATGATGAGGTAGGAGAGAGTTTTGAATTAATATTTGTAGCCAATATAAGTCCATTGAAGGAGGTGAGAAGATACCATAATAGAAGAAAAATAAGTGGAGGTCAAAGAATTCCTAAAAGAGTGCAACTTGGAATAATTCACGAAGGAGAGGACGGACGACCCTCAGAACATATCCTCAGAATATTAGAATCTGAATCCCATTCATGCTTCTTAAACCATGCCTAGTGTCAAACTTATGATCGATTTCACATTACTTGATTAGAAGGTAAGTTCACCTAATAGTGATTTTCATACTTTTTTCAAATGAATGTGGGAGTAGTCATGATAATAATAGTAGTGAAACTAATAAGTTGAAGTGAAGTGTTACAAAGGACTCTCCATTAAAGAAAATTGTGTAAATTATGTTATGAAAAAATGTTATTATAACTATTAATCCTCTATTAGGTACTATTGCGTAGAATACAATGGAAAATTCCACTTCGAAGATGCCTATGTTTATTTCTCTTGGGACTGAGGATCTTGATTAACACTTATTTTTATGTGAGGTGGTGTGGATTATGAACCATGTCCCAAATGAACCTACTAATATTGCAAAGCTAGAAACTACCATTAGAGATTTCACATTGAAGTGGTACATGAAGTAAAAGAGTACTACCCCAGTTGGACGATAGAGAATTGTTGTTCCTTAAGAGACAGTTCGTGGTCATGCAGGAACCAGTGCCTGAGATATTTTAGAATTGGGTGCAAGGATTGAAATTAATGGTCGAAAGTACAGACCGTGAAGGCTTGTAACCAAAATTTCTGGTTTGAAATCCTAGCTTTGTAAAAAATAATGTACAGAGGGAATGAGAGGTGCAGGGTGGCGAAGTAAAAAAATAAAATGAAAGAGACAGAGTTTCAGCACAGGAAATTAAGAATATGTTCTTCAACTCTGTAGAAAGATTGATGTATGAAGAAGAATATGAATTATATTCCTGGATGTGGAGCACTTCAATAAGGGCTTCAAGATTAATTTTTAATGATTACAGTGACATTGATGAGTAAAATGAAGTAAATTAATTAAATCATAAACTTAAGCACCAATTTCATCTTACACTACCTAGGAGAGGAAAAGCATGTATGAATGTAGGGACACATGAAAAAAAAAATCACTGCAACACCAATGCTCTAATCAAACTGACATATATTATTTAGGCTTCTCACAATATTCTAGTTTACAATACTCATTTATGTAGACTGGACTTTGACCCTGACGATGTCTTCTTTTCTCCCTTTTATATCTTATTTTCTCAGCCTAATTGTTTCAATCAGTTTCCAAAAATGATCCTTGTCATGGATTTTTTTTTTAAATTAGATTAATTTTCTTAAAAAAAGCATATTATAAAATATGGAATTACAGTCAAGAGAGGCTGAGAAGCGGGGAAGCCAGAAATGATGAACTATCAACCTCGGTTCTGAAAGTAGCCAAGAGAGAGATAAAGAGATCCTATAAGATGAACAAGGGAGTAGTAAGAGACAAACACATGGGTTTACCTAGAATGGGTAAAATCCTTAATACAACATTTCTTTCATTTATTTTTTGAAACTTTAACCCATACTTCATGAGGTGGATGGCCTAAAACCACTTGAAGACTATTGTTGACTAAAGGAGTAGTCTCCTTTTGAATCTGAGGAGGAGAACTCATGAGATCATTTATGGGCGCTCGTAGAAGCATTGGGCTCTCCCAGATTCATGGAGAGCATGCCCTTTTATTTCTCATCTCCTTCGATCTACTCCTCATATGAGCTGAGAGAGTCAATGTCATCCATGGGAGGAGGCTCACATGGTTTCCAGCTTTTGGAGTTTGATTTGCTATTGCTTCTCTTCTTTTGGGTGACGAACGTCGTGCAGGAGTTCTAAAGATGCCCTGTTTTATGATAGTGACAACATTAGAAAGCAATATTCTCATAGTCTAGGATCTGTCTCTAGTGGAAATATATAACTTTGAGATTAATTTGATTAGGCCTTTAATTATGTCTATTTTGGCACATATTCTCCCATAAGTGTATATTCCTGTTTCCCCCCTCGAGGTATCTGTTTCCAAAAAGTGTCCCATGGTGCTTCCAATACTTTGAAAGACAGAGAAGTGCCATAGAGGAGCTAGTGAATTTGGAATATTGACCCAAATGGGAAGTTTGGTGATGACTGTCATAGAAGGGTCAAACTCTGGGAACCAGGGTGTGAGGAATAGCCCTGCTTTTCCCCAAAACTAAGGGCCCCCTGTCAAGGCTTTTTGGTAACCTTAATTGAATGCAAACATAACTATGAAGAAACCCTTTTAGTAGAAGAAGACCTTGTTGTTATTGTTCCAAGTGGAGTCAATCCATTGGTAGAGATTTGCTGAGCAGGGCCATAATCCATTGAATCAAAAAATGTTGGCCTTTTTGCATATGTTTGAAACTCATTTTCAAGTGTCACATGGGAAATCTCTATGGAAAGCACATCCTCCATTTTATCAACCAAAAATGGCTTGGGTACCTCATAGGGTTGAGAAAATTTCTTGGGAGGTTGTGCATGGACATCATTCTTGTAGGAGAAAGCTTGAGCTGAAGAGGGCTACCCAACTTCCCCTCGTCACAGACGTAGAGTTAAAAATATAGAAGCATATTTTAAAATATTATAAAATGAGAGTGTAAGAGAGTCCTATATTTTTTTACCTCCATAAACTAGTCGTTGAAAGGCAAAAGGAATCCCGAACCTGTGTTTGAGTGCATGTGAAAGGCCCTTCACCAGATCCATGGATCAAGCCCAGAGAGTCATGGTTTTTCTAGTGAGAAGTGAGATCTGAATTTTAAAGGACACAGATAAGGGATATAGGGATCCCTTGCAACCAAATCTCATCTTTGGTGTCAGATTGACATGTTCAAATGACTCACTGTTATCCCAAACTACCTTTTCATATATGTCATTTTCCTTTGTGGGAGAACAATTATAGCATGTAGATCCTGAGGCTGTGCTCTAGAGCAAGGAAGTGCTGGCCTTCACCACATTCTTTCCATCCCAACCATTCTCAAGGTTAATACTTTGATAGGACTGTGGCTCACCTGGTCACGGAGTGGTCAGATCTGCACGACTGCGTTGTTTCATGGCTTTTGTGGGGGAAGTTACGCAAATCAGGAAGGATCAAGAGTTGCTGCTGTGTACATCATTGCATTTCTAGGTCTATCATCTAGAGTGATGGATGACAGACACTTCCTGAATGGGCCTTGGGAAAAAAAACAACTTCTCTAATCACTTGATTCCCAGATCCAAAGGGTCGAAACTATGCATGTCGACAATGGGAGGAGCTACACAGCCATAATTGCAAACCCTTTCAGACTTGTGTATTCCTCCTTGTCTGTGAGCATCGTTGTGAGTGTAGATCTATGCTCCCCAGCCTAGGACGAGAGTTGCAACCTCTGATGTGGTCTGCATGTCGGTGATCATTGCCCGAACGGAGAGCTTTGAAACCCTTGCGCGTGAACGAAATCTGGCGTCGAGTTCCTTGTGTTGGAGAAGCTTATTCCTATACTCTCTAACTACGTGTATGGATTAGCGTAGTTGGAGCGGGTCCCATAATTCAAATTATAAAACCACTTACGAAGGCACTTATAGGCAGTTTCCAGAAATGAATAGGGTGATGCCACATTGAATATCAATTGTCAGTTTCTTTGATGACAGTTTGGGGGAAAAAAATTATGGGATCACTTCTTTGTATATTTACCATGAATTTTATTACTCCCGGTTACCATTGGATGTGGGCACATGAAATCTGAACATCGATCCCTTTCCCATATTTATTTTCTCTCTATGAAATGTTGAGGATGAAATCCTCTTGCACATGTCTATGCTCTAATTATCTGATGCTCATAATAAGAAACAATGATTAAACGATGAAGTTCGAGAAGGGGAACTAGAGTGTTTTCCCTTTGCATCACTCTAGGTCTACCCTTTGATGCTTGAGTCCCATGTGTCATTCTTTTTGTCTTCTAGTTTATTAAAAATCTAAAAAATTTTAAGTCCTTTCCCAGTTGAAACTGGGACAATGCTTTCTTTCAAAGCACCATAGCTTCCACTGTTGAAGCCACAGAATAAAATCCTTGTCTTGTTCATGTGTAAAATTTTCCATGGAACATTGCCTGAAATTCAGGTCAATAAAGGTCGTGCCTCCATTTTCTTCGCACAATCTTGCAATAATTTAGCATGAATATGAAAATCTACCTTCAAATAACGGAATAGTGTTAAAAGAACTAACGAGCATCTTTCAAATTCGACCATATTATGTTTCTGCATAATTGAATCCATCCATGTAGCAAGAAATTATTTTATTATTAGAGTTTTTCTGTTCCATCATCATAGAAATAATTTATATAGAAAATATTTGGAAATTTCCCCTACGTTTTTTTTTTTCTAGTGATTCACAACTTGCATGGCATTTTTACCAAAACTAGTATTTAAGGAACTAGAAAAATATCTAAAAACACTTCAATTTTTTGGAAAATTCCCTCGTTGATGTCAATTTGGTACTCTTTTCACAAAACCCAAATCTCGAAATTTTAAAATTTTGTTTAATTTTCCCACAATGCACAATAAAAAATCATGGCCTGGGAATGACTACGTTTTCTGTGTAAGCAATTTTCTGCTCTAGAATGAAATTTTGGTGATTTTTCACTATGCTTAGTCATCCTTTCTTGCTACTGGACCTACTTTCTAAGCTAATCATGGGTAATAGAAAGTTATTGTAATAACAACAATATTACATTTGACAAGATTTTTTACTATAATAATAAGAACAATAACAAGTTGCAAATCAATATTTGGGATTTTTGATTCTTTAATAAGTTTAGATGATTAAATGGTTTCCTCAATATTTTCTCCGCTGCTTCCAATTTTGCTTCTATTAGAGTCGGTCTATACATCCCCCCGTCAGAGATCATTTCTCTTATTGCATTTCATTTTTAGGTGTCTCATTCAGTTCATTTATCTGCATTTCATTAGGGGCATGCCATAATCTAACAAAAGGGATTTCTAAGTCATTCCCCTCATGTTTTGTACCTGCTGGTCCGTGTCTATTCATCAACATCAATTTTAAAATCCATTCATAGTCTTGCTTGGTCTCTTGCTTGGCAAAGAGTCATTTTAGGGTTTCTAGGTCATATTAGGTCTAGGGTTTGTCAATTCAGTCTGCAAAAGGTCAATTAATACCAGCAGATGCATGAGGGAGGTTTCAAAATAAGTTTTCATCACAAATTTCATCATCGCAATCTTTGATCATGAATTTTCTTCAAAAATCCATTTTGAAGAAAATTGTCATTTTGTTCTAAGTAATAAATTGCCATGTATATTTTCAAGAATTTTCAGTTCTTAAATACTTCAGACGTAGCCCTGGTCATCCTTTTCCAAAAATCAATGCCAACCATCCCTGTAAAATCACCAAAATATTCATCATTCAAGCTCAAAAAGAACAGAGTTTGTATTAAAATTGAAAAGTGCCAAAGTTCTACAACTTTACAAAAGTGGGACATTGCAAGACAAAAAATCAAAGTCCATGCCAATACAAGTTGTTTTCTACATTCAAATATCATTTGCAAGCAAGAAGTTGTCAAAACGCCCAAGAGAAAGCCGAGTTGAAGTTGGAGGAGTGAAAACTGTGATTTTGAATGCTGACTGTGTGGTGAATTGCCTGTGCGGCGCGTTGGGAGAAGGGCGCGGCATGTAGAGAAGTTTTTCATAGTGTAAAAATACACTGGTGCGACGCACATGGCGTGCGCGACGCGTTGGGCTGGTGCGCAGTGCACAGGGCTGACAAGCAAAAATTTCACCTCTGCTTCACAAAAATCAAATTGACCCCACCTTGTTTGCTCCGTGTAAGTGTAAATCGCCTTGCTATTACCTTTGGTCAGTGTTTAAGGTTGTTAGAAAGATTGGTTTGAAGAATTTGAATGGCGAAAATATAAACCTTATATTCATATTCAAATCTGCTCCATAGGGTTTACATTTTAATTTTAAAGTTGATTGTTGGTGCCAATTAGTTTGAAACTCCATCCCCTATTGTAGTTCCCTTCCTCCTCACCATCACACTATCATCATACAGACCCTTTCTTTTCTCCTCTGTCCCAAAACCATTTATACCCCTTGTTCCCCATTCTCCGTATCCCTAAACCCTATCATATCCTACCACTTTCCCTCCTTCATATTACTTATAAAATTCCCTAAATCCCAAACATCCAAGTAGCTGTCCCATTGTCTCTACATTGTCCAAATCAAAAGTTTTAAAAGGGAAAATTTCACGTGGTTGCAGTCCACTGTCCACACTGCCTTAGTTACCACAGTATCTTCCCATGTGACACATTTAGCATTGAAACAAAGACACCAAGGTCTCATTCGTCATTTTCAACAAACCAAACATACACCTTGCATGGACATTATGGAGACGGACACACCATACGACCGAGACAGAGATTGCACCACCGAACGGCATACACCAGGAGGGTACTGAGGAGGCGCAAAACAGATGATCGACTCTGGATCTTGGCCGAAGCTTCGTTGGATGAGCATGGCACTTTATCGGGGACCTTCATTCCAAATTCCAAGGAATTTGGAGAAAATTTTGTCAATTTTGAATTTTTGGTCGCAAAACAAGTTTTTCCACCCGACGCGTCGCGCCACCCGATGCACACTTATGATTGGGACATCTTCTGGAGGAGAACTTTACATTTTTGGTTTTTTTATGATAAAATATGCATGATCAGGAATGGCCAAGAGACTTCATCAAGTTCTGGGCTGCCTAAAGGGCCAAAAACACCTTGAAAATGACCTTTCTGCCACTTTTTGCACCAGCAGGAACCAGTCTTAGGAGATTGAAGTTTTGGAGGGGAAAATGAACTCCAAATTGAAAAATTCCACTTGGGTTGGATAGAAGACATCCATCGATTTGCAACGAGCTATCATGAGCTCGATTTGGAATTCAAGTAGTGCCCCAAAAACAGGCTCAAAGTGGCGCGGCGCATTGAGTTTTCTGGCGCGGTGCATAGAGGTTTTTTGCCCAATTTTTACTTTTCAGCTCAGAAATTCGACCAGTTTTGACTAGTTTCACTTATTGATGTAATTACTGATCTATCTTGATTTAATTTGATGAACAGGATTTAATTTTGGCACATATTTACTTGTTCTAGAGGATTCATTCGCCAAAAAGTGAAAATTAAATGAATGAATCAGTTTCCTTCCTTTTAGAGGTAAGTTGTTTGGCTGCCAAGGTTTCAGTTCCATGTTTAGAATTGGTTGAAACAACTCATAGAAGGAGGAGATCGACCCCTAGAGTCATGGGAAGGGGTTAGGATGGTCTATATCATGTATTTTCTAAGTCATTTTCAGGGTTGGACTTGTTGGACTCTTAGGAAAAGTTTGGCACCTCATTGTATATCCATTTTCAGTGTTTGGCAAAGGAAAGACTAGAGTTTTTGCAGCACTTGTTGGGATCCTTGTGGCTTCTGAGTTTTGATGATGTTTTCTTCCATGTTATTTTAAGTTTAATTAATGTTATATGTATGCCATTTCCCTTCTCTTTGCTTCTGAATTAAACAAATGAGTAACTGAGGTAGAATTCATTAGTTTGTTGGTGCTCTGCCTTAAACTTTTGTTTAGTTTTATATGTTTTTCGTCAGTTTGAAGAGGATACTTGCACCCTCTTTCCCTCTTCACCGCCTCAACAGTATTTTCTATCCATTCCATTGATCTAAGACATCAAAGCCATTGCCTTCCTTGCCCCAACTTGAACTCGGCAAAAATTTGGCCTCATCCCCTAGCCCAAAATTGTCTTTCCTGTTTTTTTAACAAAACCCAAAAAAATAAAAATCAAACCCTCTTATTTGTATATCTAGCCTAAGATCAGTTGTTGTTTCAGTCATCTCAAGCCCCATTGAAACACTTTTCGCTGAGATTGACCCGGAGAGAGCCCTCTCCTGTCCTCATAGGGCTAGCTACGAGGCTGAGCGTGGTTTGGTGTTATCCTCTTTCTGCCTTATTTCAACCTAAGGTAGATTTAGGAAATAACATAGTGGCAACCATAATGGGGATCAAAATGGTTTACTCATTGGTGTTATTTGTTTCATAATCTACAGACGGAGCCTGAATTTAGCAAGGTAGCCTTCGAAACGCTCTTGCTTTGCATCAGCGGAAGTAGATGAATGCTACTTTAGTCAATCTCTGGTCTAGCTTGCGAATGTGACACTTAACTTGTGAATTTCCCTAGTACGTGTATCAAGTTCAGATCTGATGGTTGATGGTGGACAACGATCAGACATAAGAAGGCTGAAATCATTCACCTGGTGACTCCAACTCAATGTATAGACTCCACTCGAGGACTAACTCTTTCTCTGAGAAAATGGAAGGATCTCACACAAAGTTCAGGTATCTATAGTGGAATGGTATTCAGAATCTAGTCTGCTTTCTTGTAAATTACTTCTTTTCTGTTCTTGAAGTCATCCTGAGGGTTTTTCAAAATTTGTTGTATGATAAAGGTGATCAAAATATTCACTCAATTGATTTGAAAACTGTAAATACTGAGTTTCCCTTCGATCCTGGCCTCCTTACTTTTCCCACATCTTATGATGACTCTCTTCAAAGTGATGAGCCTAGAGAAAAAAAAATTGATCCCATTGCTCTTGTATATACTCCTACACCTTTTATAGTCCCAGATAGGTATAAACCCCTTGTTTTACCTTCCATTCTCCATGATTTACATGCAAATTATTACCTTTATTTTCCGAGATTTGATGGTGAATGTAACAATGTCAACGCTAAGAAACATGTGCAGAATGTTGAGACTTTTCTAGAACTTTTTGAAGTTGATGAAGAAGATGTCAGTATTAGGCTTTTTTCTCTTTCTTTGCAAGGCCAAGTGAAGAGTTGGTTCAAAGCCTTGCCTGATGCGAGCATCTTAGATTTCCAGCATTTCGTCAAAGTTTTCCTTGACAGGTGGATGATCAGACATAACCCTTTCCTTATTTTAGATGAGTATGCCCAGCTAAAAAGACTGCCAGGGGAGACAGTACAACAATTTTCTGCCAGATTTAACCAAGTATATCTTTCGATACCTGCTGATATTAGACCTCCTCCTAGATCTTCTCTTTTACAGTACCCGGCTGCCTTTGATCCTGAAATGGAGTTTCAGCTGAGAGAAAGGGATGTAGCAACACTTGCGAAAATACAGAACAGTGCAGTAAATGTAGAGGCTCATTTTCTGATCAAAAGAGCAAGGCTGAAAGAAGAAGAAAAGAAGAATGTTGTAGAGCACCCGAAACCTTTAGAGGAAAGCTTGACCTTTGGTAAATGCAGTAGAAGAGTTGGTGCGGAAAATGACTGCAAAAAATGAAAATGACATTCAAGACCAAGTGGTTGACCCAAAACATTTTGTTTCTTATTCCAGTTGTCATAGTGATTGTTTTATAGATCATTGCGAAGAAGAGGGAGCTGTTGATATGATATGTATGCTTGATGATTTTCCTTAGTTTGATCAGTATGATGATGATTATGTTCTCCAAACAGAAGCTAATCTTGCAGACAAATCAACAGCTAGTTTGTGCAAGGTGGAAGTTCACTTTCAGCAGCTTGAGTACGGTGATCAACCAATGCATATCAGCTATGATAATGGTGAGGAAAGTGCAGCAAAGTTTGAAGTAAGTGAAGGATCTTTGCCTTTTTGTTTTGATTCGTTTCAGTTCATCAGAGATAACTTTCATGCAATCAGCAATCAGCTGTCAACAAGTCTTGATTTGGAACATCTTGAGGGCAAAGAAAACCTTGTTCAAGACTTCTCATATCCAGCTTTGCAGCCCCCGAATGCCATTGATTTTCAAGTTGCAGATGAAGACTTGGAAGCTGGCACATATGATCAGATGATACAAGATGATTCCGTACCATTTTTTTTTGAATCATTTCATTTTTTGAAGAGTAGATTGCATAGTAAATCTTCAAATGAGTAGCCTATAGGAAATCAACAATCTCTTAATTTTAATGTGGAGGATGAGACAGATATCGAAGTTCTTGAGTAAGTTGTTGATGAGAAATTTTTTCCTGAAACGACTGATGAAATAATTCTGGATACAAAACTCTCCCTAGCTCCAGATCTGCAACCACCAAATGAAATTGAAGGTCAGATTACAGATGAAGGTGTGGAAGTTGAAATACAGGATTTAATGATGCAAGAGGAATTTGTACCCTTTTGTTTCGAAGCATTTTAGTTTATAAAGAAGAATATTGATAATATCTCTAAAGAAAAAGATGAACAACTATAAGGATGTCATACAGTTTCAATGGATACATCGCAGCAGTCTTCTCAAGTTTTTATTGATCCTATTGCTCGTGTGTTGGATGATGTTTGTTGCAAAAATTCTTCTCCATTGGCTAACCATGTGCCCGAAAACAATGTTGATAATAATCTTGTTCAAAAGTCGACTTCATTGTCTTGTTTAATAGATTTTTTGTTACAAAGCCCATACCAAAGTTTGCAATCATATGAGGAGATTGATAAAGGAGACTTTTGTTCTATTTGGAATCAGCAACAGAGTTTGGTTATTCATGAATTTCAGGATCCTTTTGCCAGTTTGCTGCAATCACCAAAGGAAGACAGCACAGATGTGAGGAAAATCTTAAGATCTAGCTATGGAGATTACTTGGACCAGAGAAGTGATGTGTTAATGGAGCTCAATAGCTATGCTTATGAAGATCCTTTCGAAGTATTCTTAAAGTCATCTAGTCAATTCATGTTTTGCAAGTTTATCAGTAGATCACTTGATTCCAAGTTTCCATGGGAGTTGCTTTTTGATTCTTCCCTTTTCTTCCGTATCAGAAAGAATTTGGGAAGAAATCCAATAACAAGAAAGATGCTGACGTGGTTGCATTGGTTATTCCATTACACTTGATCAGGTGGTGAAAAGAAAAATTAGAGTAGGTGTGATGAATAAGCTCAAATATGAGCATCTTTCTAGTTTGTTAGTTATGTTTTAGTCATGTTTGGTTTTATTATGGTTCTCAGTTTTAGTCTTGAGTCAGAGTCAGTTTACATAATATCAGTTTTCATGTTTTGACTCCACAACCCAATGGATAAAGGCACTTCCTGCTCTCCCAAAGATCTGTAGTTCTTGGCACCTCCCAGGAGCTACCATCCCCATTGGAGCCAATGTTAGAATCGGTCTATACATCCCTTCGTCAGAGATCATTTCTCTTACTGCATTTCATTTTTAGGTGTCTCATTCAGTTCATTTATCTGCATTCTGTTAGGGGCATGCCATAATCTGATGGAAGGGCTTTCTAAGTCATTCCCCTCATTTTTTGTACCTGTTGGCCCGTGTCTATTCATCAGCATCAATTTTAAAAGCCATTCATAGTCTTTCTTGGTCTCTTGCTTGGCAAAGAGTCATTTTAGGGTTTCTAGGTCATATTAGGTCTAGGGTTTGTCAATTCAATCTGAAAAAGGTCAAATAATACCAGTAGACGCATGAGGGAGGTTTCAAAATAAGTTTTCATCACAAATTTCATCATCGCAATCTTTGATCATGACTTTTCTTCAAAACTCTGTTTTGAAGAAAATCGTCATTTTGTTCTAAGTAATAAATTGCCATGTATATTTTCAAGAATTTTCAGTTCTTAAATACTTTAGACATAGCCCTGGTCATCCTTTGCTGAAACTCAATGCGAACCATCCCTGCAAAATTGCCAAAAGATTCATCATTCAAGCTCAAAAAGAACAGAGTTTGTATTAAAATTGAAAAGTGCCAAAGTTCTACAACTTTACAAAAGTGGGACATTGCAAGACAAAAAATCAAATTCCATGCCAATACAAGTTGTTTTCTACATTCAAATATCATTTTCAAGCAAGAAGTTGTCAAAACGCCCAAGAGAAAGCCGAGTGGAAGTTGGAGGAGTGAAAACTGTGATTTTGAAGGCCGACTGTGTGGTGAATTGCCTGCGCGGTGCGTTGGGAGAAGGCGCGACGCACTGGGCGCGCGCAGCGTGTAGAGAAGTTTTTCAGAGTGTAAAAATACACTGGCGCGGCACACATGGCGTGTGCGACATGTTGGGCTAGTGCACGGTGCACATGGCCGACAAGAAAAAATTTCACCTCTGCTTCACAAAAATCAAATTGACTCCACCTTGTTTGCTCCGTGTAAGTGTAAATCACCTTGCTATTACCTTTGGTCAGTGTTTAAGGTTGTTGGAAAGATTGGTTTGAAGAATTTGAATGGTGAAAATATAAACCTTATATTCATATTCAAATCTGCTCCATAGGGTTTACATTTTAATTTTAAAGTTGATTGTTGGTGCCAATTAGTTTGAAACTCCATCCCCTCTTGTAGTTCCCTTCCTCCTCACCATCACATTGTCATCATATAGTCCCTTTCTTTTCTCCTCTGTCCCAAAACCATTTATACCCCTTGTTCCCCATTCTCCCTATCCCTAAACCCTATCATCTCCTACTACTTTCCCTCCTTCATATTACTTATAAAATTCCCTACATCCCAAACATCCAAGTAGCTGTCCCATTGTCTCTACATTGTCCAAATCAGAAGTTTTAAAAGGGAAAATTTCACTTGGTTGCAGTCCACTGTCCACACTTCCTTAGTTACCACAGTCTCTTCCCATGTGACACATTTGGCATTGAAACAAAGACACCAAGGTCTCATTCCTCATTTTCAACAAACCAAACATACACCTTGCATGGACATTATGGAGATGGACACACCATACAACCGAGACAGAGATTGCACCACTGAACTACATACACTAGGAGGGTACTAAGGAGGCGCAAAATGGATTACCGACTTTGGATCTTGGCCGAAGCTTCGTTGGCTAAGCATGGCACTTGATGGGGGACCTTCAGTCCAAATTCCAAGGAATTTGGAGAAAATTTTGTCAATTTTGAATTTTTGGTCGCAAAACAGGTTTTTTCGCCTGACACGTCGTGCCACCCGACATGCGCTTATGATTGGGACATCTTCTGGAGGAGAACTTTACATTTTTGGTTTTTTTATGATAAAATATGCATTCTCAAGAATTTCCGAGAGATTTCATCAAGTTCTGGGCTGCCTAAAGGGCCAAAAACACCTTGAAAATGGCCTTTCTGCCACTTTTTGCACCAGCAGGAACCAGTCTTGGGAGATTGAAGTTTTGGAGGGGAAAATGAACTCCAAATTGAAACATTCCACTTGGGTTGGATAGCAGATATCTAGGGATTTCCAACGAGATATCATGAGCTCGATTTGGACTTCAGGAAGTGCCCCAAAAATAGGCTCAAAGTGGCACGGCGCATTGAGTTTTATGGCGCGACGCATAGAGGATTTTTGCCCAATTTTTACTTTTCAGCTCAGAAATTCGGCCAGTTTTGACTAGTTTCACTTCTTGATGTAATTGCTGATCTATATTGATGTAATTTTATGACCAGGATGTAATTTTGGAAAATATTTACTTGTTCTAGAGGATTCATTCACCAAAAAGTGAAAATTAAATGAATGAATTAGTTTCCTTCCTTTTAGAGGTAAGTTGTTTGGCTGCCTAGATTTCAGTTCCATGTTTAGAATTGGTTGAAACAGCTCCTAGAAGGAGGAGCTCGACCCCTAGAGGAATGGGAAGGGGTTAGGATGGTCTATATCATGTATTTTCTAAGTCATTTTCAGGGTTGGACTTGTTGGACTCTTAGGAAAATTTTGGCACCTCATTGTATATCCATTTTCAGTTTTTGGCATAGGAAAGACCAGAGTTTTTGCAGCACTTGTTGGGATCCTTGTGGCTTCTGAGTTTTGATGATGTTTTCTTCCATGTTATTGTAAGTTTAATTAATGTTATATGTATGCCATTTCCCTTCTCTTTGCTTCTGAATTAAAAAAATGAGTAACTGAGGTAGAATTGATTAGTTTGTTGGTGCTCTGCCTTAAACTTTTGTTTATTTTTATATGTTTTTCGTCAGTTTGAAGAGGATACTTGCACCCTCTTTCCCTCTTCACCGCCTCAACAGTATTTTCTATCCATTCCATTGATCTAAGACATCAAAGTCGTTGCCTTCCTCACCCCGACTTGAACTCTACAAAAATTTGGCCTTATCCCCAAGCCTAAAATTGTCTTCCCCTTTTTTTTTTTAACAAAACCCTAAAAAATCAAAATCAAACCCTCCTATTTGTATATCTAGCCTAAGATCAGTTTTTGTTTCAGTCATCTCAAGCCCCATTGAAACACTTTTCGCTGAGATTGACCCAGAGAGAGCCCTCTCCTGTCCTCGTAGGGCTAGCTACGAGGCTGAGCGTGGTTTGGTGTTATCCTCTTTCTACCTTATTTCAGCCTAAGGTAGATTTAGGCAATAAAAGCTTCTAAGCTTGGAATTTTTCAGAAATGTTTATCATTCCCTTCGGTTTCAGATTTTAGATTTTAACTCAAATCCTTTCCTTCCTTTATATGTTCATTTTTTATGCTTCTTAAATATGCATAATTGATCCTAAATTTCACTGACCCGTGCAACATATGATCATGAATCCTTGTTGATGTCATGGTTCTCTTCTTGATCATGTTGCAGTTCTTCTCAAATTTTTAATAAATGTTCCTTAACAACCTCGAATTGCTCAAAACCTCTCTTGACTTTTAGCTGATTCAAATTATGCTACAACATTGGGCTCCAATTGGGGACAACACTTTGGTAACAAAGTGCTAAGAACTTGTAGACCACTACCCTATATTGGGCATGGATTCAAACCAAAATGGAAGTTGATCACAATATGAAATCTCCCCAAAACCTACTGCACTTTGGAATTCTTCATTTATTCTTAAACTAAAAATACCAAACTAGAAATACCGCAACTAAAAATGCTCAATTTCTAAGATTATTTATGTAAAAATACTATATATATACATGGATGAACCTAATTAGTTGAAGTCAGCCTTGCAATGGCACCAACCCAACATATGTGTGTTAGACCTAATGCCTCCATAGAGCTGAAATTTAAAAATAAAAAGAAGGATGTACCATGAAAAATTTCCAGATACAAAGCTTTGCACATACCCTTGCATAAATGCTTGTTGTTGACCAAATAAAGTTGTCATATATTTAGCTACTAGATAATAGAACCGATGACACAAAATTTCTGCTGCATCCTTGTCTTGAACATTTTGGTGATGTATGTTCCTTTGAACATGGCATCCTCTTTCACTCTTTGACTCCTCAATTTGGAGTTGTATGCGAGGAACTTGATTTCCATTTTTTGAAGACAACCATTTAGGTTGAATAGATAAATCCAAGGTTTGTTCCCCATCATTTTTATGATTTTCATATAATTCCAATTATTGACAAAAATATTTTCCCCCCTACAAAAACACCTGGACAAATCAATTAGTTTCTCCTATGTTCACAAAATCACTAAAATTATGAAAATTATAATGATATTCCAGGTTTTGAAAGTGTAGTCTAGCTGTCGCAACAAGTTTATGATTAAAATCCTTAGAATACTTAAACTCTTTTGTCTCAGGAACATGGGCGTCCTTGTAAACCTTTTGAAAATCCCTCTTTATTTCTAAACCCGCATTTTCTTGCAAAGCATTGCGATTGTTTTGCTGGAATTCCCTGTTTTTTCAACAATTGATTTTTCCTGATTAAAAAGTTCTCCACAAGCCCATAGATTATCTTCAATCTCCTATTCATAAATAAACATAAAATGTAGAGTGCAAGGCTTTCTCTCCTTGAGAAAAAAATCCAAGTCAATAGAATGAGCACTTAAATAGTATACCATAGTTGTAGCTTCAGGAGGTCAAACTTATTTTGGCATGCTGAAATAAATTTTTAAAACCTTCTATTAAAATCAATGACTCATTCATTGCTCTACCTCTGGATAGAATATAATTCCAAAATGTGTTTTTCATATGACTTGTGCTCCCAACAATATCTAAGAAAGATATCTTAAAAACCCTACCATGAACTAACTGAACTAGCCTCCAAATACTGAAACCATTCCTAAGCTCCCACTTTAATGTATGATAAAAAAAACCTCATAACTAGATCCTCATAAATTATTTGAAATTTATCTAGAATGTACTCAAATTTTAGGATATGTTGTTTGGCTGCAACATCATCACTTTTAGCAGAAAAACATGGAAGAAATTCAAAACTTTTTAAAGGATACTGATGAAGAATTTTAGGAAGCACCAAGGGTTTGAAAATCACCTTGTCTCTAAGATCAAAAGAAATGGATTGTTTATGAGTGAGAAGATAACTCCCAAAGATGATAAATCATCACCTTTATGCCCGAAGTGTGACTGATTATCTTCAGGAATTGCAATGCAACAGTAATCTCTCCTCTCATATTTAGGAGATAAAGTTGTGTCAAGATCAATAATACAAGAAGAATAAATATCTTATTTTTTCAATAAAGAATGTACTTTTGGGGCTTTACAATCTTTTGAGAATATAAAGCAGGAAACAATATTCTTGATATGTAAGGGAAAATATACCACTAAATTTCTAGTAAAAAATAGAACTTCCTTTAGAAAACTAAAACTTTGATACCTATTTTTTCCATGATGCTTTCTCATTTTATTTCCGGAAAAATTCCTCATCTAATGAAACATTCATGAGTGGAGTCGTCGGGTTAATAAAAAACAACAAGATTTTATGTCTAAATCTTGTTCACCATCAAGAAGTAGATCTCAATACCTAGGGAAAAATAACTTCATGTCTTCATCCTTGGCAACGATGCTAAAAAATGTTGTACCTCAGGAGATAATTCGTCGTTGTGGGGGAACTAGTTCCTGAGACATTTTATAAATGGATAAAAATATTGAAATTAATGGCTGTAAGTACAGACCATGAAGGATTGTAACCAATTTTTTTGGTGTGAAACCCTATCCTTCTAAAACAGAATGAAAAGAGGCTATGAGAGCTATAGGGTGGAGGTGTAAAGAAAAAAATGAAAGAGACAAAGTTTTGGCACCGAAAATTAATAATTTTTTCTTCAAATCTGTAGAAATAATGATGGATGAAGAAGAATATAAATGAGATTCCCAGATGTGAAATGCTTCATTAAGGGCTTAAAGATTATTTTTTAATGATTACAATGACACTTTAATGAGTACAATGAAGTAAATTCATTAAAGCATAGAATAAATTATCTGAATTTATGCAAGAACACAATAGAATACAAATATAACCATAAATACAAAGATGAAGCAGAAATAACACTTCATTTCATTAATATGAAAGAACTGAAATTTGTTTATAGACAGAATGGAAGTAAACTAGCTAGGGCACTGGTAGCTTATCTCTGAGAAGATATTTGGCAGCTACAGGCCTCTGGACTCTATCTTACAACGAGGCTCAAAGGCCTATATGTTATTGAGAAACAATGAAAAACCCTAAACATCAAAAAACCTAACCCTAGGAGATGAAACACTAGACTATGGGCCTTGTCGGGGCAAATTGGTACATAAATTTCCCGAGGTCGTAACTTTGGCATACTAGCTTCATTAGACGTACATGATACATCATTAGAAAGATATATAATGAGGACTACAATTATTGACAGCAAAAATCAAGTTAGAAAAACTCATTTTTTCTAGATATATCATGCCAAAAAAAACTCGTTTATGGCCTTAAAACAGCTCCGGAAGTTCAAGACCTGAAAAAGTCCCGAAGATAGTAAATTGTGCTACAATTAAGGAAACTAAAAAACTAAAAGAAGTAATGGTGGGGTTCCAAGTGGAATAGGTGAGTGGCCACGAATATCCACGTGGATAATTCCTCCACCCTTAGGAAGTAATGGTCCTCATTGCGTTGATTTCCTCCATCAGATGAGGAAACTTGTACTCAACTTCGTCCCTCGTGAGCCACTTGCCCTGGTGAAGGAGTTGGCCTGCTTTGACAACTCGATATAGCTAGATCCTCTGGTGGTGGGAATTTTTGAACCATTTGTACATAATTTGATCATTTTTTTCTTGTTCCATGTATTCTGGGCTTAACTATGTTGGAGTGAGTTGTTCTACCATGTCAGTAGAGGTGGAAAGTAGGGCCGAAGGTGGTCCACATTGAACACTGGGTGTAGACCAAGGAATGGTGGAATACTAAACTCGAAGGCACTGTCCCCTATAGCCTTGGTGATGGTGTATGACCTATTGTAGAGTATTCGACGCATGGGTGGATGAAATACATTGTGCTTAATATGGAGGTTGCTTTCCTATAAGCAAGTCACATGTCAATTGGTTTGTTAGATTATTAGTGGAACAAAATAACATGTAGTAAACTAAGTAAGAAACATAGCATGCTACATAAATGAATAAATAAATAAAAAATAATCATGTAAAATAAAAATCTCAATTGAGTTAAACACACTAATAATTCAAATGGATAACTCTCTTCCTTTAGTAGGTATTGGCAGTATAAGATAATAGGTTGCTAAATCACTTGCAACGGATCCTTAGAGCTATGGAGCTCTAATATCAAAGACAAGGGGGTCTCTTCCCCTCAATATTTCTACAAGCCTCTCTCTCCCCACGACGAATGGTAGATTGACAGAAACTTGGCAAACTTATTCTCTTGGATTGAGGTGTTGGGTGGCCAACAACTGAATCCTTCTAATCCTCTTACTGCTTGGACAACACAAGCTAGTTTTCTCTCAAGCGATTTGGCCAACATAAGAATGTGTTGTCATGTTTCTCTTCCCATGGCAATATTTTATAGACAAATTTGAAAATTTCCCTCCCTCTCTTGATCCAAGAAGGATGTTGACACAAGAGTGCGAGGATGATTCCTTTGTGTGATGCACTAAAACCTCAAGGTGGATCCAAGGTGGCTATACTTAGTTGGCTTGACTGGGAATCATCTTCTTCAAGTGTTCCAGTGATCCCGGATGGTTAATTTTTTCATACTTAGGACCACACAAATATTTGAGGGATAGTCGCGATGATCTTCACGGCTATGGAAGAAAAATCCGCAAAGATTGCCTAGGGTCCTGCTTGAACTTAGAAAAAGATAAAATTTTCAGCTTTCTGTAATGTGTTCCTTGCCTGTAAGTCCTTATTGGTACCTTCTTCTTGAAATTTCCTATTTTATTTTTCTTGCGCGATTTTCCAGCGTTAACATTTTCCCCCTAATATATGAGGTCTAGGAGGACCTGTATAGCCAATATACAATATATTTTATTTTTCCATGGAATCCATTTGAGATGGAGAGAGAGTAACTTGCATGAAATTTGAGGTTGGACACCCTTTACTGTGAGTAAAAGACATACCGTTCTTAGTTGGAAATCTAGAAGAGATCAAATAAATAAAATATTTCTACGAGGCAGGCATGTCCTATGATCATGATGTTTTGACTAGTTAAGCTTATCTAATAGATAGAGGTTCTCTCTGTGTCACTTATGTGGTAGTGACCTGTTGTTGGTTGATGATGACGGTTTCTGACTCTCTCAGGGGCATTTTTCTTTGACAATAGGTTGAATTTGGTGCTCATATGCATAATATTTGTATGGCATGGGTCTCTTACTGGGGACTTTCCCGTGTAAGCATTTTTGAAAGAGATTCTTATGATAGCACGGGTCTTCGATGAATTCTTACATAGTGCAACGGTTGAGAAGCACGATACCATATTGAAATTAAAGCTTATTTTGAAGTCGAATGTCAAGAAGATCGATGACATCAATGGGAAATGATGACTCCGATAGTGCCCTCTGAGGATGCCCCTACTGAGGTGAGGAGCCATAAATGGTACTGCCTCCTTCTTGGAAGATGGTTGTTAAAGTTGAGAAGAAGGAAGCCTCAACCGATCAAGAGGAGTACTGATGCAAGGGACCATGATCTCTGATGTAGCAGGGTGTGGTGTGATAGGTTATGTTGGGGTTCCCCTGTTTTGGCAAGGTTGGCAATAACAAAAGAGGAGACAACATCAGAACCACTTTCAGAGCTTAGGATCTAGCCCTCCTGGGTCCAGAGAGGGATCTCTCTATATGAGCAAAGTTTTTGTCTTTGAAGCTCAAAGTTAAGATATTAGGCTAGTTATAGGCACAGGGTTTGTTTGTTTGATTTCGGTTGGTTGTTGGGAATCAAGAAAGAAGGGTTCAGTGTAAGACAAGGCTGAGCAAAGAGGGTTTTAGGCAAAGGAGAGATAATTCAGGGAACATTCAAGACCATTGGGAAATGGATTTAGGAAAGGGTTTACTTGCTATTCAATATGCAGGCTTTTAGTTGGGCTAGTCATCTAAAGCATTGGATCTTAAACATGATAGTATGGTATGAATGGTAGAAAGAAAGTGAAAGCAAGGAAACGTCCAAGGTGACCTTTCATAAATCAGATCCAAGGATAGGACATGCCATTGAACAGCCTGTGATCCAAAACCTGAAAGGTAAACTCTTCAAACAAGGAACATTAAAGATTTAGAGCATGAAGGTGAAAACTTGAGATCAGAGAGAGACTTTGAACTCTCAATGCTTCGGCCTCCAGCTTGAGGGATCTTCGAAAGGTTTAATTAATTGAAAAGGATCCTAGTGAGATAGAGACAGAGTTCTAGACCTCCTAGTGTTCCCAATTCATTAATTCATACATCTAAAGATAGATTTCATTAATTCATACATCAGCTAGCGATATATCAGACCACTACACTGTTTAAGTTATCTTGAAATCAATCCTCAGATAACACATACAGAAGAAAAACATTTAAGGCAGGGAGAACAGAAACATAGGGTACCTAACAAGGGTAAATCCTATGCCAGATTTCTGATGCATGCCAGAAGAAATGAAATGAAATGAACTATAAGGTAAAAAAAATACAGAGACAGAAAAACATCACCACTGCTTTAGATCAGGATCCAAAGAACTGTGATTTTCATATTAAAGAGAAAAACCAGTCATGTACAACATTGTCAATAGCTTGATATTCAATCTGAAAACATCTTCCTCAGCCTATATTACAACTTTACACAGAGACTATATCTCAAAAGAAAACAACTTGCAATTCTCAGATTTCCAATCAAAAAACCTTTACAATGTTTCTTCATGAATTTTTATAGCTGAATGAGAGATAGAGGGGTAGATGAAAACTAAATGCAGCATTAAAACTTCAGCAAAGGAAGAGGATCAAAGCCTCTTTTTGTTTTAATTTCTGGGCATTTATATCTGGTACTTTTGGATGAAAGAATGGTCTTCGTCACGCTGCAATTCACTCCAGGTATGCCTCTGATGTACTCGCTACAACACTCTGGTGAATTAAAAAGAAAGGTAGAATAATGATGCTAGGGTCTGCCATACTATATAACTAATGCACTGGTAGCATAGGACTGTTGTCATGGCGGAAATTTTCACAGGGACACGAAATATCCTGCAGACGATATGGGCACTTTGTCCTTGTATGGGAAAAACATTCTGCTGATGTGAAACCCTAATAGTATTGTTTTCTGCGCACTGGACCTTCTATGTGATCCATGATGTCTTCGATCTGGTACCTTGCCCTTCAATTGCTTCAAAAATCTTTGATTACCAGTCTTAAATTCTCTGATTTTTCACTGATACTCTTTGTTGCTCCTGTACTGTCTCTGTTAGTGAACTCTGTGCTTTAATGGCTCTGGAAGGGTTTCATAGAGTTTAACCTTGTTCCTTTGATGAAGGTCCTGTCGTAATTCCTTCCAAGGCCTTTCTTCATAATTTTCGATCTCTGTACATGGTCTCCCCTATGTTCTCTTTCATTGTAACAGTGACTGCGAACCATGGCGGTTGTCCACCACCCGTACCCTGCAAAACACGCAAACATGTTAAGAAAACTATGCATGGGGAGGGTGGATGCAGCGAGGATAATGAGAATGGAAATGCATACTGGTGAAATGGTGGAACAATCACAAGGTGAAGGCGGAAGACGCAGCGAACAATGGAAGATGGTCATGGTGAAAGTTGGTGGAATGCAAAATATTTGACATTTTGGCCTTTGAATGAAATATATAGGGGGGGAATGAAAATGAGATGAAAATATATGAACACAGGTGGAATGGTGACGTGGCGGGATGCGGTCAATGGCGAGGCATGCAGTTATTTTGGACTGTTCGATCTCAGGAGGAGATCGACGGTTGAGAATGCGTCGGAGGCGACAAATGGTGGGCCAGGGGTTCAATTTTCCTTGGTTTAACTTGCGAGCAACTTAGTGGTGCGATCACTATTGGATGGACGGCTCCAGATCAGACGGTTTCCATGCATATCATGCCAAGTCCACCGCCGAATGTTAATGCACAATCGGGGGCGTTTTTAAAATAGTGCTCGGTGCCATGTGTCCTGCGGTGAGTGGAATCGCTGCGAAAAGAAAAATACCGCCCGCCCTTCAAAGGCAGTGCGATGGAAACCGACGGTTTTGAATAGGGTGCGAGTGCAGGGATCACCATATTGGGTGAAATACGGACCGTCAATCTGCAGATCTGATCGACGGTGGACAGGCGATTGGAGAAGTGAAAAGAGGTGGGCCACAGGCACGATGGAGATTTGTGAATGCCGTCCGGTCTGCACAGATCGATGGTTAAAAATGCTCCTGATACACATTAGCAATAAGTGCCCTTCGGGTTAGCACCTGGTTCTAGCGCTGGGTCATGTGGGGTGAAATAGTTCTGGGGGCTGGCCGAAGGGGGCTAGGCCTGTCATAAGGTGGAAAGTGGGTTTTTGGCCCATATTTAGTACATTTTAAGGCCAACCAAGGGTAACGATAGGGGGAAAATGGGGAAATTAAATCAAACCAGGTGTGTGTGTATGGTTTAGAGGGGATTTTGGGATGGTTTAGAAGGACTAAGAGAGGAACTTGGGGTGAAAGGGAGGCTTTGAAAAAGGGGAAAAAAGGATGAACTAGAGAATTCTAGCAAGGGTACAAGGGGCACATGAAGGCCTTTAGGAGCACAATTTGTCACAATCAGTGAGGCCTATTGTCTTAGGAATAGCAAAGGAAAATAATCAAAGGGAATGGGGCATGAAAGAGCTTTCAAGGATGATGTGTTACCAAGGAAATGCATTCCTTTAATGCTCAACAAAAAATCTAGCCCCCTGCTTGCTTGTCAGAATTTATAGGGGGCTAACAGGTTAACTTAGGCATGGTGACGAGAAATGACTGTAACTGATGATGGAAGTTTAGTGGCCCAAGGTTGGAACTTGTAAATGCAAGTGACGACAATCATTACAATTTCTGGTGAGGAAATCCTTGTAGTCGATAGGATGTCCAGGTTAGGTATGTGGTTGTTATGAGTGTCATCATGGGGTTGGGTAAATGATGCGAAGCTTTGAAGAAGGGTGATTAGGGACTACTTCTACGTGAGAAATTTGGATGGATGGGTGGGAGTTCTCTCCTAAAAAAATATTTGTACACTTTCGAAAAGAATATATAATAGGTTTGGATGTATAAACACGAAGACATGTGCCCCAATAGACATCAAAATAATTCGTCACTGTGGTGTGAGGAGGGTGTTTCGCTGAGGGTGGGGGACCCATTGGTTGGTCTCGTTGTGAGGGTGGTGAAGAGGATGAAAAGTTTTGCATATGGGCTATGTTGATGGGGGTGTGGTAGGCCAAGTTCGAGACGCGATGGTGCGTATTGGATATTCTTATGAGAATGATAGTCCAGGAAATGGGTTTTATTGTGACATGGGTAAAACTTTACTTGATGTATGATGGATGAATGAACATGAAGTGCTTCCTGGACTTGGATGTTATGGCCATGGCTCTATATTTTTGATGTATGGTCTACTTGAGTGATGGATGCAAGGGATGGTGAGGCTCTATCGATCTACAAGAATTTTTATCACATGCGAGGTGAGGTGATGATAAACATGGTCGGGTGACTCGAACCTATGTTTTATTTTTGTGGAGAAATGATGTCAGGATATGCAAAGCTTATTTGGGCAGCCTATCATTCTAGGGATAAAATGATAGCTGCTCTTGTACCTTTAGTGTCTAGGGAAACAGGTGATTTTGTTTGCTTGTAATACCTGCAACCAATAACCCAGGTGAAAGCATATTTTATAATCAAACATATCAAAAATAAAATTAAATGGAAAGCGATAAGAGAGGGCATACCTGTCGTAACTGAAAAAAATATTTTTTTGAGGCATGGATGTGTGAAGCCTACTTTGGACGTGATGAGGTGCTTGTCACTGTGTTTCTTACGGTTTTGCAATTCGGCATTTGGAGCACCCGTTATGGACTGTCGAATAATGAGAAAAGGGTGATATATAGGTCAATATGGCTCATTTCAGTTCATTTGTGTCATTTTAGAGTTTGAGGTCAGAGTTGAGCCCTTGCTGTCGAGCCTTTCTTATCGTTGCGGTCACCCTGAGTACCTAGGATTCGCACCGTCAGTGTTAGGTAGGGCCTTGAACATCCTTCTTCCATTTTTCTAAGTTTTTTCTTGGGGGACGGGGGTGGGGGGTCCGCAAAAATCTGATTAGTATAGATTACATACCTCTTTTTTTCCTCGACTACGTGGGTGATCAAGGTAAAGCTGCATGAACCTCACGGAGAAGGAAACTTTCCCGTGAGGTTATCGCACTTGGTAGCACTTTTTCATGATGAAGCTAGCACCTGTTCTTGATACAGATGCATGAAATCACACTTGTGTAGAAAAAATGCATGATGATCGGCCAAATATTTAAATTTTTTATTTTTTTATTTTTTGGTCACTGATTATGGTTTTTTCTATGGTAAGAGGATGTTGTGGCGTGAGAAGCATTGGCATGATCTATTAAGATTCAACAAGAAGATTCAACACCCATGCGTAGTGCATTAAGCCCCTAGTTTCATTAACCACCTGGTTGCATTACGCACCCAAACTAGGGTGGGCCCATAGTGTTATTTTTTGGTGCGTGTCTATTTTTATTATCCCTTAATTAAGATGGACATTAAACTGTAATATATTCTCAATTTGGACTTGAATCATTTAACTAAAAGTGATAAGTTCAATTATCTAGTGGATTTCGAGTTAGAGGTAGTTGTTGAGGTATGCATAATAATTCTAGTTGTAACAAAGTTCAAAGTGCAATGGTGCATTAGTTAATGAAAGTTGTAAATAGTTTAACTCAATTAAGTGAGTTAAACTCAGTTGTCCTAATTGTAACCAAAGATACACTAGTGAGAGATTTAGTGAATTAAATATTAATTAATTCACAATCAATGATCTCACATGTAACTGAGGATTTACTATTATTAGCTTCATGCATGTCAGTGGAGACCCAATTGAGTTCTAGGTGAAAGGGAAGTTAACTATCAATTGTAGGATTATTGGCCTACAAACATGCAACCAAACACCCATTGGGGTGCCCATTATACTTGCGCAGTCAAGGCAGGAAATAATTCTTATATTTTAGGGATATTTACCATCAGGGAGTGCGTAAGAAAGGCAGGTTGTCTGGAGCCTGAGAATTGGCTATGTGTAGGTCAATTTTTCATATGACAGTGTGAGACAATTAGCTGAGTACTGGAGGGCTCTTGTGAGAAGAGTTTTTTATGTAATTGTTTCATGATCCATGCTTAATATACAATAGAAGAAGTGGGGTTTTTAGCTGTAAGCTTTCCCCAAGATATTATCTATGTTGTTTTTGATTGATCTTTCTTCATGTTCATGTGATTAGTGATTGTGTTTTTAATTCTGCAAAAGATTTCTAGAATTTATTCAGGATTTAAATTTAGTACCTTTTTAGATCGAGTGAATCCAAGATATACATACATGTTTTATAATTTCTACATGATCTGCACATTTTTGTGGCTTAGGATGCCAATGCATGGAGGCTGTTGGTGCAGTGGGGTTTGCTAATTTTTTGGAGAATGAATGTTACACAACAATTTGTAACTGTCCCTGTACTCTCCGTTCCTTGATCCTCGAGGACCCATATAGTGACCCTTGTGTACTTTCCAAGCACGAAATACATACTGTTGAACCACATTTTGTTTGCCAATTCATCTCCCTTTACAAATTTCTGGAAGACCCTTATAAAAACCTAGTTTTCAAGGTCGACGCTTTCTCTCAGTGTCTGACCCATGCTGATAGTAGATATTTTCACTGAGACCCATGTCGATCGACGCTCTGTCTTAATTTTGGACCCGCGTTGATTTTATTTTGGAAATTTTTTTAAATAGAAAGGAAGCTTCCACGGCTAAAAGCTTCGTGAGGCGACGATATGGAAGTTTGTTTTCGAGATATGGCCAAGGAGCTCCCCTTTGGGCTTCTTGTTCCCAAGGAATAGGAACTACTCAAAAGGATAAGCTCTTTTCCCATTATTTGAGGGCCCATAACCTCCTTCTCCATTGTTATATAAGGAGACCTCCTTCACCTCTATTGCCTTAGTGATGATAGAAAGTTGAAGCAATTATTACTTTGGGAGAATAGTGTAGAGTGTGATTGTTTTTGTGTGTTGGGAACATAGTGAGATCTTGGACCTTTGTGTCTAAGAGTGTTGCAAACATGATTGGATATGGACCAACCGAAGGAGAGCCTCAACATCAAGGCTTGTTTATAAAATTCCCTTGTCTTTATCATAATAAAATGCAACTCATGTTTATCTTCCACTCTTGTTTAAATTTATAATGAGATTTCTAGCATTCCTTGATTAGTTACATAGGTTGTAATTGTTTTATATTTATTGTGATTTTATGCTTGTCATTGTTTCTTGACTGTCTGTACAGTGAATCGAATGTTGGCAGCAGCGTGTATTGAGCTTGAGAAGCTTCGATGAAAGACGACAACATAGCATCAAAATAGGGTAGGTCATCTTCCTTGCTCTGAATTTCATTTACAATCTAGGAAGATAGATGTTAGTATCTTCTCGTAGTTGCTAGACCCACTATAGGACTAGAGGGATCACCTTTGACCGTAGAAAGGATTTAACTCAACAACAAATTTGGCGACTCCGTTGGGGATTTTCCTTTGAGTTTTTCACTCTTTGAGATCTTCATCATTCGACGAGTTTAGTGGAACGACCATTTCCCTATTTTTTCCTATGTTTTTCATCAATTACGATATTTTAGCTTTTTCTTGAAGTGGTGAGTTTGGTCTTGGTTAGGAGAAATTCTTTGTTTTTTCCTTTTCACGCATCAGCACTTTTATTTGTATGACAATCACATTGATTGGTGCTAGTTGTTAGTTAGAAAATCATGCCAATGGGCCATTGGCACTAGTTTTAGCCCCTAAAGTTGTGCCAGTTGGCGCTAATTTCAGCCACTAAAGTCGTGCCAATTCCAGGGTGTGTGAAAAATTAAGGTTTTTTTCCCTATGTCCTTCAGCAGTGTGTCTTGCCCTTCCGATCATTTTCTCTATATGATTTACACGTTCTCCCCTTTAATTTTTCACTTGTGAGCATACATTACATTCCTCATTGTTCAACTAAAAAGTGTTCTTTCTATGATTTCTTGATGTAAAAGGGAATGAATGCCTTGTTTTCAGCTCATGCTTTGGAAGTCCTTTTTGTGCTTGACCACATATGTCTTGTAGCCTTTTGAGGAATTTCGTTACAAAGTGTTTGAAACAATGATTGCATTCTTAGTGTTTGTTTGCATCCCTTTTGCATTCATCCTTCCATTAAGTAAATTTGTGTTCATTTATTTTTCATCTCAGAGTTTTCTTTTAGTTAAAATGCATTATATCACATTGCACTAAAAATTCTTATTTGAGATCCATCATTGAACTTAGATTACATTTTTCAATGAATGAAAGCTAAAAATCACATTGAGTGCATTCTATTTCATTAAAATCATGTGTTAAGTAGATTCTCATTTCATCAAAAAATGCATTGAGTGCATTCTTATTCTTTCAAGAGAAAACAAAAATCGTGTATAGAATACAATTGCATAGTTTTCAAAAAAGAGAATTTTGCATAGATTACATTGCATAATTCACATCATTGAATGTTTTAGATTACTTTTGGATAGTGAAGTCATCTAGTTAGGAAAAATCTCTATTTTCAGTATTATTATTTGTTGCATCTTTGTTTGAGACTCTTCCCTTAACTAGATAGCATTCATCGAATTGAAATATTTCTTTTCTCATATAGCTACATATAGGAGATTGTCAGATCACATTTGGTATGGCTTTGAAACTCAAACATTAATTCAATATCAACCTTAAAATCAATTCAATCAGTCTAAGGAAGCATTGAAACATAACGTAAACATTTTAGAGGTCTAGGCTAGTGATGTGTTCCAGCATCGTTATACCTAGTAGCTGTTGTTTGCTACCTGGATTTAGACAGCGCTAGTACGGACTTATGCTCCCTGTACCTTCATGTATATAAAGGGAGACCCTCATAGGTTCAAAACCTTTATCCATAGGAAGCCGAGTCTACCGCCCTGTAACCATGATACACCAAACATAGCATTTGGGGAGACTACTTGCACGTACGTCAAGTCCTTGGTCATTTCTCTTTCATTTGATCACCAAGGTGTGTATGGAAGTTCATGGAAACTTGGTACACCCTCTTGCTTAGATTACATGAGTAGTCATTTTGATATTTTTGTGAGTCTCTAAAAGTGAAAAGATCATTGAGCACTTGTCCTTTCATGCTCGTTCAACCTGACAGTGATAGAGTCACCTTTTTCCTGTTTCTTGACTCTTAAAATATGAAACGATAGAGTTTTGTTTCAATATCTTAAAATATTACTTGCCCATGAAATATATCTGGTTAAAGTTATCTTACTTAATGTGTTTTTTTAGTGTTTTTTTCGATGGAAACATTTTCAGGGTTTACCAACCAAGGAATCCCAATTTAAGGGAATCCTGGTCCTTTTCCTACATTTGGGAATGTTGGTGCTCCTTATATGGAAACATTGTCCCTTCCTAGGCTAACCGTCAGTTTTCCTATATGGTTATTCTCGACCTCGGTGGTCTCAAGTATTCTAGTCTGTGTACAACCATCTCCTCCACCTGAACAACATCATGTTAATTCTAAGGTGGACCTCTCTCCTTCTTTGCCTATTTATTCATCCTCATCTTCTACTTTTCCTGGTGAAAGTATGGATTCTAGTAACCCAGTGACTAAGAAGAAGAAGAAGAAGATGAAAAAGAATAAGTTAGATAAAAGAGAGGCTAACTCTGTGGATATTGCGCCTCAAACACCTTCCCTTGATAAACCATTCAACCTTCCACGGAAAGTCATTCCCTTGCATGTTGTGCAAAGGTGAACACTTTCTTCGATACTTCTATGGCATTCCCAAGATGCTCTAAGTATGGTCCGACAACCTTCCATCGTTTCCTTTGGCTTCTGGAAGTAATATTGGTGGCACATCTTTGACTAGTACTAATAAGACTCGTAAGAAACAGGGGAATATTACGAGTCCCTGTAAGTTGTGTGAAGGGCATCATCCCATTCACCTTTGTTCATATATGGATAAATCCATGAGAGTTTGGACAACCCTACTATTTCTACACCCTGCCTTCTGGTTGGTTACCAGAAGGTTTCTTTGAGTCCTCCACTAGTTGATCCAACGATTGATCAAGATTCATCTTTGGTCGATCTCGTTCTCCCTTAAATTCCAAATCACAAATCCGTTCCCAACCAACCATTGGTTGAGGAATTGGCTGATCTGATCATTCCCATGGTTCATCAGGTCTTTTCTGTCGAGAGTGGATCTCATACCCCTCACGTTCTTCATGTTTCTTCAGATTCCTCAGACTTTGATAAATATTATACCGTCCCTGTAGCTCAAGAAGCTGCTCCTCCTACTCCCATGATGGAGGTCCCAGAATATTCTCCTCTTGGTCCTGTAACACCAGGGGATGACCATTCCATTCTTGTGGTACCCCCTCTAAGTAGTTTGGTCGCTTCCTTTGATTGGAGTCGATTCGCAAGATACCGATTTCCTTCTTATGTTCCCTTTGAGATCAGGGTATATGCCTTCAATGTGGTCGTACCAAGCATAATAATAGATGGAGGTGCTTATGTTAGTGTTTTGTCTTCTATTACTTGGAAATATTTTGGTTCTCCACCACTTGTGCCTATTACGTAGAATCTGTTGGCATTTAATAGAAGAACCAATCAATCGTTAGGGATCCTTCTGAAGTTGCCTGTTACTTTGGGAGGGAAAACCATCTATATAGATGTGATGGTTTTTCTACACCCCTTGTATTTCAATTTACTCTTGGGGCGCGATTATGCTTATGCCATGGGTGCACTTGTCTCTTCCCTCTTTCGTGTGATCTGTTTTCCACACAAAAGTTGGATCATGACCATTGATTAGCTTTCATTCCTTGGTCCTGATGGGGCAGCTGGCCCACCATTGTCCGTTCTAGATCTTTATTCGCCGATTGTATCTTCCCCACCACAGGTTAATTATGTGACCACTTGTTCAGTACCCTCATCTAGTGATTGTGTTGTCACGTGCCATCTACTGGGGGCATTCGATCAAGATTTCCAAGATGTTGTTATCCCATTAGATGCGAACCTTTTGGAACCCATGACCTCTTATTTGTCATGATGAGTTGTCATGCAGAGCATAGTTCCTTTCCTTGTGTCAAGATCCCTAAAAAATGAAACAAGATGTCATGAGGATAGTTCGTCTTCTAACCTTGTTAAAAAATGAATTAGGTCATGAGGTTAAGTTATTTTAATATTTCAACCTTGTTAAAATAATGAAACACATTCCCATTTAATTTGAGTCTTTGTTAAGATCTCATAAAATCCTAGTCGAGTCTTTCTCTTCATCTCATAATTTGAACCTTCACTCCATCTGCCTTTCAGATGGGCTAAAGCTTGGGGGAATGTACCTTGAATTGAGTCACCATGTTGGGGGCATGCAGCCAATTTCAAGCATAGTTTGTTTAAGTTTCAAGCTTGTGTAAAAATGAAACCAATCTCAAGCATAGTTTGTTTCCATTTCAAGCTTGTGTAAAAATGAAACCAACTTCAAGCAAAGTTTCCTGATTTCAAGATTATGTAAAAATGAAACCATTCTCATTTTTCCTCTCATGATTGCCATTTTATCAACATTTTTTACCAGATGAACCTTAGTTTTCTCATTCCATCATCACCATCTACTTGGTCGATCATATGCCCTCACTTGATTGTTTTACCCATTGCTGGGGAATAGCTGAAATGAGTGATCAAGTAAGCCAGCCTCTTGACCTTTACATGTTCTGAGCAGTTCCACCATCACCGAAACTAGTTGCTACCCTTAATGCCACTTGTTTTGAGCTGAAATGACTTTCAGATCTTTTCTGACTCTCTAAAATTGAAAATAATTCCAAGACTCTTGTCATTTTGAACTGGTTAAATGGTTGCGAAATGATATCTGCCCCAATATATGTTTACCCCTTTTTTGGGCTAGGATAGATTATTTACAAGAAAGGAATACCTTAGCCTATCGTGACTAAGAGGTTCTCTCTGAAAATTTTATACCTTTTTGGATTTGAGGGACTATTTACGAAAAGGGACCTGCTGGAGTTTTCTTTTCTACTTCTTTTCAAACTCTATAAACATGAAAAGGTGTCAAGTTCTTCCTTTGTCAGACTCGTTAAAACCTAAATGACATCAGAAATGGTCACCATGACATTACCAAGTTCCTCCTTCCTAGGGATCGTAAAATGTACTAGGATGGATTTTTCCGAAGGACAAACTCATATGACAAGCATATGCTATTCTCTTCAAGCTTGTTTAAAAATAAAGAGGTACTTGCCAGAAATGGTGGGCGAAAATGGAAGTTTTTCATCAGTTGTGTCAGCAGTATGTCACTCTTGAACATGAAACTTGTCTGCAGTTTGTGTCACGTTGGGATATCTTCACTTTGTCACTTTTCCTCCATGGGTTTGAGAAATCTATTTGCCTCTCATTCAATTACCAATATTTTCAACGTGACCTTTGATCCTATTTGAGTCAAATGCTTCCAAATTCCAGAGTCGTGTCACCAATATGCTCAAGAGAAAATCCTTCTGTAGTTTGTACAATCCTTGATCCTCTGTTTCAGTCTTTCTTCACACTTATATTACCTTCTCTGTTTCATGTCGATGATGTGGGAAAAATTATGGCCCTCCTTCGACCAGGTCACTTCCTGTCAACTTCAGCTCATTATCCAAGAAGTTGACCTAGAGACTCCTTTCTAGTACCTTAGAGCTTACATGCCCTAATGGCAAGTTCTTTTCATTTGACGACAGGTCCTCATCATTGGCCTTCTATCGGTGATTTAAAGGGTGTTCAAATTCATCTCACTGTTCACATTCTGTGGATTGTACTAGTAGTACCTTGAGAACCATTGGCATTATTGGTGGCATCTCTTGCACTCGTTAACAAATTTCATAATTGGTTGGTAATTAGGTGATTTTCTTACATGTTCGACTTCAGCTCATTTATTGACATGCTTGAAATTGTGCTTGATTAGGACATGACGGAGCGCAAGACCTTCGATATTATTCTATAGAGTCCAGGTTGCGAGGCAATATGATTTTCCCATGATTGGATACATGTTTCTTTTAGATGGATGGCTACAAACATACGATTCTATATGATATCCTTCTCATATGGATGGTTGCGACCATACCATGGTCTCTTTTATGGATGGCTACGTCCATACCTTGATTCATGTATTTTCATTAGAGATTCTAGTTATGTATATGTATCTATGCTTGATTTACAGGTCTCCTAACAACATAGTCCTGTTCCTTTCATGTGCCTGTAAAGCATTTCACCCCTCACTCATGTTCAGACTTCATACTTTAGGGGGCATGTGGTACATGCTGAGGAGTTCCCCTTTAGGCATCTTGTTCCCAAGGAATAGGAACTACTCCAAATGATAAGCTCTTTTCCCATTATTTGAGGGCCCATAACCTTTTCCTCTATTGTTATGTAAGGAGACCTCTTTCACCTCTTCTACCTTAGTGATGATAGAAAGGAGAAGCAATTATAGCTTCACGAGAATAGTGAAAAGTATGATTGTTTTTGTGTGTTGGGAACATAGTGATCTTGGACCTTTGTGTATGAGAGTGTTTCAAATGTGCTTGGATACAGACTAGCCAAAGGAAAGCCTCAACATTAAGGCTTGGTTGTAAACTCCCCTTGTCTTGATCATAATAAAATGCAACTGATGTTTATCTTCCACTCTTGTTTACATTTATAATGAGATTTCTAGCATTCCTTGATGAGTTAGATAGGTTGTAATTGCTTTATGTTTGTCATGATTTCATGCTTGTTGTTGTTTCCTAACTGTCTATACAGGTAATCTAACATTGGCAGAAGTATGTGTTGAGCTTGAGAAGAGCAACATATGAAGAAGCTTTGATGGAAGATGAAAAAATATCATCAGAAAAGGGTACGTCATATTCCTTGCTCTAAATTTCATTTGCAATCTAGGAAGGTAGATGTTAATATGTTCTTATAGTTGCTAGACCCACCCTAGGGCTAGAGGGATCACCACTGTCTGCAGAGGGGATTTGCATGGACAACAATGACATCCTGAGATCATAGGATAGTCTGCTCCATTTCCTAGATCATTGTTCGAACAGGAGACAATGAATGATGGTCTTATGGTGTAGAGACATCGTCATCGGTCCAGAGATGAATTTTTACTTTGTGAATGGCCTACTGCCTCAGGGTGAGGAATCACCACACCCACTCCCTCCTGGGAGTGTGAGTATCCGATGTTATGCTGAGCAGCATTGCAGCAGTGCATCGCTTACCTAGAGGTACGGCCACATTGCAGCTAGGGAAGGTCTAGGGAGGATACTCTAAAGTTTCTACATATGCAAGCATCCTATGGAGCATCATGTTCAAGACGGTTGTGATGATAGGACTGTTTGTGCCTGTGCCCATTGGTCCTCACAGGGATCCTCGATTGCAGTGGTGGGGGCCAGTGATGCCTAGTGGAAGAGGAGGGGAGGCAGTTCGTTATTGTGATGTGACCATTGAGGCGTGGTTCCAGGTGAATTCACAAATGTTCTTGGATTATCCATACTCAGTGATGGATTTTAGAGGGGATCTGGATATGGGTCTTCCTGCCGGCTATGTGTGGGGTCCTGTAGGTATGACCTTTGATGTTTTTCTGGATATTTTATGATGTGTATATTTATGTCTATTTTGGTGACACTGACACTACCCTTTATTCTCTTGCAGATGTGGGGGCAGTTAGGTGTCCTCTTATGCGCTTGGTGGGGCATCAGCCACCAAGGAGGGGCACAAGTGGGGCTGATAAACCCCAAGTTGGAGGGCAGCGTGGTGGTGCTAGCCCTTCAGGGGAGGGGATTAGTGTTGCTGCCACCATGGATGCTTCCCTTATTTCTCATGCCAAGACTGCTGAGGCTCGGGCGACGATGGTTGAGGAGCAACTAGTTGCTGTTGAAGCTCGGGTCTAGGTTGCAGAGGCTCATGCAACAGAGTTAGCTGACTCATGGAGTCAATTAGGGAGGTTGAACTAGGGCATGCCAATCCTAGGTTTCATTTATTATTTGGATGAAACATGGATCCAATCATTGATGGCTCGAGAGAGGGTGCATCGCCTGAGATTGTGTCATGTGGAACTTGTTGTTTTGGCTGCTGCACCTGTACTGGCACCGGGTGCAACTCTAGATCCAGAGGACCCACTTGGCAAGGTTTAGCCCTAGATATTTTGTGCATTCAAGGAAAGTTCCAGATATGAGGATGCCTCCCTATTTTTTGATGACATGTAGACATATTTTTTGGCTGACATTTTGGTCAAGGACATGATTTTTATATTTGTGACTCACACATATTTTTGATGTATATATGTGAGATGTATATTTTTGCGGCTATGATGATGTGTCTATGGTTATTTTACTAATGTATGTTGTGTACCTATGATGCATATATATTTTTTATGTTTTCTGCTTTTCTATGGATGATGGTTTATACGAGATCCATTCCTGTCTATAATTTGATTAGTTATGCAATCAAATTTCTGGTTTTGATTTCTTGGTATATCTGTGAATTTAATATGATCAAACTCATGAATTAATCTTTGTGCATGCAAATATTTCCTAAATAGTGTAGAATATCGTACTAAAAAATCTTGGTTTAACTGTGAAACCAATAGTTGGGAATCAAGGTAGATATGTATATGACAAATGTCGTGTTTGAAATCATCACTCATCAGCCCGATGGTTGCATTGTATTCTTCCTAATTATTGGTGGTTGATCTGATTCATACTCCGTTGGCTAAAAATGGTGATTGGTCAAGATAGTAAATAGCCTAGGTGGCTGCTACTAGATTTTGAGACATCATGATGATCCATCAATGAATCCAAAATAGTGGATCGAGGCATGATCCATCTGTCACACCAGAGATTTTTTTAGAAAAAATCTTTGATGATTGTAATCATAAAAAAAAAAAAGATTATGCTACATGCATCTTATCTCTAAGGATGAGACCTCTTGCCCTTATGGGTGAAATTTTTGGAGGTAGAGCCCATGGACATGGTTAGCTAGGCATGTACTGTTAGGCTTTGACAGGATGTATGCCCCCTTGAGGAGGCACAATTTTATGATGTAGGGAACTTTCCATAATGTTTCAAACTTTCTAGGTTGTAGGGCCTCTTTCGTAACATCGTAGTGGAGAAATAAATCTCCCTCGATAAATGAGCGAGGTGTGATGTTTTAATCAAATGATGCTTTAACCCATTTCTTAAGTGCCTCATTATGTTGGAGTGGATCTCATCAATTTTCATCAATAATTTTTAACTGTAGCAATCATTGTTATAAAGGCTAGGTATCATAGAGGAGTTCAATGGGGACGTGTAATTTGGGGATTTCGCGTTCGATGGGAATCATGGCTTCTACCCCGTACACTAGTTGGAAGGGTGTGAATCCTGTTGATTTTTTAACTGTCTTGTGGTATGCCCACAGGGCGGAAAAAACCATGTGGTGATAGTTTGTCTTATGGCTATTCACCATACCCTATAACATTGTTTTAAGCACTTTATTGACAACTTCTACCTGCCCATTGGACTGAGGATAGTATGGTGATGTGAATTCATGTGTGAACCCTAGGTGGTGAGACAACTCCTACAATATTTCCTTTTGGAAATGCTTTTCATGATAAGAGAATAACACCTTAGGAACTCTGAATTGTGTTATGGATGATTGAATAGAAATCGTGTAGCGGTTTCTAACATGTTGTCATACGTGGGCATGAATTCTGCCCACTTGGTATAATAGTTGATGACAATAATGTTGTACTTGTGTTTTTCGGACGACCTAGGGTTGCAAGTCATGAAGTCGATTCCACATTTGCAAAAGGGACTGACTACAATGACCAGGTGTAGGGGAGTAGGAGGTGCTCTTGCCTTCTATGATTCTTTCTCATTTTTTGTGCTTTCCTTTTTCTTGTACTATGTTTGAGGACTAACTAGAATAAAATTAATACTATTTCTAAGATCCACCACAAGAATATTAAACTTTCGTCTACTAATTCTTTTATAAGACTTATGTCTATGAATATTTCCTACTTGTTTTTCCATTTACCTTTTATTGTCGTTGTGAAATTGTCCTTGTTTGTCATCCTTATGGGCTAATATTTTGTTTGCATTATTTAATAAAGGGGATATCTTGCCAAGTATACATGAAGCTACATAGTGCCCAAAATTCTTATCCATGTAGCATGCAACATTATTTTAAAAGGTGGAAAAGGAGTTATCATATTTCTTATCATTTCCTCTGCTAAAATATCCATTAGATGCTTCTATGGATCTCTTTTTCCTTTGAAATTTTTTTCCTTGATGATAAAAGGCTCTCTATGTGTGCTATTCAAAATACTTCTCTAATTAATTCATGGTTATCATTGAAACAACAAGTTTCTTCTCCTTTGAAAAAAAATGTTCTTCCTATTTTTATACTTAGAAACATTTGTCCTACTTCAGCATAATAAAAAAACCATAGGGGCTACTTAACTTTTGATTCATCATCACTGATAACATGTTTGTCTTCATGTTTTTTTGTTACTGTAACACTATATATACCTTTTACTATTACAAAAATGATGTGTTTTCTACCTTTATATGGTACTACAGAATCACTTTCATGATCTAGACTTGTCTTGACCTAAGGGAGTCTTTTATTACTTCAAATATCATCTAGATAACTAAAGATATGATACCTAGACCACTAATACTTTAATAAAACAATATCTCCTTCTAGCTTCTAATTTTAGGTTTTAGGCTTCTTAATTTCCTCATAAGATTATAAGATTTCCCTTCTAAAATGTTTATTTTCATCCATATCTTCTAATTCAATAAGGGAGCTACTAGATTCGCAACTAGTGCTTATTTCACTCACAATTTATTCAATAACTTATTCCCTTGTTGAGTATAGGAATTATTTTGTACACACATGAGGTATATCTCCTTAATTTTCACTAGAGATTCACCCATTATCTTATAGAGAAGTATATAGATCTATTATTTCTACCAAAGTAGTTCCTTGTTTACTACTGCTAGATCAACAACTTTATTTTTCATCAGAAATTGCAATTGAGAAGCTAAAAGATAAATGGCCTATTGTTATACTATTACTTTTTTTTTATATGGGAGGAAACTGGTATGGGAACCACACAATCACGTCACATACACACAGTCATCGCGCCGCGCAGTAAAAACCCTCTGGTGGCATCATTCCCCGCTAACAATACGCGGCAAGTTTCCACGGACTTACGCACCGCGCGGGCACACGGGGTTTGAACCGGTGACCTTTACATGACAACCTTAACGAACACTCCAATCCTATACAAGCGAAAACCACCCGTGGGTGCCTAAATGTTATACTATTACAATAGAACAAAAACTTATTTATATATTTGATCTCCTTGGTATAATATAAGTGTTGATCAACAAGGTGACCAATTAGTGTAAGGGAATCATTTTATCGCTCTGATTCATGATATTTGTGTGCTTCATTGTTTAGATTGATATCATCAGTAACTTGAATCTCTACAAAATAGATGGAATGTAGCTTATTTCATATCTCCTTTGTAGTCTCATAAAATATCACTTTTTCAATATATTACTTAGAAAACTGTTTCATGATTTTTTCTTCAACTATCTCATTATACTAATTTTTCATTAATTCATTCCCTATATATAGAAATATATAAGAACCACGAGCTTTTAGGTATCCCCCCATTCTTACCTTCCAAGTTGTATAATTTGAGCCATTAAAAAATGAAGCTCTATCTTAGGTAATCCAATACTAGTTCTCCATGATCCTGATCTTCCTTCCAGTTGTTATATTGATATTAAACGGACAAATTTATTTGATACCAATTGCTAGAAACCAAGGCACTATTGATATGGGGGTGTGAATCAGTAGTATAACCAAATTATACATCTATTTCCAAATTAAACTTTTCAATATATTTGAAAACCATTCAGATAAGTAACATCATAATTCAATGATGTGAACCAACATATATTTAACATACACATATTCAAATATAAATACACTAATATTATTCTTTATTTCTTTTGTAAATAAAAGCTACAACTTTCTATCACATTGCTACCTGCAAGATCCAACTTGCAAGTTTCTCAAGCTGTCATCTTAAGGAAGGTACCACTCCCAATTTATCAACTACTAGTGAAAGGAGATATTACCTCGGGTTTTATTAGATTCCATTGAAAGGAGGTACTACCCCTAAGCTATTAACTACCACTGAAAGGAGTTACCACCACTGATTTTTTATCTTCCACTAAAAGGAGATACTTCCCCTGATTTATCATCAACCTTTAAAAGGAGAAACCACCCTTGGTTTATTATCTTTTACTAAAATGAGTTCCCACCCATGATTATTTACAAGCTAGTACTAGAAGGAGATACAACCCAGGAAATGCAAGCTAACTATTGCTAGCCAGGTTACTCCATATTCCATATAAATTTCAAAATAAGATCAACAATATTTTCTTGTTTGGAATGTAATTTCCCTTGTTTTAGACACCGCAATTGCTTCCTTGCATAGAAAAAATCTTTTCTTGCTTTCTCAAAAGACCTAGTTGCTTGCATACCTCAATGACCTAAAATCACCAATATCAACATTAAAACAACTTAAAGGCCTTCAAAATTTACCTTTTTTTCAACTCTGAATCCCCTTTTAGATTCACCTAAAATATGATGCATCCACACTCTAATTCATCTATGATGATTACCTTCTCTTTCGACACAAATCTAATTATAAAGGAATTGAGCTAATATTTTTAGTTTTCAACTTTAGTTATATTCATCTCATAACATAGACTTATCTGAGGTTTGATATTAATTTTTTTTTTTTAAATTATGGTATGTTATCTTGATATGTATTTCCTCTGATGTACTAACCTCAATATCTGATATATCCTATTCATTTCCTCAATTTTGGAATTTTTAGAAATTTTGGCTAAGACTATCTGTTGTTCTAAATTTTCAGAAATAACAGATTTGGAAAAAAAATACAAATATATCCACAAGTCTATCAATTCCGTCAGATTGTTGCAAAATCATTCATGCATGTTATCCAAGTTCTCTAGCACACATCTACTATTGATGCAAAACTATAGAATATGGTTCAAAATTATAAATATGGCACAATAGTGCCAAAATCATGATTGTGGACATGTCTTAGCCCTTTATCCCTTGAGCCATGTTATCTGTGATGATGAAGCCAAAGGTAAGATGCCCCTCAGGTGCTTTCATTATGGAAAAGTAGGAAATTATGCTTCGAAGTGTCTAAAGATCAAGAAAAGGTTGGTTCAAAATAGAATAAACATGGTGTTTCATCCATAACCATGAATTGATTTTTGGATACGAAGTATGTCGAGTGGGTAATTGTTGGATATGAAGTCAATTATGTATACAAAGGGTGAATACACTTGAAAATGAACTAAAAATATCAGAATATAAGCCAAAAATACAATTGAAAAAAATGGTTTTCTTATTTTCCCTCGAAAATATTTACCTTCGTGGATGACACCATCATACTAAATCTTATTGTCTATTTCAAAGTTGAGGTTTTTAGGTTTTTTATTTTTCTTTTGAAGCCTATTTTTACCTAAAAATTACACTAATGATGGGAATTCTTAGCTATAACTTCCTTAGGTAGATCCATTGGGATTATCGTGACTTGTAAGAAATTTTACTTACATCCCACACACCACTTCACAAGGCTATATTAATATTTCATATATGTAAATTTTGATAGTACCCATTTCGGATAGAAGATGTGTCTAGGAAAATACTTTCTAGAACTCCATATTTTCTTGGGAAAGAATAGTGATTGGCTGTGATCCTAATTTTTTTATTAGGGGCTAATTAAATATGAGATATACTTATTCATATTCACCCCCATTCATACTTTTTTTGGGCTACCTGGAGATGTGGTTTAATATAAGTCCATCGTTAAAATATTTCAATCACATGGAGAACTAGCATGCTATAAATTATAGAGTGGCTAAAAGATTGGACAAATTCCACCTTTTAGCTTCTTTCTTGTAGGAGAATTTAAATATAAAACAATGGATTTCTTGAAGGGGTGAATCATATCACTGCCCAATTCTTTTGGGAACAACCTGCACAATGGGGAAACATCACAACCATTTTTAAGGTAAATAAAAAAAAACTGAAATATTCCACATCCATTCAATCCATAAAAAATGTTTGGTGGCATTCAGACCCCACAATCTAGAATCCCACCAAATTTAATTCCATAAAACTTTTAGGACATAAAATCCACAACCATCGCTTGTGATATTAAGATATTTTAAAGGGATAGTAAGTCCCTCTCATATATTAAGGCCCAAATTATAAATTTATTAGTAATGGAGGCTATCAATTATCTTCATAAGCAGCAATAGTTACATTTGAATAATTCAAGAACCATTTTCATAAAATTATCTTAGAATAATATAAGAAAAGGAAAATTAAAGTTAGGGAATTATGACACCATTCAGTGATTGAAAATACATTTTTTTCCATCATTATTGTTAGTATGAATCCTTCGTTGAAGTGTACGAAAAAGGACCACTTTAGCTACACATAACTAATAGCCCTAACAACAATAGTGGCTACCAATATCTTCAGATCTGCGGTTAGTTAGACATAAAAGAGCTACAAAAACCGGATCTATGCATGAAAGGACATTAAGCAGAAAAAGTAAGGGTTTGCTCCATATACCAGTAGACAAGACAAGAACAATTTTTGAAAGAATTTTTGTATTAATCGGGCACCTGGGAGGAAAACAAGAAGGTGTATCCAATTCTCCTCAGTGGGATGGGTTCTTGGAAGTCCTCAGCACTTCAGATCTAAGCTTTCTCTCTCTTGTAGGTTTAGAAAACCCAATGCAAAAAATGGAGCTCAATGGGAGCAAATGATGAGAAATGGGACCAAGTGTATAGATCCAGAGTGATCTAGTAGGCAACAAAAGGTGAGGAATGATGGGGAAAACCCTCCTATTTATAACAAAATATTGGGTCATTCTAGATCTTGGTGCATGATTAAAATAATGTTAACCAAATCTAGATCCACCTTTATGGAATATTTTATTATATTTGTTGGAGGAAAGGGTGTTTGACTTGGGTCAAATCCCTTGATTAGTGAAAAATAAATAAACAAATGATTTATTTATGTTTTTAAGGAAGTGGTTGGGAGATAATCAAATAAATAATGATTTATTTGATTAATGGTGGGTGATTTGGTCATATTTAACAAGGAATATTATCTAAATAAGATTTAAATAATTATTCCTAGAAAATAATAAGATAAATAAGGGTTTATCTCATTAATTTCTTTGTTTTTGGGTTAAACATGACTGGGAATAATAATTAAATTATGGTTTAATTAATTATTCCATGAGAAAAATCAAACAAATATAGGTTTGTTTAATATTTCCTTTTGGGGTTTCCTGTTTGGACCATAAACAACCTAATAAATGTGGTTTATTAAGTTATTTAACATAGTGAAGGAAATTTTACTTAGGGTAAAATTGGTCTTACATGGTGTACTTGGGTCCATCTAATGATAATAGGTTAGATGACCAAAAAATGGTGTAACAAATTTCCCCCCAACGTGCGAGTGTCAGGAGAAAATCGTATGACCGAAGTACGTTGTAAGAACTCAATCACTAGACAACAAAAGGGAAGTCAGAGAGAGAAAGGTGAGGTAGACAGTGTGCTGAAGGACTAGACCACGAGGGGACGAGACTCGCAGGTGCAACAAGTCTCTTTTTATGAGAAGGTACCTATGCTGAAGGCGGCGGGGGAGGCATACCTATGCCCACCAAGAAAAATTACAAAATAATAGTGTGTCCAGTAAACAAGGGACCAAACCATAGAGTACAGCTGGCATAATCATGAGCCAGATAAAAATACAATGAGGAATCTCACATACATGCTGTGCCTGGGATAACAGCCAAGACTGGTACAATAATATCTGAGTACATGAGAAAAATACAACCCAAATGCCCCCTGTAAATGGGGAAGGGCTCACAAAATCTGACTGATACATGCAAATCAAAGAGGTGCTGCAAGTGGCTAAGGCCAACATCAGCAAAATCTGGAGCTGCATCAAAGGCTGTAAAGAAGAGGTCATCCAGACATGTGGGGGGCTACCTGCAAGGCCACCCCCTCATGAGGGTTGAGGCATATCACACACACCTGGGAATCATCAAGAGCTGCTGCTGGATCACTGGACCATCAAGTATACAAATCTCGATCATGCTGAAAGGAGCTGGAGAAACAATCACGTAAAAGGGAAATGAGAGATCCCCTTGCCTGATCCGAGGTGCCGAATAAGAGTGGAAGATGGAACCAAGGTACACTGCCCTCTAGACCTGGCTTCTGGAATGAATGTGGTGACGTCGACAGAAGGAGGTCCGCCATAGGTGAGGCAATGAGAGATCCTCAACTAAGGCACGAGAAAAAACAGTAGAGCGATGGACAGACTGACACTAATGACGATAGTGGAATGGAAAGGACTGAGTAGCGAATGGACGACTTCCCTTGTTAGAGAATAAAGGGCAGGAATGACATGGCAGCGACTGACACAAGATCATAAGGGATAGGGGACAGTGGGACTGAAGGTCATAATGTGCAACACAAGAGAGAGATCAAGCAATGAAGGATGGAGGGCTATAGTCGGGTACAAAGGGACTCGATATAGACTCCATGGATGCAATGATGACTCAACTTGGATGCTCTAGACAAGGGCGACTCGATGGTGCGGCCACACAGTAAAGGCCCCAATGGGGGACCATGGAAACATGAGTACAAGGTGGGAACTCATGACGAAAATCGACACGAACATGGACAAGTAAGGGGGCAAGATGGTGCCCCAAGTACAAGTGTCGTAAGTGAAGAAATTTGATTTTAAGTGGAGGTGAGTTGGCCCCGCTTGGACGAAATGGGTCCTGGTGAAGTAGAAAAAATGGAAAAACAAATGCTGGCTATCTAAAAGAAAATAAAACATGCATTTCAGAATGGAAATGCTAAGGGTAATATTTCTTAAGATAGAGTGCATTGCGAGGATTAGGAAGGGGATGGCCTTCGAAATCCTCTAAAAGGTATGCCCCTTTACTGAGATCCTTACTGATGATGTAAGGGCCTAGCCATAATGAGTCAAACTTCCCATGACCAAGGACATCATGAGCCTGGTCATATACTAGAACAAGGTCGCCTTCGTGAAACGTGCGAGGCTGGACTTTTCGGTCATACTGAGCTTTGGTGCTTTTTTTGGCTGCTTCCATGGTTTGCAAGGCAACATGGCGGTCTTCGGACGCACGCTCAAGCATGATAAGTCGTTGTTCTAGAGGTTGGGTGTCAGGGAGAAGTTCAACGGCCAGATGTAGGGAAGGAATTTCACACTCAATCGGTAAGACTGCCTCCTCCCCAAAAACTAGGTGGAACGGAGTAAACCCGGTGGCAGTTTTAACAGAAGTTCGATAGGCCCATAAAGAAGGGAAGAGCATGAGATTCCAATTGGTTTTGTGCTTATTCACCATTCATTGAAGCATAGTCTTGAGGGTTTTGTTGACTGCTTCAACTTGGCCATTACCTTGGGGGTAATAGGAGGAGGAATATTGGTGCTCAAAACCCAACAGTGAGGATAGCTCACACCATATCTCATCTTCAAAATGTCTGCCATGATCAGAGACCAGTTGCTTGGGAACCCCGAATCGAGCTATCACATGGTTAAAGAAAAATAGGGCCATGGTAGCTACCGTGTTGTTGAACGTTGGCATGGCCTCGGCCCATTTGGTGAAATAGTTGACCGCCACGATGATATACTTGTGGTTACCAGTGGATGGCGGGCGACACTCCATAAAGTCGATGGCCCATTTACAGAAGGGACCAGTTGAGACTACCGAATGGAGGGGAGCTGGGGGAGCTCACGCCTTAGAGGAGAAATGTTGGCAATCGGGACAGTGTTTGACTGCCTCAATGCAATCACTGAAGAGGGAAGGCCAAAAATACCCAGTGCGCATGAATTTTTGGGTAGTAGCAAGACCGGAGAGGTGGCCACCGCAAGCGCCGCTATGGCAGGCATTAAGGACCTATTCAACTTCAGCGTGTGTGAGACAACAACGAAGAACAGTATCAACCCCGTGACGATAGAGGTTGTCACCGATAAGGAGGTATCGGGGGGCTTGGTGTCGGATACGTCGGTGAGCCTCACGATCAAGGTGGAGGGCAAAATTTTGGGTTTGCAAATAAGTAAGAATATCGCCATACCACGAGTCATCGGAAGTAATGGAAAATAGGTGTTCATCAGGAAAATCGTCATTAACGGGAGGGTCTTGTGATCCGGTAGGTAATTCAGAAATGAGCTCAGCGAGGGCTAAGCCTTTCTTACTCTTTGGGGTGACAAATTCAAGGTCGAATTCTTGAAGAATAACGACCCATAGGGCGTATTTCCCAGTGAGGATATGACGACTCAATAGGAAAGCCATGGGGTTAGAATTAGTCACAACCTTGGTGGAGCGCATGAGGATATAATGACGAAGTGTTTGGACTGAGAACATGACAGCCAGCGCTAATTTTTCTTCATATGAGTAGGAGACAGGGGGTCCTACAAGGTTCTTATTGACATAGTAAATCACATTCTCGATGCCATGGTCATCATCTTGGATAAGGACTCCAGCAACCGAATAGGTGGAAGCGGAGATATACAGGATGAAGTCCCGATCAAAGTCGGGAGGCCGAATCAAGGGAGCAGATGTGAGAGCCTGCTTGAGGGCGTCGAAAGACTCATGAGCAGAGGTATCCCAAACAAATGGGATATTAGAGCAGAGGAGTCTAAGGAACCCATGTGCGGTGGTGGCATAGTAAGGGACGAACCGACGAAGAAAATTAGCTTTTCCTTAGAGGCTTTGGAGCTGGTAGAGGGTACGCGGAATGGGGAGTTCAAGAATGGCTTGAACTTTCAAAGGGTCAAGAGTGATACCATCTTTAGACACGATGAAGCCTAAGAGACGGCCGACGGGAACGCAAAAAACGCATTTCAACGGGTTAAGGCGGATATTATACTTGCGACATCGGAGAAAAATGGTACGCAGATCGTGGAGGTGTTGCGCCCGATGCTTAGAACGCGCGGTGAGGTCGTCTAAATAAGCAAGGATAATATGAGCCAAGTCGTGAAAGCAATAAGACATGGCCCGTTGAAAAGTGGCGCCGGCATTTTTAAGGCCGAAAGGCATGACCCGGTAAGCAAAAGTTCCCCATGGACTAATGAATGTGGTTTTTAGTTGATCAGCAAGACGGATAACAATTTGGTTTTATCCGGAGAAACCATTCATAAAGGATAGGACCTCATGCCCCGCACACTCGTCAATGATTTGGTCAGTGAACGATGTGGGGAAGTTGTCTTTGGGACAAGTTTTGTTCAAGTCGCAAAAGTCCGTGCAGACACGGATGGTGCCTTGTTTCTTGAGAATGGGAACTGGGTTAGACACCCAAGTGGTGTATTCAATGGGGTAAATAAAACCGGCCTGCTTGAGCTTATCGATTTCGGTTTTGATAGCGTCACGTCTGGAAGGGTGAATGGGTCTCAACTTTTGACGAACTGGTTTGGCATCAGGCCATGTGTTGATATGGTGTTCGACAATGGCAGGATCAAGTCCGGGCATTTTAGAATAGGACTAGGCAAAGATATCACAGAATTCTTTGAAAAGCTTGGTGTAAGCTGCAATTTCTTCCAAGGTGCATTGGGCGCCCAAGGTGATATATTCTTCGATTCCTGGTTTGACTGAAATGTCAATTTTTATGGTAGGAGAGACATTGGCCATGTTTCCTTCTTCGAAAGCATCAGGTGCAGGAATGGGGTTTTTAAACCAATCGAATGCATGGGGAATGAAGTCTTTGGTTTCCACAGCATATTGGTCATGGGGCTACTGTGGTAGGAAATATGCACGATGGTGCATATCATCCCACGGAAAGTCGGGATTGGTCATGGCTTCCATAATGTCTTCATCGGACTGGAAGATGGGAAGACTGTAGGAAGGAGGGTCACCCGATGAGGTAGGGACATGGGACGCGTCATCGTGAGGAGAAGGGCTCAGATGAGCAAGGCTAACAGATCTAAGGTTGACTGAGGGGGGACCGAGAGTGTCGGTAGGTTGAAGGTTAGGGGAACTATCCCGCAAGGATGATGATAGGTACAAAATGGTGGAAGAAGGGTTTGTTGGTTCAATAGCGGGAGGAGGAATGTGAATGGGAGGAGAAATGTCCTCTGGTCCGATGGAGGTAGCCTTGAATCGGTGGTACATGTCCAAGGAGGAATGATACTCGTCAAGGTGGGGACAAAGGTGGGTGTAATGGCTGTGGAAATCACACAAGGCACAAGGGTGGTTTGTGCGCAAGGTTTTGAGTTTCGGGAGAGAGTTTGGGATAGTGACGTATACTTCGGGGATGTCCGAATCGGGGAACGTCTCGTTGACCAGGTGTTGAGCCTCAAAATTGTGCTTTCCTTCACCTCATTTTACCTCATTTTCCCTTTTCCATTGCTATCCTAGACCAAATTGATCAATGAATATAGTTAAAATTACTTCTAGAATGATTTACATGACTGACTTGCTAATGTTTTGTGATTTTTGCCATTGTAAAGCATTTTGACCGGAACTAGCTGCAGAATGCAGACATTCCGTAGCTAACCGGCGATTCTGCAGCTGCCTTCACGTTTGAGTATGTTCCAGGTGGCCTCTTGAGAAAAACTGCATATGGGAGCATATAATCCACGTCACGTCTACATGGTTCGTTGCTCATCATGGAGGAAGAAACGAATTCTGGGTACGGTTTTGGAACGTGGGAACACATTTAGGAAAGAAGACTTCTATTAGGACTGTCTCAGTCCATATGTCTTTTTCCTCTTCACGTAGCCACTTCAAGAGTCCTAACGTGATTCTGATAAGGAAAGACAGTGTTCCTAAATTGTTGCAAGTCTTGTTACGTGCATTTGCTTTATAAACACTTGGGAAACCGAGAGCTATGTTAGATTTTATGTTAGATTTGATGCTAGATTTTGTTTAGACTCTGTGCTACATTCCTAAAGACGCAAAGTGTTATGTTGAAGTTCTTTCATCTTTAATGAAGAAGACAAAGTTATTTTGAAGGCGTTGATTTAATTTGAAGTCGAATTCCGTCAGGTGGTAGAGGGCCCCTGCCTCTTGCACGTATTTATTTTGCGTAAATTAGATAAGTCTTCTAGCTGCCTTTACGTTTTTGCATTTGAATTGATAGTTGTTTTGATTAGCTACTATAGTCGTACTCATTATAACTCTTCCAAAAGACTATAATGATGAATGGGAAATGATTATAGTATTGTAGGATTAGGAGTTGAATTCATAGTTGTTTTTAATTAGATACTGTAGTTATATTCATTCTAATTCTTCCACAAGAAGAAATTCTTCCAAAAGATTATAATTATGGATGATGAATGGCTATAGTACTGTAGGATTTAGTTGTAGTTTTTGTTGTTCACTATCACAGTTACACTTGTTCTCATCACTCTTCCACAAGAAGAAACTCTTCCAAGAAATTCTTAAGAAGTTCAAGACATGACCGTGATAATGAATGATTTAGTTGTGTGTTTATACTAAGTATCATCTCTGTTCTTGCTCTTAAACGCTTGCCCAAGACATCATAATGACGAGTGGGATATGGATATGATATCTTAGTTTTTCATTTGCTTTCAGTCCTTTACATTTGCATTTGCACTCAATTACATAGTCAGAATTGTTCTAACTCTTCCAAAAGAAGGAACTCTTCCAAAATATCAACAATGATGGACAAAAAGATTGTGTAATTTCATAGAATAATGCATGATAGCTTAGTTAGAATGCTCCGGAGTTTAATTTCACTTAACTCATGTTCAGTTACTTTGTTTCAAGTTTTATGATGACTTATAGTTCAACATTGTTCTAGATTAGTGGCATCTTAAGTTCATTCTTAAATTAACTCATTGCACTTGCACTTCATATTCAAATTGTCATTCATTGCACAATAGATTACTTCAGTTGTTAGGATTAACAAGACAACCTTTATTATTCACAAACCTCTTCTTGTTCTAAAATCCATAATTGATCTATAACCATATGAACAGAAGACAACATCATTTTAAGGCCTGAAGTATCTCTGCAATTTCCTCATCATTTTATAAACAGAGCTCTTCCTCAAAAGACTACTTTGGAAAGAAATCAATAACTCTTGAGTAAAAGTTTTGTGACATTCAATTAAATTGCAGAATAAAGATAAGAACTAGTTCTAGAATAGAAGATCTTATGATGATAACAATGTTTTTCCTCTAAATATGTTTCAAATCTCTAATCAAGGACAAAATATTGCATCATTGTAAGTTAGTTGTTTCAATGTTTAGTTAGAGGATTTGCATATTTAGTGATCATTTCTCAAGTTTAGTTTGTGTTTTTAATCGTTTGCTTAAAATTCATTATCAAGCTTTGCTTTTATTTAGTCATAGTTTAGATTCAGCTTTAGTGTTTCCAACTGCATTTTTCATTTGTTATCCATCAATTAGGTTTAACTCTGTTTTTAATCATCAGCTCATTTCCACTAGCTTTCTAGGCATTTTTTCTGCAAACATAAAACCACCAAAAGACGAAAAACATCACAAAACACTACACACAACGCATTAGGAAACAAGCACCTAGGTACATACAGTACACTTCACTTCAGCAGTTTACAAATCCTGGTTGACAATTAAATGAGCTCAGTTTAGGAGACTAGATTGAGACCAAACACCAGGATCTTGAGGTGGGGCAATTCAGGACACATGTGGGTGGTGTGACCGACGATATCGCACAAAGCGCATTGGATGGCGGGCTTTGGCGGTCGAGGAGGGGTAGGGGTGGTCGGGGCGGCCTGGTCCTGATGAGTTGCCCCCTTATGAGCTTTGCCTTTCTTCCCGAGAGCCGTCACGACAGGAGGAGGGTCTTGTGGAAGTGCTGGAGGCACAGTGGCAATGGAAGAAGTGAGGGGAGCCGGTTGAGCCGGTGTCAAAGCCATGTATGGTTTGAGGTGACCAGGAGGGGTATGGGCTGGAGGGTCAAGGTACCAGACGGGGATACCCAAGGTCAGGTTAGGGAGAGAGGGTGGCGATGACAAGGACAGAATATACTCTGGGAGGGGGAGCCAGGAAAAGGGATCTTCCCAGCAGGGTAATGACCAGGAGGGATGGCTCTGAGATGGTTAAGGCCAAGGGGAACCGATCCAGGAGGATAAAGGGGTTCAGGTAGACTAGCTGTAGGGGGAGGGCCAGAAGGAGGAGGTCCAGCTGGCGGAGATGAATGGCTAGGAGCAGGTTGCAGAGGGTGAGGGGGAGGTTGCTGACTAGCCGAAGCAGGCCGCGTAAGGGCAACCTGAGACAATTGCATCATGAAAACATTCGATAAGCTGGGATCAGTGATAGGAGGAGGGGGGGGACAAGGAAAAGTTCCAAGCAGGGAGGAATCCTTGTAAACGCCGGGGGAGACACTGGTCAAGGAATCGACGGTTTTCTTGTTGGCTACAGAAGAGATGGTGGTTTCGGGTGAGGCCTGAGAGGGGGTCTCATGATATGTCAACTGGTCAATGGTGACTATATTTCCATTATGGGGGAAAGACATCTTGCAGAACACCGCGGAAGGGACAACAGACATAGCATAGGTGTAGCTTTGCCCCAATAGAATGTTGTAGTCTAGCAGGGCGTCTATGACTTCGACGTCAACGCAAACAGTCTTACTGGCGAGGGTGATAGGGCAATTATGAAACAAGCCAATGGGCTGGGAGGCATGACCGTCCCACGCTCTAAGGGTGATCGTGGAAGGGGCCAGCTCAGGGGATCCGAGTTGCTTCCAAACCGAAGCAGACATCACGCAGGTGGATGCCCCCTCGTCAATTATACACCGGGAAACAATGGCGTTCCATATTTTGACTGATATTTGGAAGGCGAAGGAAGGAGGAAGGGGAGGATGGTCCGATTGAGTAGCGTCGAAAACAATCATTTGGTCATCAGCAGGATCTACAGTGCCCACGGTAGATAGTAGAGCCTTCTTTTGGGAAGGGCACGACTAGAGGAGTTCCAGTGTGGAAATGGCAACAGGGGATTGTGCCAAATCATCGACTATGCTATACGAATGAACAGCTCGACTGGAAGCAGCATTTCGGCGTAATGGTCCCTTAGGAATCTTGGTATAAACCTCAACTTTGGGTTGAGGGATGTGTAAGGGGCCACTGGATGTCGAAAGAGGCTCTGTAGAACCTGGAGAGGGAGGCTCGGGAGCAGACTGAGCAGGAGTCTTGGGGTACTGGCGAGACTGAGTTTGAAGGTGAAGGTCGACGGTTGAGGATGGATCGGAGTTCATCATAAGGATCTGGTAAGCAGAGGAACCAGAAAGGGAAGGGGGGGTGGCTACCTGGCTGTCAGGCAGTTGGCTAGCCACGAATCCTTGCTGAGGGAAAGTATCAGTAAACACAGCTGGCTGGGTAGTGGCCACATTAGGAGGAGCATGAGGGGAGGCATGTTGTCCGTGCAATGTGGCTTGAGACTCCCACAGCTGCCGCATCTGTGGTAAGAGGGGACAATCGTGGGTGTAATGACCATAAACACTGCAACATGAACAAGGCTTGTTAGTATGAAGAGGCCTGTCTGGCTTGGGCTGAGTGCCCTGTTGCTGGTTAGCAGTGTTAGGGTCCACACTAGGATTGGGTCCATGGGTACCAGGGGCAGATTGATTTGGATTGCCTCTCCGCCTTCTTTGAGAATAAGGGGGATTAGTCGCGCCCTGCTGTGCAAATACTTGCCCTAGAGGGGGCTGTAGGTGCTGTTGCGGGGGTTGAGAAGGCAGGGGAGGTGGAAGCACATATACTGGAGGAGCTGGCATACCAGGCTGCAGATAAAGGTAATGGTTAGGTTGGGCAGCATTGAGGTAAGCAGGAGGTTGGGAAAAAGGAGGAGGCATGCCGTATCCTGGATACATGCTACCGGGAGGGGGAAGAGTGCTAGAGGTGCTGGCCCCTCCGGGAGGGAGACCATAGCCCATAGGAGGTTGAGCAGGTGGATGGGAAAGGGCTCCAACGATACCGTCGGCGGAATGAGATGCCCCCGAGGTGTCAGCGCCACCGGGCCTGGGGAGGTCAGGGAGAATGGTATACACATAACCAGATTGAGCATAGATCAGGTCATATTTAAAAGCTATTTGGAGGTCGGCTTCTTCAGTTTGAGGAAAATGGGAGGTGACATCTTTGCCGATGGGAGCTAGAAGGGTGCGGAGGAACCAGTCCATATTAACCCGATCTTCGAAGGGAGGGGCTCGACATAAGCTCTGTCTTCTTCGCCATTCTTGAACATGGGCGGAAAGGCGGGTTGAAGAGGATTGCTTAAAGGAAGTCAAGAGCTCCGTGCCAGTGTCGTATCAGAGAGGGAGTTGGAAATAGGACAAAAAGGCTTGGGCAAGGGTCGCAAAGGTGGTATGGGAAGAGGTGGCTTGCTCAACATACCATTTAGAAGCTTCGCCGGTAAGCATGTGTTGGAAAAAACGAAGACGGATGGAGTCATCAGTAATGGAATTGGAGGAAAACCACATGTGGAAAGGTTGGACATGATTGGTTGGATCTTCTCCAGCAAGGCCTTCGAACTTAGGGATGTCGGAGGGGAGCTTGGTTGGCATGGCAGGCCAACCAACATCGTGGTGAATAGGGTCATTGATCAACTGATTGAAATCGGGGAGGCTGAGGCCTGCAATGTATGGCAGTAAAGGTGTGGCCGAGGTAGTTCCTGTGGCAGTTTCGCTAGTAGTAGGTCCGGCATTGGGGCCTGGAGGACTACTAGCGTTAGGCCCTAGACCAGACATGGTGAAGGTGACAGGGGGAGAACTAGGAGGAGAAAGAGGACCCGAGGAATCAGGGGAGGAGTCGGAGTGCGGACTCGGAGGAGGACTGGCTCGACGACGGAGGGTCGGAGCAGGTCGATCGACCGAAAACTGAGGGTGAAGGCCAAGAAGTCTCGAGGAAAGGCGCCTTGGGGGCGCAAAGATGATAGGAAGAAGGAAACCGACAGGGGAAGAAAGGGACAGAATCAATTGAGGTTAAGGGCAGAAAAGGTGCAGTGACAATTGATTTTAGAGTCTTTTCCAGGCAGTTTTAACCAGGCGCTTCTTCGCTTAGGGTTAGTGTGTGGCGTGCGTTAATTTTAATTTTTAAACCCTTTCCTTTTTGAGAGAAAGAAAACAGTGTGCTGCGTAACTGAAAATAAACCTACAGAGAACAGTATATAATGCTGAAATAACAGAAAAATAACAGCTACTGGTGCAGCGATCTAACCCAAGCAGGCGGGTCTCTCAAAACTAATCTGAAAAGAAAGGGAAAAATCCAGGCAAAACACATGGTAAAGAGACCAATATATCTAAGGTCAAAAGGGACAGGGATCTAAAGGATAAAGCTACTGAAAAATACGTGCAGATCACAGCCAAGAGACAAAGGCAAGGTGGCTGGAAAAAAGGAAGGAAATCAGCAAAAAGCGAAAAGGACAGGGAGGAGGTCCTAAAGAGAGGTCCAGAAAAAATGAAAAGAGGTGATTTGAAAGGAAAAGAGGCTGATTTCAATGGATCTGAAAGGGAGGTAATAGATCTGGAAAAGAGGAGGCTGAAGCTCTAAAAAACAGATGGCTGAAACAGCTAAAACTCTTCCACAAAAAGTGGAGGGTACTAAAGTCCTAAGGGGCTAGGTTCCCACTTAGATGAGTAAAAACAGATCAGAACTTGGTCAAGGCGGGCTGAGACAGAGGCTGGAAGACCCTGACAGAAGCTGCAGCAGAACCCAGAAAAATTGCAGAAAAATCACTGAAAAACTGGCAGGTCGCAGAAAAAGGGTAGAAAAGTGCGACCTGGAGGTCCAGGTCGTAGTTTATGGGCCAAAAAGCGTGACCCCCCATTCCGGTTGTCTCGGCGGCAGATTTTCAGAAAAGTTGCCGTCTCAGTTGCGGCTGGTGTCGCTTACCTGCACAATAGGGCTAGAAACACATGGAAGTTAGAAATTTTAATGTTTTAGGGTTTTATGTGAGAAAAAAAACATAAAAAGAGGAAAACTAAATAGCTGAAAAGAAGCCCTAGGGCCTGAAGTAGCTGGATATGCAGGAATATGAAAAACGACAGCGGTCATAATTTAAAACCCGTGCGGAGTCGCCATTTGTTAGTATGAATCCTTCGTTGAAGTGTACGAAAAAGGACCACTTTAGCTACGCATAACCAATAGCCCTAACAACAATAGTGGCTGCCAATATCATCAGATCTGCGGTTAGTTAGACATAAAAGAGCTGCAAAAACTGGATCTATGCATGGAAGGACATTAAGCAGAAAAAGTAAGGGTTTTCTCCATATACCAGTAGACAAGACAAGAACAATTTTTGAAAGAATTTTTGTATTAATCGGGCACCTGGGAGGAGAAAAAGAAGGTGTATCCAATTCTCCTCAGTGGGATGGGTTCTTGGAAGTCCTCAGCACTTCAGATCTAAGCTTTCTCTCTCTTGTAGGTGTAGAAAACCCAATGCAAAAAATGGAGCTCAATGGGAGCAAATGATGAAAATGAGACCAAGTGTATAGATCCAGAGTGATCTAGTAGGCAACAAAAGGTGAGGAATGATGGGGAAGAACCCTCCTATTTATAACAAAATATTGGGTCATTCTAGATCTTGGTGCATGATTAAAATAATGTTAACCAAGTCTAGATCCACCTTTATGGAATATTTTATTATATTTGTTGGAGGGAAGGGGTGTTTGACTTGGGTCAAATCCCTTGATTAGTGAAAAATAAATAAATAAATGATTTATTTATCTTTTTAAGGAAGTGGTTGGAAGATAATCAAATAAATAATGATTTATTTGATTATTGGTGGGTGATTTGGTCATATTTAACAAGGAATATTATCCAAATAACATTTAAATAATTATTCCTAGAAAATAATAAGATAAATAAGGGTTTATCTCATTAATTTCTTTGTTTTTGGGTTAAACATGACTGGGAATAATAATTAAATTATGGTTTAATTAATTATTCCATGAGGAAAATCAAACAAATATAGATTTGTTTAATATTTCCTTTTGGGGTTTCCTGTTTGGACCATAAACAACCTAATAAATGTGGTTTATTAAGTTATTTAACATAGTGAAGGCAATTTTACTTAGGGTAAAATTGGTCTTACATGGTGTACTTGGGTCCATCTAATGATAATAGGTTAGATGACCAAAAAATGGTGTAACAATTATTCCAATCATTAGAAGGAGACTATAAACTCCATTAGGGCCATCAATGAATATAATGAAACAAAAACTACCTCTTTTAGAGACAGAGCTCCTAAATGTACCTCACACTTCCCAGGCCCATTTATAGAAATCTATAGGGCTGATATAGATATACTATTAAGGGTGGATAAATCTCCCTTTTATTTTTTATTAAGTATATAACATGTATCTTATTCATAAAATAAGAACATATGACATTTAGGGTATTTCTCGTAGTCTCCAAAAGGAAAAGAGCCTCCTTATGGAATTTTAAATCCATTTTTTTGATGTTCCTCAGATGATTTTCCTAAAGGATAGAACACTCCATGATGTTAGGTTAGACCTTCGATAAGCTTAATTCCATTTTTATTATTCTAATTCCAAAATTGGACATTTCCTCTTTTGAGCAGTTCAAAGCCATATCATTATGAAATTCCACTTATATAATCATTTTCAAAATCATTTCTCATAGGAAGAATGAAATTATTTGTTATAATATTTCCCTAATGAATTTGGCTTCCTGAGAGAGAGAGGAAAACCCATGAAGCAATCGACATCTCCCAAGAAGGCCTTCATTCAAACCATACAAATCATTAGAAAATAATAGTTTCCAAGGTATATATTTCTAAGGCTTTTGATAAAGTTAGTTATATTTACATAAAATTGTTATTGATTCATTTTTTCATTATTTTTAAACTTGTTTCTTCAATTGAGTGTTGTATATCCACCTCATTTTTTATTCATATTAATATGTCAACTTCCACATTTTTTAATGTAGAGATATGTTTAAGAGAAGGGTTTCCTCTCTCGTGCATTCTCTTCCTCCTAGTGGAAGAGGACCTAAAATTTCAAATAAGGGAATATTTAAATAGATTTTTAATGAAAGGTGTTATGTTCATTCAAACCTCTTCTATCTACCACTTTAGTTTTCTTTATGATATTATTTTTTTTTGTAAAGGGAACATTCAAATAATGAAGAATTTGATGGATCTTCTCTCTACTTTCTATAAATCCAATAGAATGTGGATTAATAGGAACATATATTCCATGTTTTCGTGGGTTTTTTTCCAATATATACCCATTGTAATTATCAATATTGATCTTCATTACTACCATGCACATTAAATATACATTCAAATATCTAGGGATTTATCTAATATCAAACAATTTCTAAACAAAAAAAACATTTCTTTAGATATTGGTAGAAATTGAAAGGACAAATAATGTTTGGTGCCATGAACTCAAGTTGGAAGGCTGGTATTTGATATAATAATCCTTGAAAAAATATCATTTTACTACATCTCTATGCCCTGGGTTTCAAAATAAAATCTTGGAAAACTTTTTCAAGCATTATTAAATTTTCTTTGGGAAAGTTGTGAGGAAAAAACCCATTATTCTTTCCTCCTCAAAAAATTTCGCCAAGAAAAAGGTGGTAGGGGGTTACAAGTTAGGAAAAACCCTATTATTCTTGCTTCCTAGAAAACATTAGCAACATTTTTTGGTGACTCCTCTAAGAAGGTATCTTATGGGAATATATAACAGATTGTAAGTGTTTCTTACTTATCTATATTATGGATTAGATTTTAAAATAATAGAAATGGATCCGTAATTTGGAAATACATTACTGAAGTCTTCCTTTCCCTTGAAAAACCCCCAGCAAGTGATGGGGGGGGGGGGGGTGTTGTACCCCCCCTTTGACATCCTTGTTGCACCCGATGCAATGAATAGGTAGGTCTGATGCCCGCCCTATGACCCCCCCTCCCACACATGAAACTAGTTGTGGAAATAATATACCACAAAACCAACAGGATTGAGTGTCATAAGAAATTATTCCTCCCTCCAAAAATCATCCATTAAATTGATAGATATGTATTTTACATTATAAAGTAGGAAATGAGACATGACTATATCTTGGGACACAACCATTGGTATCATTGAAGGGGAAAAAACATCAGTGGTGGTTGTATTTGCTTAGGAATAATTTATTAGATACAAAAAATAAATTCACCACCTAAATTAAGTGTATAAACTTATTTTATCTTCAAAACCATCTAGTGCTTATACTCAAGAGTTGGATTCATAACTCTTTCATAATATGTTGATCCTTAACTAATTCCCACAGGGGCTTCACTCAATAAACCTCTAACATATCACGTGCGATCGTAGAATATTAAAGAATACAATTAGTTTGAGTACATATTGGAAAATACCCCTAAAAATCACATTATTTAACACCCTACCAATATAAACCCAATGCACCTCCCCAATTTAAAAATCCCCTACGTTCACTATATATTGTAGGTATCAATTTTTTTATTAACATTTTTTGTACCCCTTTATATTTTTTCATTGACTTTGAGCTCCTACCTACCAATATAAAAACCCTTTATCCCCTATATATCCACCAATATATTATGTCATTTTTTTGCTCATTATATATCCCCCAATACCCAGGTGCTATGGTATTGCTCCTGTAGTGAAGCCCCTGTGCTAATTCCATGGTGGGGAAAGATTATTTGAAAGTTAATTTTCCATGAAAAAAAATATTCAAAGTGGCTCTTCATAAATAATAAATGTCTTATAAGGGATCTTCTACAAGAAATTATTTCCAATCATCTAACAATGTGTTGCCTATGTTTTAAACTAGCAATTGTACCACATGTTGCAAAGAAAACACCATAAGGTGATAGCATATGAAATAGTAACATAGAAGAAAAACCTTATTAGTGGTAATTGTAGCTTATGTTATGCAAATAACATATTGGAAATGATTTATTGACTATTGTTACATGTTTTTCATTTGCTAGTGTTAAGTCTGGATAAAATTGTTGTGGGAATATTCATTTCTTCAACAATCATCTGCAAAAAAATAAATTATTGAGTAGCAAAAACCAAATTGGGAAAGATGAGTTCCTGTGTAGCATGACCCTAACAAAGAAATGATTGTGGAAAACTAATTAATGACAATGTCAACTACTCTTAGCCTTCTTCCATTACATGAACACCATAAAAAATGCATCAGTCACCAAAAACAAAAAGGTATGCATAATGAATGCAAACACAATTTCTTCAAAGACTATTTTGCAGGTATTCTTGAATATGAAGCCTACTAATACCAGTTGAGATGATATCAACAAAATGAAATGGTATTTGGAAATCCCTAAAATAAGTAAAATGCAAATTATCATGATTATAGTGACAATCACATTGGTAATTTTAAATATTGTATTAAAATATTTATAAGGTAAATATTGAAATATTCAAAAGTTAAATATATCTTATTTTAATTAATGTAAAATTATATTAGTATTTATGTCATAAAATTTTCCAATTTAAGTTGTCTAGAATCTGGTAGGAATTTATTGGAATCATAAATTTGAATTGTAAACCTTCCATAGGGGTAGGGTGTTGAATCCATATACGTAGTTAAAAACTCATTTGAAACGATAAAATTAAGATTTGGCAAAAACAAATGATGATATTCCTTCCAAAAACTCCAAAACATAACATGTTTATATAATTAATTTTATAATACTTTTCATTAAAACTAACCAAATATATATGCTTTTGTAGGTTTCCATAAAACAACATACACTTATACAAAAGATCTTCCCATCATATGATATTGTCTAATGAATTCCAATACTTGATTCCCAACATACCATGAAAATCCTCTTCATTAATTACAATGTTCAACTATACAATCTTCAAAGTTGACAACATTTTCTTGAATGACCTTAATAATACCCATGAACTACCACTTGCTAAAAAGTCTTCCATGGGTTCCTAGAAATCATTTCAACTATCCCAACAAGAGTTTTGAAGACTTACAAATCTAGCCTAGATCATTTATGAATTGTCAGCAACATTTCCAACAAATACATGCTATATGGATTGAGGGCCATAAACACTGAAAAAACTTGATTACAACACAAAATTCTATTTTATATCACCCTTTGCCTTGTTTCACATTACCTTCCAAATAAATCATCGATCAACATTTCTAGAATGTTATCACTTATGATATGGTTGTTAATCTCAAATTTTCCAAGTTTTAAACTATCTCCTCTTCTAAGATAACAATTGTTAGTGCTGTCCTAAACACTGACAACTAAAACACAACATCAAAACATGATTTTCTACCATTGTGTCAAATTAATAGAATTGAACCATAAAAATGACCAAACATTCAATTACATAAATAAATGTAAATGCGGAGCATAAATGAGTGAATTCCATTAGGTTAATTCTCCCTTCTCATGTGAAAAGAACATATCTACTTACAGGGATATCCATGACCAAACCTATCAACTAATTTTCATAGTTTTTCTACATCGTTTTTTATAAAAAAACTCACATGGAACTCATAGCATTCCTAATAATTGAAATAGAGGGAATAAAAATGAATGATTGGAGGAAATTTCAGCCTAAAGGTGCCCATGAAATTTTCACGTAAATAATATCTAAACCAATCAAAATCTATTAAATTTAAAAAGAGGTACATGTAATTTTTCTACAATTTTAGCAATGTGGGTCTTCTCAAGAGTATGCATAATGGGTACTCATTGGATGTGGAATTTAATTCCACTTCCAACGAGTGTCTACAATTGAAATTTGAGTAAACTTATGAGGAAATAAGCCAAAAATACAATTAAAAAAAGTTTTCTTATTTTACCTCCATAATTCATAACTCTTATTTTATAATTTTCCTATTATTTTAATATTTTTCCTTAGGATGCCAGTTTTAGGCTGAAATTTCCTCTAATGGGTAGAGAATAGTACCCCAGAATAGGGATGCATCGATTAGCTTTCCACATTTTCATATGTCAACATTGTAAGGGAATTTGATTTGTGACTGAACCAATAAACGTGAAATGGATTACCTGGGGAAAAAAATGGTACTGAATGTCAAGTTCCTCAAAAAGTTTCTTCATCTCTAATACAATATCATATCTTCAATTTAATTTCAAACCCATGTTCTGATGGTTTATGGTGTGCTGGGTATAAAAATCCATTTCCATTGTACTCAATTTTTATACATATGGTACCACAATGAATCACAATGAGTGGAGAACTTGTCCAACCTTGTAGCAATGTGTCAATGCTTGATTCTGTAATTTATCTTGGTGTGGCGATGGCATCGACTTGAAAGGCATAATAAAGTTTTTTCTTTGTGTTTTCATCTGAGAATGGCAGGGAAAGCCATGGAATAGCGTGGTGGTATTCCTTAAAATACCACTCATTGCGATCTGAATAAATGAAGACAATTTTGAAGTCCCCCTTCTCCAATAAATTATTTTATATTTCAGACAAAATTGAGGCGAAAAAATGCATGAAGGACACCAATGGGAATAAGAGTATAGATCCACATATTTTCCTTCCATTTCTTCAACTTTCACTTTTAAATTACATTGGATTCAATATAAGGATGTAATTTTTGAGCAAAATTCAAGTCTAATGCAATTGATCTCAAAAGTATTAAAGCCATATTTTCTCCAAAAGTACCATGGATTACGCTCTACTTTTATCTTGGGGGTCTTCCATGATTCCTATCAAGAAATAAATAATTTGATCAACCCTGTTTTCTTAGCATTACAATTTGGTCGGAGATATGAACGAGGGACTACCCTTATCTAATATCCCAATTCAATGGTTAGTCCAAGCTATGAAAATCTTGTGTTGGATTGAATATAAATAGATCAAAGTGACTCAATTTTCCTATTAAATAAAAATAAAATGACCACGAGGCCAAGCCTAGGACTTGTAGGAGAAATAGTTGAAATTACCTTGAGAACATTCAATCAAATGGGACAATGATTGATTTAGTTAAAAAACTTGTCAAATGCTCCAAGACTGTCAGTTTGGCCAACATTTTATTTGGAAGAGAAGAGAATGCAATATGATATCATGAAAATATTCTAATACCTTTCTCTATATTGTTTTCCCATGCTTGTATAATTTTAATTAGTTTTTTGGATTCCTAGAGGCTCAAGAAAGTCTTGAATGACCAAACTAATGATAACAAAGTTGTCATATTGGCGAAGACTAGTGTCAGTGCTAGTGTTGGGGTTGGGTTCAATGTGGATGTTAATTCAACTGCAATGACTACAAGGAATCCATTCTCATTACCATGGATACCTCCCATTATTCCCAATGTAATTTTCAAACAAACCAATATCTCGATAATTGCACTACAATTTTTCATTGTTGCTCTCCCCAGATTTTTTTTCAATGGGCCGCCTTCCAATAATAATCTCTAGCAGACCCATGCCAAAACTATAAACATCACTTTTTTCAGTAACCTTCAAGGATTATTTCATATACCAATGGTTCTAATGGTGTAGAGGGTGCAGTGTGGCATTTGAGGTGGTTTTTCTCAAAGGGAAATACCTTACGACGTAAATAATCTCTCAGGTATTTGTGAATGAAACTTAACAAATTTATTTTGTTGAGGTTATTGGTTTATATGTAATCCAAATCATTGGAATTCGTTGCCAAAATTAATCTATAACCTCTAACAATTGAATACATTTCTAATTTTATAACTTACATTGGTCTTATTTTTCTACAAAAAGATAAAAAGAAATTATTAAATCATATTGCAAAGTTGCAAGGTCACATAGAAAAAAAACTCAAAGGGGTGTAGAGTGGTAGTTGGGGCAATTTTTCTTAAAGGGATACTCAATTCAATAATTCTCAATTTACACTTGTGTTAATAGGAATGAAAACTAAACAAGATACTCAATTTACATGTATATTTAGAGGGACCATTCCGTGTTTGTCTGTAGGATAAGTGCTAGATCATTACAAAAGACAATGATATATCATTAAATTTTGGGCAAACCCCTTCACTAAATAGATCTTTTTGAAAAATAAACATTTAAAATTTCTCTTATATGAAATAATTATAGAAAGAATAACTAATATTCAATGGTCCAGTCATGAATATCTCCCATCAAAAGGAGCCAATTCATCAACAACTTCCAAGAAAATAGAGACACTTCATATATATGTTTCCTTCTTCTATTCTTCTTTATTCTATTATTGTAAACAATTAAGATATTTCTAAAGTATTAAAAATTAGTATAAATAACTCTTATTTCGAGTTATCAAGGGTTGCACCCTTGTATAAGATAATTTTTTGTAAGCAGAATTGTAGAAGCTTCTTGATCATCAGCTAAAGAAGAAGGATTATGAATTTGTCTCATACAACTTTGTTCTCTATGTGATTTTTTCAAGTTTTAAACACATTTTGTCTCTTCATATGTTTAATTGTTATCAATATAACAAGGTGAGATTAATTGTTTTTCAGTTATCTTATAATTCCTCCGGAAGTTATTATCAATACAAATAATTATTTACTTAATAATTTGTTGATGTAAGTCCCTTTCATTTATAAATTTTTAGCGTCTTGATAATTTTAAATGTATTTTTTTTAAATTTTTGAAATTTTTTAAAGGCTTTCCAGCTTATGATTAATTAAATAATTCAATATGAATATTTTATCATCATATATTCTTACATAAGTCTACTTAACCATTTACAAAATCTGAATCACTGTGTGAGATAAACAAGAAGCCCTTACTTGTATTTTTTGATATTATCTGGAATATTTAATAAATATTTTTTTGCTAAAAGTTATCTTATACATTGGTCCTCGAAAATTACAAAACAAAACAAAACATTTTAGATGCTTTGGCATGATTATTGACCACAATTATCTCAAAGGACAACAGCTATGGGCACCCACCTGCAGAAGGTTGCAACCTTCTCTCGTTTTCCAGCTGCTACTGGAAGGGAGCTCCAACCCCCTGATCTCATCTACTAGCCACTACTGTAAGGGAGCTTCAACCCTCTGTGCTGATCACCAACTTCTATTGGGAGGAAGATTTTCCTTCCACATTGAATGCTTCTACCCTTAGAACCACTGCGGACCATGTTTCATAATTTTTCACACTAGATCCAACAACTTCAGCACAACACCATTTGTAGAACAATGTTAATAAACATCAACCAATCTTTAAATAGAACAGTGAGATCACTGTAACCAAATCACATCACTAAGCCCAGACTTCCTTGTTAACATGCAAAACCAACTTCAACCCTGATCATTCATATAACAAACTATATACGATACTTCACTTACGATAACATGCATGTATATGATTTTTTTTGTGGAGAAACCTATGTATAGATCTCTATAAACTAAAATTAGATATCTAAACAGACTAAGAAAAAATCATATACATTCAGGCACAGTTTGTCAGATTTTTAAAACCCTTATTCAGTCAGCAGCATCCATCATTCTCATTCAACCAGACACTAATCATTCTTATACATAATCAATTAGTAGTATAAAAAGTATTCAAACAATCAATATCTACATGAATAATTCATTGAAAAATAGTAGAAACATAGCAGAATTTTCATAAATTTTCTTCAACAATCTTAAAAAAACCCTAACTTCCATACGTTCCTTTGTTGAAATGAAACCCTCGAGTATACGCGCTTTCTCCATGACAAACCAGTGTATAGATCTATAAATATTACAGGAATGTATAACACTTCAAAGAATAAAACTTTCTCAAATCATATCATTTAATTCACCAATTATGCGCCAACCAAGAACCTAAAGAACTCATAAACATATTATGAAAATACATAGTCATTTCATGTCTAGAGATCCTGATCCATAATAGTATTCATGAGTGCACCAAAATACCATATCTATATATTAAATATATCCCAATCCATGGAAATATACTTCATACTAAAGTATTGATTCAGTTCTCATTCACATGCCCACACTTGCACTATGATATTCTCCTCCTTATATAGATTGAGCCCTAGCCAATACCATGAGCCAAAAACCACACAAGTGTCTGTGGTATTCTTAGATGGGATCAAATAGTCGTTATTACACTCAATATTGTGGGATAATATCATGGTAAAGACCCTTGGTATGGTTAAAATTAGTGCGCCAACACATACAGGACTTTTCTTCTTTCTACCCGCTTGTATACCTGAATTTTCTTCACCAAAACTATGTATACACTAATTATGGATTGATACCCGGGTTCCCTTCCTCAAACCTAGACGACTAATAATCTAGAACATTAAACATATGATACCTAGACGACTAATATTTTAATAAAAAAATATCTTTGTCTGGCTTCTAATATGAGGCTTTAGGATTTTTAATTTACTCATAAGATTATCTGAGTCCCCTTCTAAAATGTTTCTTTTCATCCATATCTTCTAATTAAATAGAAGAACTACTACATTCACAACTAGTTCTTATTTCACTCACAACTTCTTCAATAACTTGTTCCCTTGATGAGTCTTGGAATTATTTTGTAGACACATGAGGTATATTTCCTAATTTTCACTGGAGATGCACCCATTATCTTCTAGAGAAGTATCTAGATCTATTATTTGTACCAAATTATTTCCTTATTTGCTACTACTAGATCAACAACTTTCTTTTTCATCGGAACTTGCAATTGAGTAGCTAGAATATAAATGGCATATCGTTAGACGATTAAAATAGAACAAAAACATATTTATGTATTCCATCTCCTTGGTATTATATGAGTGATGATAAAAAATGTGGCCAATTAGTATTGTTCTGCTTCATGGTCTTCGTGTGTTCCATTTTTTATATTGTTATCATCAACAACTTGAATCTCTTTAGCATAGATGGAGTGCAAATTATTTCATATCACCTTTGTAGTCTCATAATAGATGAATTTTTCAATATCTTACATACAAAACTCTTTCATGATTTTTTCTTCAGCTATCTCGTTATACTCACTTTTCATTAATCCATTCCACATATATATCCATATATAAAAATTAGGAGCTTGCAAGTATATTCCCATTCCTACCTTGTATAATTTGAGCCATTCCAAAATGGATCTCCGTCTCAGGTAATCCAATACTAGTTCTCCATGATCTTGATATTCCTTCGAGTTGTTATATTGATCTTAAAGGAACATAATTCTTTGATACCAATTGTTAGAAGCCAAGACACTACTGAGATGGGGGGGTGAATCAGTAGTGTAACTAAATTATACAACTATTTCCAAATTAAACTTTTCAAGATATTTGAAAGCCATTCATATAAGTAGCATCATAATTCAATCATGTGAACCAACATATATTTAACACACACATTTGAAAATATAAATACACTAATATTTTTATTTATCTATTTTGTAAAGACAAGTTACAACTTGCTATCACATTGCTACCTGCAAGCTCCTACTTGAAAGTTTCTCAAGTTTCCATCTTAAGGAACATACCACTCCCGATTTATCAACTACCAATGAAAGGAGATATTTTCTGAGGTTTTATTAGATGCCATTGGAAGGGGCTACTACCACTAAGCTATTAACTACCATTGAAAGGAGTTACCACCACTAATATTTTAGCTGCCACTAAAAGGAGATACTACCCTTGATTTATCATCAACATTTAAAAGGAGCTACCACCCTTGGTTTATATATTCTATTGAAAAGAGCTCCCACCCTTTATTATTTACAACCCAGTACTAGAAGGAGATACAAACCTTGAAATGAAAGCTCCATATTTCTAGCCAGGTTGATCCATATTCCATACATTTTTCAAAATAAGATCAATAATATTTTCTTGTTTCAAACGTAACTTCCCTTTTTTTAGACACATCAATTCCTTCCTGGCATATATAAATTATTTTCTTGCTTTCTTAAAATACCTAGCTACTTTCATACCTCAACAACCTAAAATCACTAATATTACCTTTAAAACACCTTGAATGCCTTCAAAATTGACCTTTGATTCACCAGTGAATCCCCTTTTATATTCATGTAAAATATGATGCATTCACACACTAATTCATCTATGATGATCACCTTCTATTTTGACACCAATATACTTATAAAAAAATTGAGCTGATATTTTTATTTTTCAACTTTAGTTATCTTCATCTCATAACTTAGATTTAATTGAGGTTTGATCTTGAAATTTTTTTCAACTTCTGGTATGTACTCTTGAAATGTACTAATGGTATTCTATATTTCCTCTAATGTAATAACCTCAATATTTGAGCTATTCTATTGATTTCCTCAATTTTTGATTTTTTACAAGGATTAGCTAGGACTTTATCTACTGTTCTAAATTTTCAGAGCTCACAAATTTGGAAAAAAAATCCAAATATATCCCCAACTCTATCCGTTTGACCAAATAGTTTCAAACTCATTTATGAATGTTATCCAAGTGCTCTAGAACACATCAACTATCAATGAAAAACAATAGAATATGGTTCAAAATTCTAAGTATTGCATAATAGTGCCAAAATTATGATTGTGGATAGGTCTTAGCCCTTTATCGCTTTACCATGTTATTTGTGATGATGAAGCGAAATGTAATATGCCCCTTAGGTGTTTTCATTGTGGTCAAGTAGGAAATTGTGTTTCTAAGTGTCAACAGATCAAGAAAAGGTTGCTTCAAAAGAGAATAAACATGGTGTTTCATCCATAACCATGAATTACTTATTTGATATGAAGTTTTCCAAGTGGGTACTTGTTGCATGTGAAGTCGATTATATATACAAAGGGTGAATACACTAGAAAATCAACTAAGCATATCATAATATAATCCAAAATTATTTACCTGCGTGGGTGACACCATCAATTGAATCTTATTGGCTCTTTGAAAGTTGTTTTTTTTTAGGTTTTTCTTTTTATTTTGAAGCATATTTTTACCTAAAAATTCCCCTAATCATTGGAATTCTTAGCTATAACTTCTTTAGGTAGATCCATTGGATTATCATGACTTGTAAGAAATGTTACTTCCATCTCACAAACCAATTCAAAAAGCTATATTAATATTTTATATATGTAAATTTTTATAGTCCCCATTCCCGATATAAGATGTTTCTAGTAAAATAATTTCTAGAACTCCATATTTTCCTCGAAAATAATAGTGATTGGTGGTGATCCTAATTTTTTATTCGGGCTAATGAAATATGTGATATACTTACTCATATTCACCCCCATTCGTACATTTTTTTGGATACTTAGAGAGATGGTTTAATAGATGTTCATTGTTAAAATATTTCAATGACATGGAGAACTATCATGATGGAAATTATAGAGTAACTAAAATATTGGACCAGTTCCACATTTTACCCTCTTTCTTGGAAGAGAATTTAAATATAAAACAATGGATTTCTTGAAGGGGTGAATCATATCGCTACGCAATTATTTTGGAAATGCCCCCCACAATGGGAAATAATCACAACCATTTTAAGGTAAATGGGTTGCATTAAAAGGACAGAGAAGCGAGGAAGGAGTTATGTTTAAGTAAGGAGAACAAATCTATGATTTAGTGCGGATTTCAGGATGCCAAACAGCTAAATATTAAACATTCATTCAATCCATAACAAATTTTTGGTGGCCTTTAGACCCCGCAATCTAGAATCCCACCAGATTTAATTCCATAAAACTCTTAGGACATAAAATCCAGAACCATCGCATAGTATATTGACATATTTTAAAGGGATAGTAAGTCCCTCTCATATATTAAGGCCCATATTCTAAATTTGTTGCTAAAGGAGGGTATCGATTATCTTCATAGGCAACAAAAGTTATATTTGAAGAATTCGTGAACCATTTTCATAAAATTATCTTAGAAAAATAGAAGAAAAAGAGAATTAAAATTAAGGAATTATGACACCATTCAGTGATTAAAAATACAATTTTTTTGCATCGTTATTCCAATCATTATAAGTAGAATATAAACTCCATTAGGGCCATGAACAAATATAATTGTTGGACACCTAATCCTCTATGTGTAGGTGTGGAATATGAACAGTCACAAAAGGAGTCCAAGTGAACTTGGAATGTGGAATCCAAGGGTCCCACCACTTTATTATAAATGTACATCTATGGTGAATAATAACATAACTCACACTTATCTTTCTCCTTGTGTGTTTACTTGCTTGTTTACCATGCGTGTGCTTAGCATGGTATCAGAGCTATGACGAGTGCCCTTCCTGTGTGAGTTTATGTGTTCCATTGGCAACACTGGTGTATAAGCATAAAATCTTAGCAAAGAATGTGGACCTCTGCACACTGTCCACACTCTGTGTTACTCGAGCTAGTCTAGAATCGTATTACCTGTCTCGAATCATAACGCTCTCCTCTTGCACATTTCATACACCTCTCTCATAATGTTGGAATTTGTCATAGTGCTGCTCTCTGACATAATGCTGCACTCTGTCATAACGTTGGTCTCTCTCATAATGCCTGAAATACATTGTTGCAATTCCTCACCACTATGGTCCTCCTACATATTCTTTACCTATACCTAACCTCACACTCCTCTACTCGCCCCTCCTTTCCGGACCTCCCTCCTCAGCCCTCAACTTGTGCGACAACCTCCCGCAGTGCCTAAACACCTCATCTATCCTGACTCCTCATCCTCTGAATGGTAAACGGGTGACAGAGGAACTTCGTTGGCATTCTTGTTGTGGAATTTTTCGACATCCTTGGACTCATCAGTGTCGGCGTCAGGATCGTTGATAGGGAATTGATCCAATGACCTGAAGGAGGAATCGTACCTCTATGAAGGCAAGCAAGTATCATAACCTATGTAGCCATCGTCAAAGGTCTGGGTTGGGCATCCTGCGAGCTCATATTTGCCACCAACATATGAGTTGAATCCTGACATTATCACTTTAATTTTAGGTGGAATGGAGTTTGAACCAGGCACGACGAGATCTAGCCACTACCTTTGGCTGATTCGATGATACAAGAAACCGTCTTTGCCAGATCTATACTTTTAAAGATTGAACTATATGGCGGTGGTGCAGGTTCAAAGATCTTCAGGCACATTCTCAGATTTCTCCATGCTTTGTTTTGTAAAACCAAAATCAGATTTCTACGAGATTTGTTTTGTATATTTCTAGTTGTCAAGGAGGGAAATTCATTAGCTCCTATTTCGTAGGTAAAATCATGTTAAATATTGATAGTTTGAAATATTCTTAGATCCCTAATACATGCACCTATTTGAGTTAAATGGGGAGAAGCTGCCATTTGTGCTAATCTAGTTTTGTAAGCCTGTCATCCACGATTTCCTCACATGTATGTCACCTTTCACCACAGTTTCCCCGACACTGCTCTCTGCGTCATCTTCCTTCATAAATGACTCTCCACCTAAGTCCACATTTCCTTCCTCCTGCTGACCCTTCCACCTTGTATTTCTGCCATTGGGACAAGTTTACATTGGGTTGTGAGTCTCTTGTTTGTTGGAAAAATTTATGGGTCCTACTCCTTTCATTATTGTTGTATGTTGTTTCTTAGGGACATGGAAAGGAGTTCTGAACTTATTGTTTGTGCAAGGACATGTCTAGACCTAGCCTAGAGGCCAAACTAAATCCATATAATGGCGCATATCTTTTTATTTGTCTGAGCGTAGAGACTCTGGAGCAGTTTCTATCTAATTTGGATGAGTTAGAAATGGTTCGACATTTTTGGATGTGATTCTAGGCCATAAAATGTGTGGTTGTTTCCCTTGAAAGATAGTTGAAATGAATTTTATCTTGTTGGAGGAAAGAACTAGGCCTTCATCCTGAGAAAATTATATCAAGTAAAAGATTTTGAAAAGGATATAGATCAGATTACTAGTGGCAATAATACTTAAGGAATATACTATCAAATAGTTATTGGTTTGAAAGAGAAACTTTCTAGGGTGCACCTTATTACTTCCATATTGGAGAATGTTAATGATCAGCCTACCAGGCAGATTGTAGATTCTTTTTCCAGTTTCAATATCTACTGATCAGAGATCCAAAGGAGGATTGTATAGGGATTGAGAAAATATCATAAAAAATATGAACAGAGTAGCTCAAGTGCTCCTGAGGATGGTGTGGCTTTAGAAACCGAGGACAACAAATATTCTTTGAGTGAAAATGAATAGGTTGATAGAATAACAACTCAGAAGGATCATATTTGGGTGAAGAGATTTGTTGGACAAGAAAACTGTTTCACAAAAGGGAGTAAGATTTTGCTGAAGATTTTTTATAAACTATGTTGTTCACTTAGCTAAATTATATGGGTATACTTTGAGCTATATGGGTGCACCAGTGCTGTTGTCTTTATAAAATAAAGTTTTTGTTGGTATAAATAATTCTTTGTGAAGAAAAAAATTCATTTGTATTATCTACCTTAAGCACTATTGCACACTGGTTGCCTGCGGTGCATATTTTGCAGTGACATTGAATTTTGAGTGCATTCATAGTTGTGATCAGAAAATGGGGAAATGTTGTGAAGTATTAGAGTTTTTGAAAACTATAATACAATCTACAACTGATGACATAGTGAAAATCAAGAAATAATATCTTGATGACATTAGAATTTGTCTACAAAATGCACAAGAGAAGATTGATTTTTTACAGCTTGAATCTAAGCTCCAACAAGAAGAATTAAAAGAGAAGAGTCATCATTCTGATCCTATTTTTTTTTAGAAAATTGAAAGAGACTCCCATAAGAAGCAAGCCAATAATTTTGCAGTTGATTCATATTCAATGCCCAGTATAAGAGCAGATTTGCATGCATAAGCAAACATCCAGCCTGTGCCTCCCAAGCCCATCATCAGACCTTGGGAAGAGCTTGTCCATAAAAATCACATAACAGGTCTTGGATATGACAAGGATGTGTCGTTTCATATTCCAAACTACTCGAAGCCCATAAAATTTTAGAGTGCCAGATTTATTTATGACAGTTCACCTTTAGCTGTTCCATATCCTACTCCTCTTCCAAAGCAATAACAACAGATTGAAAAAATCCAACATTTTGATCAAGTTGGCTATAAGAAAGATCACTATTTTGATCTTCACCCATGCAAGAACTATGGTCAGCACACCCATTCTTCACATAGATGCTTTAGAAACAAGCCTCCTGTAAGAACAAAGATTCATCTTGGATGGATCAATTCTTGGAAATGGGCATCAAAAAGCAAGAAGATGTTTAAGACATATGTCAGAACTTGTTCTATAATATTGAACAATCTGGCAGTTGAGTTTTCACCATCATCTCACCTTGTACTTGACAGGGGGGGAAATTGTGATCATCTACAAGCTTCAAAGTCACATCAAGCGAGCCTGAGCCACAACCTATCATTGCAGATTCAGAGTTGTAGCTAGAGACAACAGTTCAAGCGAGCTTGAGCCACAACTTGTCATTCCATATTCAAGTTGTAGCCAGAGACATGGATGCCCATGAGCATTCCTTTTGATGGTGGATAGACTTGAACCATTCATGCAAGGTTGATATTCTTCCTCTTCAAAGAATTCAAGACACTTCCTCTAGCAGAAGACTTCACCTTCTTGCCATCTTTGGTAGAGTTCTAAGAAATGAATTAAGCAATGCAGTGTTGATGGTCATCCTTAAACCATCACAGGTTGTAGACCTCCCTTCTTCTAGGTTTAAGGTCTCCATCTTAAAATATGAGGGACACTTCCTCTAACAGAAGCCCTCAACTTCTTTCCATATTTGGAAGAGTTCAGAGAACTACACTAAGCGTTCCAGTGTTGGTGGTCATCCTTAAACCACCTCTCTATTCCAACATTTCAGAGAGTTGATTCAGCCTAAGTGCTGCCATGCATACTTTGTATATTTGTATTACAATTCTCTTCTTGGATGCACACATACCCCTTCGTATTAAGGGGGGGAATGTTGGACACCTAATCCTCTATGGGTAGTTGTGGAAGCTAAACAGTCACAAAAGGAGTCCAAGTGACCTTGGAATGTGGAATCTAAGGGTCACGCAATTTTATTATAAATTTACATCTATGGCGAATAATAACATAACTCATGCTTATCTTTCTCCTTGTGTGTTTACTTGCTTGTTTACCATGCATGTGTTTAACAATAATGAAACACAAACTACCTCTTTTAGAGACAGAGCTTGTAAATGTACCTCACACTTCTTAAGCCCATTTATAGAAATATCTAATGTGGATAAAGATATTATATTAAGGGTGGATACCTCTCCCTTTTATTTTTTATCAAGGATAAAACATGTAGCATATGGATAAAATACGAAAATATGACAGTGAGGGTATTTCTGGTAATATCAAAAAGGAAAAGAGCCTCCTTATGGAAATTTAAATCCATTTTTTTGATGTTCCTCAGATGATTTGATTAAATTATAAAACACTCCATTATGTTAGATTAGACTTTGGTCACTTTTAATTCCATGTTTATTCTTTTAATTCCAAAATTGGACATTTCGTCTTTTGATCAGTTCAAACCCATATCCTTATGAAATTCCACTTATAAAATTGTTCTCAAAATCATTTCTCATATGAAGAAATATATTCTTTTTTATAATATTTCCCTAATGAATATGGATTCCTAAGAGAGAGACAAACCCATGAAGCAATTTGCATCTCCCAAGAAGGTTTTCATTCAACCCATACAAATCATTAAAAAAATAGTTTCCAAGGTATATATTTCTAAGGCCTTTGATAAATTTTTTTATATTTACATCAAATTGTTATTGATTCATTTCTGCATTATTTATAAACTTGTTTCTTCAATTGAGAGTTGTATATCCACCTCTTTTTCTATTCATATTAATCTATCAACCTCCACATTTTTTAATGTAGAGAGAGGTCTAAGAAAAGGGTTTCCTTTCTCATGCCTTCTCTTCCTCTTAGTGTAAGAGAACCTAAAATTTCAAATAAGGGAATATTTTAATATATTTTTAATGAAAGGTGTTGTGTTCATTCATACCTCTTCTATCTACCACTTTAGTTATTTTTATGACATTATTTTTTCTTTGTAAAAGGAACATTCAACGAATTAAACATTTGAGGGATTTTCTATCTACTTTCTATAATTCCAATAGAATGTGGATTACTAGGAACACATATTCCATTTTTTCATGGGGTTTTTCCAATCTAGACCCATTGTACCTATTAATTTTTATCTTCATTACTACCATGGACATTAAATCTACATTAAAATATCCTGGGATTTATCTAAAATCAAACAACTTCTAAAAATATGTTTTTCTTTCTTTAGATATTGGTATAAATTGAAAGGAAAAGAATGTTTGGTGTCATGAACTAAAATTGGAAGGCTCGTATTTGATATAAAAATCCTTGAAGAAATCTCATTTTACTACATCTCTATGGCCCAGGTTTAAAAATCAAATCTTGGAAAATTTTTGCAAGAATCATTCAATTTTTTTTGGGAAAGTTGTGAGGAAAAAACCAATTATTATTTACTCCTTGAAATTTTTTTCCAAGCCAAAGGTGGTAGGGGGTTACAGGTTAGGCAAACAACCAATTATTCTTGCCTCCTGGAAAATATTAGCAAGAATTTTTTGTGACTCCTCCAATAAGGTATCTTATGGGAATATATAACAAGGTGTCTTACTTATCTCTATTATGGATTGGATTTTAAAATAAGAGAAATGGATCCATAATTTGGAAATACATTACTCAAGCCTTCCTTCTCATTAGTAGATGGTTTATTTGTAATATTAGAGATAAATATTAACTTTTCATAACCCAATGTAGGTTTTAACCCTATAAAGAGATTACATGAAAACGAACTTTCAAGACAAAAAATAAAGAATTTCAAGAACATAAAACATAGAACAAATATACACAGAGATTTTCCCCTGGATCCAAAAATGTGGAATACTAAATTTATTTTTCATTATATTCCTTTCAATGTTACAACACACATATATATATACATGCTGAAAAACTCATAAACCCTAATCCATTAACCCTATATTAGAACACAATCGTACTTCCCTTCACCGGATTTACAAAATACCATGGGAAGAAAACCATCATTCCCAAAACCATTTGAAAGAACCATGAAAAAAATCATAGGTAGGTATGTCCACCTAATATAAGTTCCATAAAGGCCTTGGACCTCATGCAGGGCGACTACCGTCCCCTTGCAAACCCCTCAACAAGTGGTGGACTGGGAGGTGGGTGTTGTACCTGCCTGTGACCTCCCTATTACGATCAAAGAAATGAATAGGGGGCTCTAACACTCGCCCTATGAACCCTCCTCATGTGAAACTAGTTGTTGAAAGAATATAACACACACCCAACAACATTGAGTGTCATAATCAATGTTTCCTCCCTCCAAAAATCATCCATTAACTTGATAGATATGTATTTTACATTCTAAATCAGGAAATGAGACATGCCTATACCTTGGGAAACAACCATTGTTTATCATTGAATGTTCTGAAAGGATTCTATTAGTTTGTTGTGCTTAGTGTCTTTTTAGTTATAAAACATGTGCATGCTTGTCTCCATAGTTTTCTTAAGGATTGAGAATTTTAACCACGAAATATAGATGATTTTGTGAATTATAAGCATGAAAAAAACCTAAATAACACTTAACAAAATGTATAACAGAGAAATAAAACCACACATAACATTTACACAGTAGGCATGATGAAGTAGTTCATCCCTCCCGGGCTACATCTACTATTCTAGCTCCCAATGGCATGTCCATCATTCATTATGCTCAAAATTTTGCAAATACATGTGTTTACATGCATCTAATGGTTGTTTTCTCCACACCAATGGCTCCAAGATTCTCCAGTTAGTCTAGCATGACTCTTCATTCACCCAGATTGGGCAAAAATTGAGCCTCCAACTCATTTGCACAGTAACTCCTAGTAAAAATCTAGTAATTGTGGAGAACTCCACATAGCTAGAGTTAAATTTGGCCAAAACCCACATAAATATCGGCGGGCTATAACTCCTCCAGCGCTAACCATAATATTTAATGTTAAGGGTAGGGTGTGGCCACATGACAACCCCTAAAATCCACGATTGCATTTAACATCGAAGCAGAACTCTGCTTAAAATGTGGTAAAATTGTTTAAAACCCGCATTAACAAAAGCGTCGGCACTAACCGCGCAGAGTGTTAGCATAAAATTCACCATGTGATAAATATAATGGTTGTGATAAATGTTGGAGTTATGAAACTATCAACAGATAACATTTCTTGTGATGTTTACATGTGAATTCTCTATGGGGCCGTCGACGGGTTGGGACCACCAACGGTCCATAACCCCCGCTCCTCTTTACAATAACATTCAAAAAGAACCATTAGACTATATAAGTTAAGAAACATTGTCACCCTATTGGTGGAGATGTATGCGGGTAGGCCGGAGGTCACAGGGTCAAACTCTGAGGACCTCATAAAAGTTTACCATAATGCTCAGGGGACACATGGTGGCCTCAGGGCTGGCCACGTATCACCCTATAATTGGTCCTTTAAAAAACACGTACAACCCTTAAACCAATCACATAACACCACTTGTCAGCCTCTGACTGGCTCTAGGAAAAGGAATATTCTTCATAATATTCCTTTTTACTGACTGTAGACCCTCCATGTTGATTGGGCATCCCAGTCAAACCTGTCACAAAATTTAGCTATTTGGGAATTCGATCAAAACGTGATATCTCCCTCATATGACATCATTTTTTCAAACCGTTCATGATGCCGGAATTAGGAATACGAGATCCATGCAACCATCCTAGTTTCAATCCAATCGAGTAACTTTCAAATTTGAGCAAAATTTATGATCTCCTAATCAGACCTCCCCATTGGGAAGCTTTTGGACTTTAAAATACTTTGATTACTTGTTCAGTAGATGAGGGTATGACTCCCTCACCTTTCAAACCTCCATCCACTTTTCCTTTCTTGGCTTACTTCCTTTGAGCCCAACTTGAAGGTAGTCAACACTTCCCCTCTTAGATGATCTTGTCCTCCTGTCAAGAATTGTATCTTCCTTGAGCTCATCTAAAAATTATGGGAATAAATCTTCAATAGAAGGAAACTAAACATCACTTCCTTGATCATCGATCAAAGGTGGCTGATACAAATGTAATTTTTCAACATTAACAACTGAATACATTTGCATATATGAAGGCAAGTCAAGTTGAAATGCATTGTCACCAACTTTCTTTAGGATCTTGAATGGACCATAGTGAATGGGTTTGAGAATTTTACCATCTCCTTCATCCTTTCTTTGCTTATGTGCAACCATAACTCATCTCCCTCTTGAAACTTGTGATCAGCTCTATTTTTGTCATGCCTCTCCTTGTATTTTGTTTGACTCTTCTCAAGCTATTCTTGAACTTGTTGATGTATAATCTGAATTTTCTCAATGAAATTTTGAGTAATGTAAATATTACTATGGCCATCGACTATGACATTCTTCTCAAAGATGAATTCTAATGGCGATTTTGGAAAATACCCAAAGCATACTTCAAAAGGTGATGTATTTTTAGAAGAGTGATTTTCCCAGTTGTAAGTGTGTTGAAGTAATGCAGTTGCTCATCCGACAAATTATGATTTTTGCTACAATATCCTCTCAATAGATGCACAATGGTTTTCTTCACCACCTCGTTCTGTCCATTAGTTTGTAGATGAAAAACAGTACTCTTTTTAAACTTTGTGTCCATCATACTGCATAGATTGGACCAAAAATTCCCAATGAACATGGAATCCCTATCACCAACAATAGAAGTTGGCAATCCATAATGAACCCATACATGTTGAATATAAAGTTCAGCAGTTTGTTCAACAATAATGGTTTTATTACATGGCATAATCATACACATTTTACTGAATCTGTCCTCAACTACATAAATATAATCATGTTGTTTTTTTGACATAGGTAGACCTCCAACAAGGTCCATGGAGACACTCTCCCATGGCCTTGATGGTACCAGTAGTGGTGTGTACAACCCAAGATTCCTATTACTAGGCTTGCCTGTTGCACACATAGAACAACCTCTTATAAAACGTGACACACTATATATCATGCAAGGCGAATAGAAATACCTCTGTAAATGCACCACTATTTTTCTTACCCAAAAGTGTCGATGATGAAGGGGAATTAGACACTAGCCAGCAATGTAGGAGGCTTTTTCCACATGTTGTGGCTAGGAGGGTTCAAAATCATTTGAATTTATAAAAGCAAGGTATCAACACCTTAGCTGTCTGTTGCATTTAGATCAGTTAGGAAGTCGAATAGTTTAGTTCAGTCCATCTGTCATGTCTAAGTTATTTGAATAAAATGTAATTAGGCTTTTGATTTACCAATAATGGTCCTCACAGAGGAACTGAGGAGACATATATTGATGTATAAATGTAACTCCCGGATGCATTGAAGGGAGGATATTTTCACAGTAAATTTGTGTGTCAAGTTTTTTCTTAGTTGAATAAAAGCCAGCATTTATTGACTATCTGTGTGCATTTGAATAAATCTCTATGTGAATTTTTGGTCCCAAGCATATTGAATCCTCCGTCCTATGGTTAAGTCAATGAATAATTTGCTATGTTGAACCTCCGAAAGCTTCTCTCTGTCCATGATTGAGCGTATTCTATATTGAGTCCCTTGAGTGTTTTATTGATGTGCACCCCTGCGAGAAACCAAGCTGATTATTGTAACCTTGATACCGGCCTATAATTGTGTGGCTGAAGCATTGGAATTCCACAGTACAGTGATTCAACTGAAGTGAAACCCCCTCCTGAAAAGAAATAGTTGTTCTAAAGTTCAAACTTGAGTTTGAGAACTGGAGTGAATCGAAAGGATAGAGTAACCCCGACGTAAACCCCGGTCAATCACTGTTCAAAGGTTGGAAGCAGTTTTGATCACACCGCCTTTGTGGGACAAGTGGTAATTGAGAATTCGAAGTGATTCCATAGACTAGAGGAAACATGGCATGCAATGGATTTCCAAAACCGCCCGATCATGTGCTAACTTTTGACTGAGGAGGCAGTGCGATATCGACGAACACCGTCGATCTAGAGGAAGGCTCATTGAACGGTGATCACATTCAAAAGTAGCACGAAGGATAACCCAAGGTATGGTGTGTGTATTTAATTTAGCATCAATTATATGTGTGGGCCCGGAATATATTAAAGCGTCTCTTTGCAAATATTGCCGGGTTATTAATATAAGTCGGAGGGATTAAGGTTGTAAGGTATAAGGTGGCAGACATAGGATTGTCATAGAGTTACAGTGTGGGGAATTAAAATTATAGAAATATATTTAAATTGTTGAAGTCTAACTACCAGAAAGGAGATTATGGACAGGACTTAGAATCCAACTCTCCTTGGGGCCCGATTCGACTTTGTTGCTGTCAATTGTGGTATTAGAGTTGTTTTTGAGTTGTTTTTGCAGATAATTAACATGGTAGTCCGAGTTGGTAGAGGTGTTGGCAGAAGGAGAGGCCGACTTGTGGCCAATGCAGAGGTGTTGGGGATCTTGCAGAGTTTCGAGGCCAGAATGGATGCCATGGAGCGAAGACAGCCCTGAGATCCTGAAGACATCAGTGAACCTGAGATAGAAGAAGCTGGAGAAATTTCTGAGATTCCTCCTGACATGAGGCTCCTCATAACTATTATGGGGTCTGCAGTTAAGCCCAATATTGAAGTATCAAGTTTTGCAGGAGGGCTGAATCCAGAGGAGCTGGCAGACTGGATTAATTAAATGAATAAGTGCTTTGACTATGAAGAAATGAGTGAGGATAAGAAGGTCAAGTTTGTAGTAACAAAGCTGAAGGGACATGTTGCACTCTGGTGGGATGGAGTGCAAGCAGAAAGGAGGAGAGTTGGAAAGTAGCCTATCAAAAGTTGGACCAGAATGATGGCTAAATTAAAAGGCAAATTCTTGCCTAGTGATTATCATCTAACATTGTTTAGGAAAATGCAGAACCAGAGACAGAGGTTGCTGACAGTAAAGGAATACACAGAAGAATTCCACAGAGTGAGCATAAGAGCTGGGAAATTTCAAGACACACCAGAGAAGACTGCCAGATATGTGAATGGTCTCAAGCTGGAGATCCAAGATGAGATTGGTCTTCTATCTCCTAAGATAGTTGAAGAGGCCTATCAGATGGCCTTTAAAGCAGAGGAGAAACTCCTGAGGAAGCAGTCTACCAAAGGGAGAGGTACTTTCCATGGAAAGGGAAGTCAGGGTTGTAGAGGAAAGCCTGCTACACCCAGGAATGGAGCTAACAGTAGCTCACCTCAGAATGCATCTACAGAGGGTGATGCAAGAGGCAGAAGGGGTTCTTACAGAGGAAGAGGATATAGAATCAGAGGTAGAGAATTGAGGTGCTATAGATGTCAGCAAGTGGGACATAGGCACTATGAGTGCCCAAAGAATGTGGGTGCTGGTCCAATAAATGTTGTTGTTTCCCACGTTGGAGAAGAGGCAACAATTGAAGAAGAAATTCTACCAGAGAGGGGAGAGTCCATGGTGGTTAATAAGGTCCTATTGAAACAAACCAAAGAGGTCACAGAGCCTGCACAAAGGAAGACTTTGTTTAGGAGCATATGCAAAGTCCAAGGGAAATTATGCCAGCTAGTCATTGATAGTGGCAGCACAGACAATCTGGTTTCCACTAAGGTGATAGAGAAGTTGAAGTTGAAGACAAGGGAGCATCCAACTCACTACAGGTTGTCCTGGCTACGTAAAGGGCACCAGCTGATTGTAAAAGAACAGTGTGAGATAGAGCTGCAAATGTGCCAATACAAAGACAAAGTCTTGTGTGATGTGATGCCCATGGATGTGTGTCACATACTTCTGGGTAGACCTTGGTAGTTTGATAGAGCAGCAGTGCATGATGGCAAGAAGAACACTTACAAGTTCTTCAAGGATGGGGTACATCATACATTGATACCCATGGAAGAAGGAGAGCCATCAAGCAGAGCGGTTGATCCAAAGACCTTGTTGCTGAGAAGGAAGGAATATATGTAGTCGATAGAAGAAGAAGAGGTAAGTTTTGCTTTATTTTTCAAACCTAAGATAGTTCTTACTTCTACAAATATTTTTGATTTGCCAATAGAAATCCAAGAGATGTTAGAAAATTATTGTGACATTGTTGTGGATGATTTACCTGATGAGCTACCACCTATGAGGAATGTCAGCCATCAGATAGATTTTATCCCTGGTTCAAATCTGCCAAATAAGGCAGCCTACAGGATGACTCCCACAGAAAATGAGGAAATCAGGAGAAAAGTACAGGAATTGGTGGACAAGGGACTGATCAGAGAAAGTTTGAGTCCATGTGCAGTACCAGCAGTATTGAGCCCAAAGAAAGATGGAGGCTGGAGGATGTGTACTGATTCCAGAGAAATCAATAAGATAAAAATTAGGTACAGATTCCCTTGGCCCAGAGTTGAGGATTTAATGGATTGTTTGAGTGGCGCTAAATATTTTTCAAAGATATATTTAAAAAGTGGATATCATCAGATCAGAATAAGAGAGGGTGATGAGTGGAAAACTGCGTTTAAAACAAATGAAGGACTGTCTGAATGGATGGTATTTCCTTTTGGGTTTTCAAATGCACCTAGCACTTTTATGAGACTTATGAATGAAGTATTCAAGGAATTCATTGATAAATTTGTGATAGTGTATCTAGATGATATATTAGTTTTCAACAAAACTAAAGAAGAACATTTAAGGCATCTTAATTATGTCTTGAAGAAGCTACACCAAGAGAAACTGCTGATAAACTTAAATAAAAGCTCATTCATGAAGGAGGATTTGGTGTATTTGGGCTTTTTTGTTTCTACAGAAAGATTGAAGATGGACCCAGAAAAGGTTAAGACAATTGTAGAGTCGCCTTCACCCAGAAATGTTTTTGAGGTAAGAAGTTTCCATGGACTTGCTAGTTTTTGCAGGAAATTTATAAGAAGCTTCAATAAGATTAATGCACCCATCATTGAGACAATAAAAAAGAGAAAACAACCATTTAAATGGACTACTGAAGCCGAAGGAAGCTTTAAATTTTTGAAGCAAAAGATAACTGAAAAGCCTATTTTGATTCTGCCTGATTTTGCTAAACCCTTTCAAGTGAAGTGTGATGCTAGTGGAGAGGCCATTGGAGCTATGCTGAGTTAGGATGATAGGCCTGTAGCCTATTTAAGTGAAAAGATGAATAACACCAGAAGGAAGTATTCCTCTTATGAGAAGGAATTCTATGCAATTGTTCAGGCATTGAAAAAGTGGAGGCATTATTTGATGTCCAAAGAATTTGTATTATATTCTGACAATCATGCTTTACAGTAAATTGTACAGCAGCCCAGGTTGAATCATAAGCATGCAAAATGGGTTGAGTATCTACAATGGTTTAACTTTGTTTTGAAACATATAAGTGGCCAAGCAAATAAAGTAGCTGATGCTTTGAGTAGGAGGCACATGCTTGTTCAAGAAACCAATTTTGAAGTTGTAGGATTTGATTTTCTCGAATAATTGTATAAAACAGATTCAGATTTTAAAGAAGCATTTGAGGCATGTTGTAACCTTGTTCTAACAGATAGAAGCCAGTGGCTGGATTATTTCTTGCAGGAAGACTTGCTATTCATAAGAAACCAATTGTGTGTACCAAAATGCTCCATGAGAGAAAATTTGATCAAGGAGAAGCATAGTGGTGGACTTACTGGACACTTTGGTACTGAAAAAACTTATGAGCAGTTGAGTCACTTCTATTATTGGCCCAAGATGAGAGCAGAAGTGGAAAAGTTTGTGAAAAATTGCAAAATCTGTCAATATGCCAAAGGAAGGAGTCAGAATGCAGGATTGTACACTCCTTTGCCTATTCCAGACATGCCTTGGGACATGGTGAGTATGGATTTTGTTCTAGGATTTCCCAAGACTCAGAGAGGGAATGATGTAGTCTTTGTTATAGTGGACAGATTTTCCAAAATGGCACATTTTATTCCATGTTATAAAACTAGTGATGCCACCCATGTTGCTAACTTGTTTTTCAAAGAAGTTGTTAGGTTGCATGGGTTGCCCAAGAGCATTATTTTAGATAGAGACACCAGATTTGTGGGCCATGTTTGGAGGAAATTATGAAAGAAACTTGGTACCAAATTGAGTTTTAGCTCAGCTTATCATCCTCAGACTCATGGACAAACTGAGGTAGTGAATAGGAGTCTGGTAAATTTGTTGAGAAGTCTTGCAGGAGAGCATCCCAAGTAGTGGGATCATATTTTTCCCCAGGCAGAATATGCATATAATGACTCACAAAACAGAAGCACAGGGTAGAGCCCATTCCATATTGTTTATGGAATGCACCCCAGAGGAATATCAGAGCTAAGAAACCTGGGAAAGGCAGAGCTAAGGAGCGTTGATGGTGAGGAATTTGCTTCAGAGATCCAGGCCATACATGAGCAAGTGAAATAGCAGCTACAAGGCAGCAGCATCAAATACAAGGGTAGAGCATACTTGAGCAGGAAATAAGTCCATTTTGAAGTAGGAGATCTAGTTTTGGCACACTTGAGGAAGGAAAGATTCCCAAAGAAACAATATAACAAATTGAAGTTCAAAAAGATTGGGCCATGCAAGATACTTAGAAATTTTTCTGCAAATTCTTATGAGATTGAATTGCCTCCTGATGTTGGAATATCTCCCATTTTTAATGTTGCAGATTTGTACAAGTATGAAGATGATGATGCAGAAGAGGTACCAGCAAACAAGGAACAGATTGAGTGGGAAAAGCAGCTACCTCCAGCACAACCATTGCAACCAGAGAAGATATTGGACAAAAGAGTGCTCAAGAAGACCAGAGGACAAGAGTACTTTCAGTACTTAATCAAATGGAAGGACCAGCTAGAGGAAGATGCCACTTGGATGATTGAAGGAATGTTGCGGAAGATAGGCAGATCAGTGGAAGAGCTCATGGACAGGAGTCCATGAAGAAAATTCCCCTCGGGAGTCTGATGCAGGGGCATTAAACACTAGCCAGCAATGTAGGAGGTTTTGTCCACATGTTGTGGCTAGGAGGGTTCAAAATCATTTGAATTTGTAACAGCAAGGTATCAACACCTTAGCTGTTTGTTGCATTTAGATCAGTTAGGAAGTTGAATAGTCTAGTTTAGTCCATCTGTCATGTCTAAGTTATTTGAATCAATTGTAATTAGGCTTTTTATTTACCAATAACGGTCCTCATAGAGGAACCAAAGAGACATATTGATGTATAAATGTAACTCCCGGATGCATTGAAGGGAGGAGATTTTCACAGTAAAGTTGTGTGTTAAGCTTTTGCTTAGTTGAATAAAAGCCAACATTTATTGACTATCTGTGTGTGTTTGAATAAATCTCTGTGTGAATTTTTGGTCCCGAGCATATTGAATCCTTCGTCATATGGTTAATTCAATGAAGAATTTGTTGTGTTGAACCTCTGAAAGCTTCTCTCTGTCCATGATTGAGCGTATTCTATATTGAGTCCCCTGAGTGTTTTATTGACGTGCACCCCTACGAGAAACCAAGCTGATTATTGTAACCTTGATACCAGCCTAGAATTGTGTGGCTGAAGCATTGGAATTCCACAATACAGTGAGTCAACTGAAGTGAAACCCCCGCCTGAAAAGAAATAGTTGTTCTAAAGTTCGAACCTGAGTTTGAGAACCGGAGTGAATCGAAAGGATAGCGTAACCCCGACATAAACCCCGGTCAATCACTGTTCAAAGGTTGGAAGCGGTTTTGATCGCACCACCTTTGTGGGACGAACGATAATTGAGAATTCAGAGCGATTCCATAGACTATAGGACACGTGGCATGCGACGGATTTCCAAAAACGCCCCATCGCGCGCTAGCGTTCAACTAAGGAGGCAGTGCGATATTGACAAACACCGTCGATCTGGAGGAAGGCTCATCGAACGACGATCGCATTCGGAAGTAGCACGAAGGATAACCCAAGGTATGGTGCATGTGTTTAATTGAGCATCGATTATATGTGTGGGCCCGGAATATACTAAAGTGTCTCTTTGCAAACATTGTCAATTTATTAATATAAGTCGGAGGGATTAAGGTTGTAAGCTATAAGGTGGCGGACATAGGATTGTTGCAAAGTTATAGTGTGGGGAATTAAAATTCCAGAAATATATTTAAATTGTTGAATTCTAACTACCAGAAAGGAGATTATGGATAGGAGTTAGAATCCAGCTCTCCTTGGGGCTGGATTTGACTTTGTTTCCTTTAGTCGAGCAATAAGAGATGAGTGAGCTTCTCTCATGACACTAAGCCTCTCTCCTTGTGGTATACAAAGGTTTCCCAAATGAAACAAAAAATTGTTATGCATGTGATAATTGTTTTCTTCAACTTGATTCCATTCACTCAAACTAGCATAGATATCTTGAAAATCAACATCATGTGCATATTGTTATATGTAACTCTCATGTAAAATAGAATCAGTATTGAGTAAAGTAGATGAACTAATAATCGGTCTTGAAATCATATCAACAAATTTATTGAAAATACCTTTCTTGTACCCTATAACCAAGTGAAAATGTTGAAGAAATCCCATCCACCTAAAATTTCGTGATTGCTACAATTTGGTTTGTGACTACAAGTACTGTAATGGTTGGTGATCGTGATGCACAATCGTCTCTTTACCCACCAAGTAGTGTTTCCACTTCTTGACTCTTTGCACCAACACATATAGTTCTTTTTCATATGTAGGATAATTAGTTACAACACCATTGAATGTTTCAGAATGAAAAGTGATAGGCTTACCATGCTGAAAAAGAACTGCGCCCATGGCATAATCACTCGCATCAGTTTGTATCTCGAATGTCTCTCTAAAATTTGGTAATGCAAGGACTGGAGCTGAACTGATGTTGTATTTTAAAGCTTTGAAAGCATGTTTTTTTTCCTCCCTATTGGAATCCTTTCTTCACATTTGTCACTGCATGCATAGGAGTTGCGATGGTAGAAAATTTAGCAACAAAATTTCTCCAATACTCAGCTGCACCTAAGAAACTTCTTACCTCGGTTATTGTTCAGGGTGTGGGAAAATTCACAATGGATTCCACTAGAAAAGGATCAATTATCAACTCGCCTCCTCCTACAATGTGTCCCAAATAAACCAAATAATTATTTCCAAACTCACACTTTGACATCTTAAGAAATAATTTCTCTTTCTTCAAAACGTCAAGCAATCTATTCACATGCAAGACATGTTATTCTCTTGTTTTTTTGAAAATCAATATTTCATCTAAGTACACAATCACAAAGTCATCAAGGAATGGATGCAAAACACTATTCATAATTCACATGAAAGTCATTGGTCCATTACACAAACCAAATGGCATAACCAACCACTCAAAGAGTCCCTGATTGGTTTTGAATGCAGTTTTCCATACATCACTTTCCACAATTCTTAAATGATGATATCCACTTCGTAAATCTAACTTAGTGAAAAAAAAATTCTTCTTTCAACTAATTAAGAAAATCATCTATCCTTGGGAGTGGGTATCGATTAAATCTAACTTAGTTAAAAAAATTTCTTCTTTCAACTAATTAAGAAAATCATCTATCCTTGGGAGTGGGTATCAATTATTTAGCATTATCTTGTTCAAAGCTCTGAAGTCTACACACATGCACCAAGTCCCATGTTTCTTCAGAATCAAGACTATGTGTGAACCGCATGGCGAAGTTCTTGGCCTTATGATTCCTTTGTCTAGAATTTCCTTGATTTGCCTCTTTATTTCATAATTCTCCATTATCAACATGCGATACATGCTGATGTTTGGAAGAGGACAATATTGATCCAATTGAAACTCAGGTTGAATCTCCCTTTTTGGAGGCAATCCTGTTGGCTCCTGAAACAGATCATGATGTGAATCAACTACATCATATAAATCTGATTTCAACTTAGGATCACAACCCCCAAATGATTCATGATTAACATCAGCTTTAGGCTTAATCATTAGAAGAAAAAACTTCTTACTTGAATTTACCAACCTCTTTACCTATTGTCTTTTTGCGATGTGCTCTAACAATGTACTCCTTTCCCTCTTTCAATAAATGGTATTTCTTCTCATGGTGATGGAATTTCGCTTTCCTATGATACATGTAAGTACACCCCAATGCAACACCTATTGTTTCAAACAGAACCACATTTAATTCAACTGAGTCAACAAAATGTGCATTTATTGCTAACCACAATATACACTTCTTTGAAACTTGTAAATTTGCATCCTTAAAAATCCAACCAAGTGGATATGGTTTTGGATGTGGTATGGTATCAAGATTAAGTTTCTTTACCAAGTCTTCAGAGATTAAGTTTTCTTGTGACCCACTGTCAAACAATGTGTCAATATTAGTATGTTTGGATATGACCCTCACCTGAAATAGTTCAATTCTTTCTTCTCAATTTGGAGCATGTATGTGACATTTTGAAGTATGAGTACTGGGTTTAGTTTCAATTTATTTCTCCTTCATGTTATTTGATCCCATGGCTGTAATTTAGATTCATCACCTAAATCCTCTCCTAAGTCATGTTGAGTTGTAGCTACAATTTTATGTTTCCCTTTGTTGTTGTACCTCTTAGGCTTAATTTCAGGATGTAATTGCCAACAATGATTTTCATCATGGACTTCTTTTGAACAATTTTTACAAACTAATTTTTCTCCCTCTTTCTTAATAGATGCATTATTTTTTCTTTTACCTTTTGAAGTCTTCTCTTTGTTTTTCCCCTTAAAAGGATTCTTCCTACCCTCTTCAAAAATGTTTTTCCCTCTAGCTTCTAGCTGTGTGCCCTGAACACATACTTCATCTAGACTTGTAGGGTTAAAAATGAGAATAGTGTGTTTAAGGTAGCTATGTAATCCCCCTATGTACTTGAGAAAAGTATCTTGGCTCTATAAATATACCCCTAATAAGAGAGCTCTTCTCCTAAATTCTTGGGTGTAATCTTGCACATTCTATCCCTTCAATTGTCTAAAGTTTTGTCAGATCGTTATGGCTTTCTGCATATGACCTAATGGATAAATTTGTTGTTTTATTGCAGTAATGAAACCAGTCCATGATAGAATAATTTTACCATGCTTATTAATATCCTCCTTTGTCTTGGATTCCCACCAAACAAGTGTTGCACCTTCCATTATCAATGAAGCTAATTGGATTTTGGTATCATCATCTTGAAGGTTTTGGATTCTCAAATAGATCTCTAATTTCCTAATCCAATTATCAATATTTTATGCATTTACTTCACCATTAAACATTGGCAATTAAAACTTAACATCAAGTTTAAAAAAAGGAATTTTACCAGTGTTCTTTAACTTGGGTGGTTGATGTACTGAAGATGAAGTAGAGGATGATGATGATGAGGGCGAGGATGGTGAATTTCCACTGCCTCCATTTCCTCCATTTCCCTTCCTTGACATATCTTCATCATTGTGACCTCCTGATGATCCTTGTCCTTCCTTGTGAATTTTGGATCCTTCTCCTTCCAGTTTCTCATTGCTTTCTTGATAAAGGATTCTAACCATCTCAGTCATGTTAAGGAATTCCTTCCTGAACACTCTTTCTTCCTCTTTGGGATCCACCTCCTCATGGGTTTCTCCTTCCTCTTGAGGCATGCTTAATGGCACATCTTCCTCCTTAGGAGGTGAACTAGGTGGTGGATATTGTGGCAATATTTCTCTCCTTTGATGTGGCTCACTTTGAGACCCTCTTGCTTCCACCAATGTGCCTTCTCTCCTCTTGAGCTTGAGCCTAGTAATAATCTAACACTTACTAACAGTTAAACAAATCTTTGAAAAAAACAACACCAGAGAATAAACTCTAGCTCTAATACCAACCTTATCTAAAAGGACTATATTAGGTTGCTATGCTAAGTGTCTTTTCAATCATAAAACATGTGCATACTTGTCTCCATATTTTTCTTAAGGATTGAGAATTTTAACCATGAAATATAGATGATTTTGTGAATTAGAAGCTTGAAAATAAGCCTAAATAACATTGAAAAAAAGTGTGTAATAGAGAAATAAAACCACACATAACATTTACACAACAGACATGATGAAGTAGTTCACCCCTCCTCGACTACATCTGCTAGTCCAACTCCCAATAGCATGTACGTCTTTCATTATGCTCAAATTTTTGCAAATACATGCATTTACAGGCCTCTAATGGTTGTTTTCTCTGCACCAATGGCTCCAGAATGATCTAATTAGTCTAGAATGACTCTTCATTCACCCAGATTAGGGGAAAATTGAGCCTCCAACTCATTTTCCCAGTAACTCCTAGAAAAACTCAACTAATTGTGGAGAACTCCACATAACTGGAGTTAAATTTGGCCAAAACCCACAAAAATAGAGGTGAACTTTAACTTCGTCGGTGATAACCATAATATTTAATGTTAAGGGTAGGGGGTGGCCACATGGAAATCCCTGAAACCCACGGTTGAATTTAACATTGGAGCAGAACTCTGCTTAAACTGTGGTAAAGTTGTTTAAAACCCACCTTAATGAAACCGTCGACACTAACCATGCAAAGTGGTAGCAAAAAATTTACCATGTAATATACATAACAGTTGTGATAAATTTTGGAGTTATGAAACTATCAGCGGATAACATTTCTTGTGACGTTTACATGTGAATGCTCTATGGGGTTGCTTGTGGTTTGGGACCGCTAGCAGTCCCCAACCCTCGCTCCTCTTTACAATAGAATTCAAATAGAACCGTTGGACTATAGAAGTTAAGAAACATTATAGCCCAGTTGGTGGAGACCTATGGATGCAGGCCAGAGGTCGCGGGGTCGAGCCCTGTGAACCTCATAAAATTTTACCATACCACTCAGGGGACACGGGGCATCCTCAGGGCTGGCCACGTGTCACCCTATAATTGGTCCTTAAAAAAACATGTCCAACCCTTAAACCAATCAAATAGAACCACTTGTCATCCTCTGACTAGATATAAGAAAAGGAATATTCTTTGGAATTTTCCTTTTTGCTGATTGTGCACCCCCCATGCTGACTAGTCGTTATAGTCAAACTTGTCAGAAAATATAGGTATTTGTGAATTTGATCAGAACGTGATATATCCCTCATATGGCATCAGCTATTCAAACTATTAGCAGTTGCAGAATCAGAAAGACGAGATCTACGCAACCATATCAGTTTCAACCCAATCCAGGTTTGATAAAGGATTCTAACCATCTCAGTCATGTCAAGGAATGCCTTCCTGAACACTCTTTCTTCCTCTTTCTGATCCATCTCCTCATGGGTTTGTCCTTCATCTTGAGGCATGCTTAATGGTACTTCTACTTCCGTAGGAGGTGAACTAGGTGGTGGAGATTGTGGCAATCTTGCTCTCTTTTGATGTAGCTCACTTTGAGACCCTCTTGCTTCCACCAATGTGCCTTCTCTTCTCTTGAGCTTGAGCCTAGTAATAATCTAACAATTTATAATAGTTAAACAAATCTTTGCACAAAACAACACCAGAGAATAAACTCTAGCTCTAATACCAACCTGATCTGAAAGGACTATATTAGTTTGTTATGCTAAGTGTATTTTCAGTTATAAAACATGTGCATACTTGTCTCCATAGTTTGCTTAAGGATTGATAATTTTAACCATGAAATATAGATGATTTTGTGAATTAAAAGCATGAAAATAAGCCTAAATAACATTGAAAAATAGTGTATAACAAAGAAATAAAACCAAACCTAAGATTTACACAATAGACATGATGAATTAGTTCACCCCTCTTAGCCTATATCTGTTGGTCCAACTCCCAATGGCATGTCCATCTTTCATTATGCTCAAAGTTTTGCAAATACATGTGTTTTTAGGCTTCTAATGGTTGTTTTCTCTGCACCAATGGCTCTAGAATGCTCCAATTAGTCTAGAATGACACTTAATTCACGCATATTGGGAAAACATTGAGCCTCCAACTCATTTTCCCAGTAACTCCTAGAAAAAATCCACTAATTGTGGAGAACTCCACATAACTGGAGTTAAATTTGGCCAAAACCCACAAAAACAGGGGTGTGCTATAAATCTTCCAGCACTAACCATAATATTTAATGTTAAGGGTAGGGGGTGGCCACATGCCAACACCTGAAACCCATGGTTGCATTTAACATTAGAGCAGAATTCCGCTTAAACTGTGGTAAAGTTGTTTAAAACCTGCGTTAACGAAACCGTCATCACTAACCATGCGAAGTGGTAGTATAAAATTCACCATGTCATATATTTAATAGTTGTGATAAATGTTGGAGTTATGAAACTATCGGTGGATAACATTTCTTGTGACGTTTACATGTGAATGCTCTATGGGGCTGCCGGTGGGTTGGGATCGCTGGCAGTCCCCAACACCCGCTCCTATTTACAATAACATTCAAATAGAACCATTGGGATATAGAAGTTAGGAAACATTGTAACCCAGTTGGTGGAGACCTATGCACGTAGGCTAGAGGTCACGGGTTCGAACCCTGTGGACCTCATAAAATTATACCATATCGCTCAGGGGACATGGGGCGTCCTCAGGGCTGGCCACGTGTCACCCTATAATTGATCCTTAAGAAAACACGTACAACACTTAAACGAATCACATAGCACAACTTGTCAGCCTTTGACTAGCTCTGGGAAAAGGAATATTCTTAAAAAATTTCCTTTTTGCTGACTGTGCACCCTCCATGCTGACTGGGCATTCCAGTGAAACATGTCGCTAAATTTTTGTAGTGTCACGTGGCACATAAAACCTATCATTGCTAGTGCTACTTGTAGTTAACATTTTACAAAAGTAATTATTTGGTTCCTTTCTTGGTGTGCCGAGGTCATAACCCACATAAAAATATATTTTCTCTCGTTGCACAGTATCATCAATTTTTAGTTCCTCGCACAAATGGAACTAATACCAAAGCATTTCTCACTAAATTTGGAAAATACGGCAAAGAAAAAATAATGAGACTAAAAATGTCTTAAAACATTAATATGTTGCAATGTCATTTGAGCATATACTTCATCCATTCACACATCTGATTGGCATTCAATAAGGTGTTTATTAAATTTTAAATCTTGTATTTATAATGAAATGAATAAAAGTGTTCACAACCAAATGAAGGATGAAATGTAGAGAACCCACATGCATTGTAACAATGTGATTTTGGAATATTAATTGAGTTGGAAGATTCATAAATTGGATATATGAGAATAAATGTCCTTGTTTCTTCAAGAAGCTACCTGAAATCAAATTTATTATGTTTAGTTTCATTACATAGCATTAAAATTTAAAACTACCGGTGTCACAATTTATGATGAAAAGAAGATAAGCATTCATTATTTGTAGTCATTTGTGTCCAAAATATTTCAAATTAAAAAATAGTGAGAAACCACCTCACCTTCTCACTATGACTGTGTGGAAAATAAACAACCTTGCTCCCAACAATAGGTAAAGACACAAGCAGTCTAGTAGAGGCATGCCAAAGCTATGAAGTAAGGCATCTCCTTTCCCATTCTTGATGTGACATGAACAAACAAATTGTCAATTGGATATTCCCTTAGAAACCTCTCGACATTCGAATAGTAGCTGTGTAAAGTAATATGATATTATGAATGTAAACTTTGTAGTATAAAGCACATTAACTTGACAAATATTCCCAATCACGGTATTCTCCATAGAAATTTTTACATTAATTATTCTTTTAAGGTGTCATAGTTTAATATGATGAGTTAATTTAACATTCTTCAGTATCTCAATTACATATCAGTATGAAATTCTAGAATCCAAAAACAATTGAGTGAAAAGCGAAATCATTCTAACTAGATTAATGTATGCATTAAAAAGGTAAGAAGCAACAGTTGCACATTTAATCTCTTATAAGAATTTAAGAATTTGAATCCTTGTAGCAAGGATATTAGTTTCAGACCAGTCATCTCATGAAATCATATTTTCCCATTTTAGACCAATCACTACATAGTTTTCAAATGTTGATTCAATACCCAATAAGGCTTGATAAGGATATTTGTCACAAATAATATCAATTACTTAAAAATCTACATAAGTCTTAACACCTATGATATCAACCTTAATATCTTCTAATATACTAATGGGTATAATACAATATATGTTGGCAAAGCATAATTGAATGGGTGAAAATGCTCATTTGGGTTTCCCAAGAGCGTCCCAAGTTTTCCTCTGTAAAATATTAACATATGGGCCAGGATCTAACATGGAGTCCTTGATTTGGTATCCAAAAATTTGAGTATCAACATAAAATTATATTCTTGTTATTTTCTTAATTCGTCGAACCCACCTAGAATGTCTCTCGGGAAGATTAGTAGAAATAACCTTCTTCTAAAAATGGATCATCCTTCAAAAATTATTTTAATTTTTTTTGCAAATAAACAAGGGGTTTCTCATCATTCGTAACTTATAAAAACAACATAAACCATTCCAAAATTGGTTTGGATACCTCTCGTGAAGGTCTAGGACATAGTTTTCACTTTCACTTGTTTTTCAATTCGGGTCCCCTCAGAAGAAATTAATTGTCAGAATAATTCAGTCGTATCTCTATAGTATTGTGTCTGTTGATTGGAATCATAATATTCATTTGGTGAAACTAGCCTTATGAAAATTAGTTTCTTAGAGGCCCAAACACCACCTCCAGTTATTTTTCCTCCTCTCGTCACAATATTAATATTCATTTGTGCCACTAGATCTAGTTCTTGTGGTTCAACATTATTCAAATTACTTCCCTTCATCTGGTTACACTCTTCCCGATGGGCAATAAGCTCAAGAAAATATTTTGTAGCATCTCTATTCACCTCACAATTTGAAAACCAAGGTCTTCTCATCACTGGAAACTCCCTTACAAGATGACCTTCATTATCATATTTATAACATCTAATTAGGCCTCTACTTCCTATCCTCTCTCGTGTAGGGGCTCCTCCTCCTTGGCCCTTAGGAGATTCACTGACTCAGAAAATTTTATGATCCAGGTGATAATCCAAAGTATATAAGGACAAAAATTCATCCTTACGATGTGTGGGTCATCCACATAATTCAAAAAGAAATTTTTTTGGAACATTGGAATACTTTTGCAAAATGGGACATAGACGAGGTAAATGGCCAAAGGATCTACAAATTTCATAGAACTCATTCATAGAAATAATCTGATGCGAAGGGAATGTTTGATACTGATTCATACCTTAAAATGGAATTACTAAAGAAATTTGCACAACCCTAGGATTGTGTGGTAGCGGTGGAGGATCGATAGGTAGACTAGATGATCCTTGACTCTTGAGTTGCAGGAATTTTGTGACATGATTCCCCTGACCCTGGTAGTGAGTGCACCCGACCTCAGGCCAGATGGGTGGAGCGTGATAAATATTCTTTAACTTCTTATTAATATTGGTAATGTGATTTTGAAGTCCCAAAATAGGAGGATCAATAGGAGCACCCATTTTTTAATCCTAGGTATATATTTGCATTGACTCAATCTGCATGGGTTGTTATAACACATCCTGTAGTATGTCAATATTATGTTATGGGAATGAAATCCTAGTCATTGATAATAAATACTTATAAAAATAATCCCTATAATGATAAGGATCGAGAGGGTAAGGTTAGTTTTTTTATAGCATCTTTGAATCTTTGTATGTGTTGCTGAGAAAATTTCCCTTCCCTTTGACGAATATCCAAAAAAATTTCCAAGCCTTGTGATTAGACTGAGATAACTTGAATTATTGAAGAAATTATCATTTAAAAACATCCATGGTGGCAATGGGATTTTCATCAATCCACTTTAAACCATATGAGTTCCCTATCCCTTAGACTAGTTTGGAACTCACTAAGTTTAGTGGCGTCAAGAATATGTCATGACTTACAAACAACTTCACATAGGTACCAATGTTGTTGAACCTCTTCACTACCTTGTCCGGAAAATTTTTGATATCGGGTAAGAAATCCAGCCATATTTCCAACCATGGATATATGCCCCAGCTAGACAATTACAGATCCCTTGAAACCCACCTAAAATTTATTAAATGACCTAGACTCAACACTACTACTGGAGGTAATTCCTCTGCTTGGAAAACCAACACTATATCTAGAATGTATATGTTGGAAATTTATATTTTGAGTTAACTTAGAAAGGAATTGGTCGATATTTTGATATAGTACCAGGGTAAGGTTAGGGAGAGGAAGAGTTGTATTGGTATGTTGTGCATTATTGTCAATGGGGATTAACTCATATTCAAATAAGATTTGCCTCATCACAAAGTGTATGTCATAATATTTTGCAGTATGCTTCCCTAACATTGTAATCAGCTGCATAGGTGGCTTAGGCATGATAAACTATTATTATTTCGAGTGGGGCCTACCAGTCCCAACTAAACTTCCCACAACACTATCGTTGATGTCTCCTACTTTGCCATACAAAGACCCCTCATAATCTCCACTTATTCACAACTAAGGACTATCCATATTATTCTTTTGTGACACTGAGCTTAATGTTTCTTCTCTTATCCTCTGTAATGCTCTTCTTTTATATCCAATCTCTCACAAATTCCATTCTCTCCACTCGTCAACTATTATTTCCCTTCGTAGTGCTCTAAAATCTAGTGCCTTATGTAACTCTTCTTGTTCTATTGCAATAGCCCTCCATTTTCCTTAACTGGAGAACATTAATCCCTTAGGTCTGACTGGCAACCCTTATATTTTTAAGAAGCCATTTCATATTTATGGAAAAGTAGAAAATTTTCTTTGACCATCAATACCTTCATCCACAGGGGAATTTCTTTCAAAAATCTTCCCTGCGGCCCAAACATGAAATTGCCTCAAAAAATGATTGATGATATTCAACTCAAAATTAAATAATATAAAATTATATTATCACATTCTCCCAAAAATGAATAACCCTTGTCATATATGTATCCAATCAGAAGTGTTCAGCCAAATTAGTTTTTGACCAATCTCTATGAATTGATAGTCGACTTCCAACCCATGACTTGATTCACAATATTTTTAACAAATGTTGTAGGCTCTTAGGAAACTCACACCAGAATATTTTGTATTGGTCACAAGCGGTTTTAGCATAGAAAAATTATGATCTAACCCAATATAGGTTCTTTTGTCTTTATTGAGCTTGTTTCAGAATGAAATGATCAACTTTCTCATGCCACTAATTTTGAATACCTTTACAAAAAAATCTAGATAGCATTATCTAGATCACTTTTTAATCTTAGGGTCCTAGCATTGAAACCATTTTTTGGAAAAAAATTTGCAGTGATAGTTGCCTAGTCTCGGTCTGAGTTGCCAATAAAAGAAGTCGTCATAATTGAGATTTTTGCAAATATTTCGACTCCATTTTTACAAAGGAGTGTCTCACTCGAGGAGAGCAAGAACCTTGAAATGGTTAATGGATCTAGATTAGTATCAAAATATTATTTACACCATTATCCTTTTAGTATTTACGCAACTATACTACAACCGAGACATCCAATCCAAAAATGATAAATAAATACAACATTCGTATAAAAGGAATAAGACATTTTAAAAAGGGGATATCCATTCATCAAATCGAAAAAATTGGATGTCTTAAAACTTACTTTCCATTAGGATCACCAACCATTACATCATAGATCAATAAATCTGCAGGAATCTCTTGGATCAAAACATTACATCAACTTTTAGAGTGAATAGATCAGAACTTATGCATAACAATAAAGTTCTACAACAATTAACAACAAGAAACACATAAAACATAAACTCAGTATATAAAGAAACATTTCTCAATTTATCCCTCGATATATTATTATATATATTATATCACTTGATCTAATCCTTGCGTAGGTATTTTTATCAGGCCTTTGATTTGGTCTCATTTTCCAAAATCCTGGAGTCATTTCCATTTTTTCTATTGATCCTTTCAATATTAATTCTTCTTTTCCTATTTCTGTGGGTGTGCTTCCCTATTTTTAAGATATGCAAGTCTCAATTTTTTTTCATGCATGTTTAAGGCTCTATTGACTTGATTCCAATGGCTTTAGAAATTCATCTTCAACAACTTTTGCTCACCAAATTTTCAAAATAATGAAGGACCTAATAAAACATCTATCTTATGGATGACTGGCATCATCAACTTGTCAATTAATAAATGAAAAATTACTGCACTTAAAATTTCTTATATGAAAAATATAGATGGATGCTCACCAATGCATTCTTACTTTAAAATAATTCTCCTACATAGAAACTATGAAACAAACTCTCACTTGTTGGAATTTCTGAGAATTCCAGAACAAATCACAGAGAGAATAATACTCTCCTTTGAACACAGAGAATTAAAAAAAAATTTCTCACTGCCAGACACAGGTTTCAAAAAACGCTTCTATTCCATTAGATGTAAAATCTATTACAAAATAAAAACTTCCTCTAACAAAGGGATTACAAACTGCTACGAAACGCAGTGCTTAAAAAATTCTCTATCTCTCTGTTACTAAAAAAATACTCACTGTTGTGTATATATTAATAGCCTCTGTTTCATTAAGCTGTCGGGCTCTCTCTGTGTATGTGAAACAATGCACACATTGTATTAAAGGACATTACATAACATATATACTATAAATATTACACACACACACATATATATATATATATAGATGTATGTATGTATATAACCAAAGTTAACAAACGTTGCAGTAATAAAAAAAAAACTATGTGATAAGGGTTTTTTTTTTTTTTTTTTTTTAGGCCTCATACTCCACCGCATAAAACAAAACCATAGTTTAAAGACTATAGAACCGGATTTCAAACTTCAATAAACCATATTGCAAACAAATTCACGTCACAAATTTGTGTGACATCACAAAGCCCAAACTCAGTGTGAACGCAATGTTATTGGCCAACGCTGGGCCCCATCGGATCTCAAACCGTAAACTAAAATATGTTTTATAAAAGTTCGCATAACAAAAACTTGTGATGACGTCAAGCCAAAACATTATGCGAAAACTTTATGAAATCCGTTTTATAATCTTTTGGGTCCGGATTTCCATTGTGTTGACTTGACTTCAAACTTATGTGAGAAATTTCTATTGGTCCACGTTGATTGTCATGTTGTTGAGTTTGCAAGTGGGACCATATGCAGTCGTGACCCAATTCAAAGATTTAAACACTGCCATGTAAATTATAAGCTAGTTGGTGAGGGCTTTATGACGAGAATAGAATTGTTTCAGAGAAATATGGTGGTGTGGTTAAGCCATCAAAACATTCAATGTAAAACTGTCTGTTGCAGAGCCATTAAACCAAAAATTTCAGGCCTCGTAAATCCAGTGATAGCGTGCAAACAAACTTTAAAAAAAAACAATGTTGTCGCATTTGTCCTTCTGCTGCAGTAGTTGAAATTAATATTTCAACACTCCCCCTTAAGTTCAACTACTGGGTTATCTGTCATACCCATGCACTTCCTCAAGTATTGAAAGCTTTTCTGCCCCAATGGCTTTGTTAGTATATCTGCAAATTTCTCCTGAGTCCTGCAATGTTTTAAAATAATTTCTCCATTGTTCACTAGTTCCCTGATGTAGTGAAACTGAGCATCTATGTGCTTTGTCCTTTTGTGAAACATAGAATTTTTAGACAATGCTATGTTTGAGCTATTGTTACAATAAATTACTATGCCTTTTACCTGTTCTTGACACAAACTCCTCAACATTCTTCTCATCCACATTGCTTGACATGCTATTGTTGTAGCTGCCACATACTCTACCTCTGCTGTAGACAATGCTAGAATAGGCTACTTTTTAGAAGCCCATGAAATATCTCCTGAACCCGTATGAAAAACATATCCCGAAGTAATTTTCCAGTCATCAATACTTCCAACCCAATCACTATCAGTATAACCAATTAATTCTGAATTTTTTGAAGTAGTATACAAAATCCCACACCTTTTTGTTCCTTTAACATACCTCAGAATTCTCTTTGCTACCTGCCAATGTGCTTCTTTTGGTCTCTCCATGAATTTGGAAATTAAACTAACAACATTCATAATATCAGGCCTAGTTGCAGTCAAATACATAAGACTGCCAACTATGCTCTTGTATAAGCTAGGATCAAAATCCTCGCTGCTCTCCTCTTTGGTGAGTTTCAATCCCATTACTGTGGGTGTTATTGCTGCTTTGCAATCCTACATGTTAAATATTTCTAAAAATTCATTTACATACTTAGCTTGAGAAGTAAAAATCTTATTTTCATTTTTCTCTACTTCTATTCCTAAGATGTATTTCAGCAAGCCCATATGAGTCATCTCAAATTCATCTTTCATGACCTTTTTAAAATTTTCAATGAGGTAATCATCACTACTTGTGAAGATCACATCATAAACATATAAGACAACAATCAACATCTTACCATCTTTCTACTTGATGTATAATGTGGGTTCTCCTTCACACATTTCAAACCCATTTTCCAGTAGATAGAAATCTATCCTATTGTACCATGCTCTTGGTGCTTGTTTCAACCCATAAAGAGATTTCTTCAATCTGCAAACTTTGTGCTCTTTGACCTTTTTCTCATAGCCTAGAGGTTGTTCAACATAAACCTCTTCCATTAACAATCCATTTAAAAATGTTGATTTTACATCCATTTGGTAGACCTTCCATTTGTTTTGTGCTGCTATGGACAACACTGCTCTTACTGTTTCCATTCTTGCAACTGGTGCATAATTTTCCTCATAATATCTTCCATGTTGCTTCTTATAACCTTTGACAATAAGTTTGGCCTTGTGTCTCTTAATCTTACCTTCAGCATTCCTCTTGGTCTTGTAGACCCATTTAACTCCAATAACTTCCTTACCTTTTGGGAGTTCAATCAAATCCCATGTTTTATTTCTTTCTATGGCATTAATTTCTTCATCCACAGTTTCTATCCATTTCCTATATTTTATAGCTTCTTCAAAATGAATAGGATAATAAACATGAAAATATAAAGCAAATAAAGAGTTCATACCTTCATTTGCAGCCTCTTGCTCATAAATGTCATTTAAATTTCTGAATCTTGTTTCTCTTTCAATTGGTGTACATGTTCTTAAAGTAGCACTCAACTCAGCTCCTTCTGGTGTGCTTGGAGAAGCACTCTAATTAATTCTCAAGGGTGTTCTTACTCTAGCTTATGGTGTCCCTTGCTTCCCTTGTGTTGGTGGAGGTAGTGGTGCAAATGATGGATGTATTTCAGCCATATCATCCTCATTTTCATCATGAGACAAACAGTTATTTACATTGACTTTTTTCTCAATGCTTCCATCCCAAGCTTCTTCTTCAATGAACTGAACATCTCTTCTCACAATAAATTTCTTGGTGGATGGGTTATACAACTTGTAAGCTTTAGATTCATCACTGTATCCAATAAAAATACATTTCTCCCCCTTGCTTTCCAACTTCTTCCTTAGCTAATCTGGAATGTGTGCATAAGCCACACAACCAAAACCTTTCATGTGGGTGACTCCTTGTTTTATCCCACTCCATGCTTCTTCCAGAACTTTATTCATCACTGTTTTTGTTGGGAATATATTTAGTACATATGCTACACAATGCACAACTTTACCCCAATAATCATTTGGAAAATGTTTTTCCTTTAGCATACTCCTTACCATAGCCATGATTGTCCTATTTTTCCTTTCAGCAACACCATTTTTCTGTGTTGTATACCTTGCTGTAAATTGCTTATTTATGCCATTTTATCTGCAAAAAAATAGAAATTATTTACAGATATATTCACCTCCTATATCAGTCCTAAGGAATTTCATATGCTGCCCACTTTCGTTCTCAACAAGTGCTTTGAAATTGTAGAATTTTTCAAATACTTCACTTTTATTTTTCAAAAAATAAACCCAATATTTTCTTGTAAAATCATCAATAAAATTTAACATATAGTGTCTGCTTGCAAGTGATGGTGTTTTCATTGGTCTGCACAAATCTGAATGGACAATTTCTAAGGGTACCTTTGCCCTTATGCTTTTCCCTGATGGAAAACTTTCTCTGTGTTGTTTACCCAGGATACAACCTTCACAAAGGCTATCCAGTTTCTCAATCAATGGTAATCCTCTTACCATTTCTTTCCTCTATAACAAATTAAGACCTTGAAAGTTGAGATGTCCAAATCTCAAGTGCCATAACCAATTCTTATCTTTTGCTTATCTTTGGAAAGCCTCTTGTGTCACTGCTGCCATTTCTTCTCCATTCTTCAAATTTGCCCTCATCCTGAGAGGAAACATTCTATTCCTTGTCATCCTTATTTCAGCAATACATTTTTTGCTTGGAGGTTTATCCATGATGGTGCATACATAATCTTCAAAGAAAACATTGTAGCCCTTTTGAATGAGCTACCCAATGCTTAACAAATTACATTTCATGCCTGGTACATAATATAAATAAGATATGTTCTTCTTTTCTCCCTTATTTGTTAAGACATTTACTATGCCTTTTCTTGTGACAGAAATCTTACTATCTATTCCCAATGTGACTTGAGACTTTACATTTTCATCTAACATAGAAAACATAGCAATGTTTTCTATCATATGGTTGCTACATCCTGAATCTACAAACCATAAATATTCACTCTTTTCCTCAGCCATATTACATGCTAAAAACAATTTATCTTGGCTAATATTTTCTCTAGTGAAATTTGCACTGGGTCTATTACCAATATCATTCTGCTTCTTCCTACATTCATTTTCATAATGCCCATATTTTTTACAATAATGACACTGGACATTGGATTTGTCATACCTTTGTCCATGAGCATGTTATTTTCCACCTTGCTGGCTGCTGCTTTCGCCTTGGTTCTGATTTTGATTGCTACCCTTTCCTTGAGCATTTGTTGGGTTGTTTCTTCCTCATCTGTTTTGGCTTCTACCTCTTCCTCTCTTGTTTCCTCTGCCTTGACCTCTTCCTCTTCCAAAGGACATTTGCGTCTTGAAAGCATGCTCCAAAGATGAGTTTTCATTTCTACCCAATCTTTGCTCATGTGTCATCAGTGATGCATGAAGCTCATCAAATAAAAAGTTTGAGATATCCTTTGTCTCTTCTATGGTGGTGACTCTAACATCAAACCTTGAGGGTAAGCTCCTCAAAAAATTTTCCACAATCCTTCTTTCTTCAAGTGTCTCTCCATGAGACCTTATCTGTGTGACCATTCCAATCACATGGGTGAAGAATGAGTATATATTATCAGACTCCTTCATGCAGAGAGTCTCAAAATCTCTCCTCAACAATTTTAGTTTTGTTGTCTTTACTTTCTCCATGCCTTGATAGGCTGTCTTGAGAGTATCCCATGCTTCCTTGGATTTCTTAGCTGTTGCTATCCTTGGAAACACACTCTCATGTACTGCTTGATAGAGATAGAAGAGGGCTTTAGAGTCCTTCTTATTTCTCTTCAACAAGTCCTTCTCTACCTGTGTTAAGGCATTAAACTCATTTTCATCTACTGTTTCTTCAAAACTATCCTCAACAAGTTCCCATAAGTCTTGAGAGGCAAACAGAGCTCTCATGGTGATTGCCCAATAATCATAGTTCTTCCCATTGAATTATGGGAGCTGAGCATTACCAATACTCATGCTTGTGCTAGCTCCTGCCATGCCTAGCACTCTAAACTATGCTTTAAATCTTGACTGTGATTCTTAAAATAAACTGACTGTATTCAAACAACAACACAAATTTTGTTTTGAGAAATACCTTGGATTTTGGCTGAACCTTCACACTGCTGGAGAAATTGCTGCAACAAAAAAAATCCTTCCTTCAGCTTCTTTGACACCTTCAAAGACCTTGGACTAGCTCTGATACCATGTTGGAATTTCTGAGAATTCCAGAAAAAATCACTGAGAGAATAATACTCTCCTTTGAACATAGAGAATTAAAAAAAATTGCTCACTGCTAGACAGAGGTTTCAAAAAACACTTCTATTCCATTCACTGTAAAATCTATTACAAAATAGAAACTTTCTCTAATAGAGGGATTACAAACTGCTACAAAATGCAATGCTTAAAAAATGCTCTGTCTTTCTGTTACTAAAAAAATACACACTGTTGTGTATATATTAATAGCCTCTGTTTCATTAAGCCATCGAGATCTCTCTGTGTATGTGAAACAATGCACACACTGTATTAAAAGACATTAGATAACATATATATATATATATATATATATTTAGAACCAAAGTTAACAAACGTTGCGGTAATAAAAAAAAACTATGTGATAAGGGTTTTTTTTTTAAAATTTATTTAGGCCTCATACTCCACCACATAAAACAGAACCATAGTTTAAAAACTATAGAACCAGATTTCAAACTTCAATAAACCATATTGCAAACAAATTCACGTCATAGATCTGTGTGACATCACAAAGCCCAAACTCCACACGAACGCAATGTTATTGGCCAGTGCTGGGCCCCATCAGATTTCAAACCATAAACTAAAATATGTTTAATAAAATTTTGCATAACAAAAACTTGTGATGACGTGAGGCCAAAACGTTATGTGAAAAGTTTATGAAATTCATTTTATAAACTTTCGAGTTCAAATTTCCATTGTGTCGATTTGGCTTCAAACTTATGCGAGAAATTTCTATTGGTCCACGTTGATTTTCGTGGCTGTTGAGTTTGCAAATGGGACTGTATGCAGTCGTGACCCAATTCAAAGATTTAAACACTGCCGTGTAAATTATAAGCTGGTTGGTGAGGGCTTTATGACGAGAATAGACTTGTTTCAGAGAACCGTGGTGGCGTGGTTAAGCAATCAAAACATGTAATGTAAAACCAGCTGTTGCAGAGCCATTAAACCAAAAATTTCAGGCCTTGTAAATCCAGTGGTAGCGTGCAAACAAACTTAAAAAAAAAACAACACTACCGCATTCGTCCTTCTGCTGCAGTAGTTGAAATTAATATTTCAACATCACTCACTAAAAAACTCTCCACATATGATACTTCACTTAACATAATGTTGATGGCAGTAGACTCTTACAAACATCACCATATCCTAGACTTCAATATAAATATTAATTACATAATCAATTAAATTAATTTTTTCATACATATTTTCAACTTATTTTCCTATAAAACACATTGTAAGAATTTAGTTGTAAATAGAATTATCTCTATCTCTCGCATACTCTTTGCGTAGACACATATTACATTGAATTTATCATAAAATTTCTTCAACCAATCTCACTAATATTTGTACAAGACAACGAAAAAAAAATATATATAACTCATCTATTGAGCAATGTTAGCAACACCATCATCTTCTCACTTGCATTGTTATATTTAATAGCAATATAAAATTGACACCAATTGATGATACCAATTATTAATTGGTACAATTTTTACCAATTATTAATTTAGTAGTCTCCTCCTGTGTTCACATTCTCTCCGTGGCACTAAGAGTTTTCAAATAATCACCTTTTGTTGCATTGTCTTCTATTTTCACCAATATATGATCTCTTCTCAAATCTATTCCCAATTTTTAATGACAGTAATATGTGTAAAAATACTTGGAAATGAGGGATGTAAACTATATCAGAAAATATATCATCATCACATATGTTATGTAAACACCAATTGTATGAATTCTGACACTCTTGATCATCTACTTTGTGTTTAGTAGCATATAACATTAGCTACAATTGAAATCAACACACTATGGCTTCCACAATATTCTTTCCATTAACAACTCAATGGCAGTATTATACTTAATTTCTCTAGAAACAATACAGTACTCAACAACACCAATATACATTAGCAAATAAACTAAATAAAACAAAATGGGCATACTTCCCTTAAACCGTTAGATGCATTACTATGCATGTTCATTTATGATCCTTGCATTTGTCCTTTTGGATTATCTTGAAGTTGTCCTCTTCTCTTCAAAAAATATGGAAAAGGGATTTAATCCCCCTTAGTATATTATATCCCTTTCTCTTTCACAATTAATTATGTTGAGTCCTTATTCGGGCAATTCCATGAGCTTGTCCTTTTTCTTGTTTGAGTGATTTTCTTCCACAATCTAAGCATATGAAGCATTTGATATTTTTGTTATCAAATATATATAACATGTGTATGAACTTATATGCTCCTTTCTCATTGTTTTTTCTTTTCGTTTTCTTGTATTATGTTTGAGGACTGACTAGAATACAAGTAATACTATTAGTGAGATTCACCACAATAATATTAGACTCTAGTCTACTGATTTTTTTATAAGACTTAGGTATATGATTATTTCCTACTTGTTTTTGCATTTACCTTTTATTGTATTTGTGAAAATTTTCTTGTTGGTCCTCCCTATTGGCCAATATTTTGTTTGCATTATTTAAGGAAGGGGATATCTTGCCAAGTATACATGCAATTACATAGTAACCAAATTTATTATCCATGTGGCATGCAACATTTTTCTTAATGGCGGAAAATGATTTATCATACTTTTTAGCATATCCTCTTCTAAAATATCCATTAGATGCTCCTATGGATCTCTTTTTCCTTGATGAGAAAACCCTCTCTATGTGTGGCTATTGAAAATACTTCTCCAAGTAATTCATGGTTATCGCCGAAACTACAAGTTTATTCTGCTTTAAAAAACTTTTTCTTCCTATTTGTATACTTAGAAGCATAATTTCCTACCTCAGCATAGTAGAAAAACCATAGGGGCTACTTAACTTTTGATTCATAATCTTTGATAACATGTTTTTCTTCATGTTGTTGTGTTATGGTAACACTATATGTACCTTTTACTATTACAAAAATGATGTGTTTTATACCTTTATATGCTACTGCAAAATCAATTTCATGATCTAGACTTGTCTTAACCTAAGGGAGGTTTTATTACTTCAAATATCATCTATAGCATTACATATATGATACCTAGACCACTAATATTTTAATAAAACAATATCTTCGTCTAGCTTCTAATTTGAGTCTTTACGCTTCTTAATTTCCTCATAAGCTTATATGGGTTCCCTTCTCAAATGTTTATTTTCATCCATATCTTATAATTCAATAGAGGAGCTACTAGATTCACAACAAGTTCTTTTTTCACTCACAATTTCTTGAATGACTTGTTCCCTTGCTGAGTCTAGGAATTATGTTGTAGACACATGAGGTATATTTCCTTAATTTTCACTAGAGATACACCCATTATATTTTAAAGAAGTATCTAGATCTATTATTGCTACCAAAGTAGTTCCGTATTTACTACTACTATATCAAAAACTTTCTCTTTCATTGGAACTTGCAATTGAGCAGGTAGAATGTAAATGGCTTATTGTTATACGATTACAATAGAACAAAAACATACTTAAATATTCCATATCCTTGGTATGATATGAGTTTTGATAAACAAGGTGTCCAATTAGTATAATAGGATCCTCTTCTTGTTTCGATTCATGATCTTTGTGTGCTCAATTGTTTAGATTGCCATCATTAGCAAGTTCAATCTCTTCAGCATAGGTGGAGTGTAACTTATTTCATATCTCATTTGTAGTGTCATAATAGATCACTTTTTCAATATCTTACCTAGAAAACCATTTCATGATTTTTCCTTCAGCTATCTCATTATACTCATTGTTCATTAATCCATTCCATATATATAGCCATTTATAATAATCAGTAGCTTGCATGTATATTCCCATTCTTACATTCCAAGTTTTATAATTTGAGCCATTCAAAAATGAATCTCCATCTCAGGTAATTCAACACTAGTTCTCCATGATCCTGATCTTCATTCCAGTTGTTATATTGATTTTAAAGGAAATAGTTCTTTGATACCAATTATTAGAAACCAAGACACTACTAAGATGTGGGGGGGGGGGGGGGGGTGAATAAGTAGTGTAACCAAATTATACAACTATTTCCAAATTAAAATTTTCAAGATATTTGAAAATCATTCAGATAAGTAGCATCATAAGTCAATCATCTGAACCAACATATCTTTAACACAAACATATAAAATATAAATACACTAATATTTTCTATATCTCTTTTGTAAAGACAAGTTACAACTTTCTATCACATTGCTACCTGCAAGATCCTACTTGTAAGTTTCTTAAGCTGCCATCTTAAGGAAGGTATCAGTCCCAATTTATCAACTACCAGTGAAAGGAGATATTACCTCAGGTTTTATTAGATGACATTGAAAGGAGATACTATCCCTAAGCTATTGACTACCACTAAAAGGAGTTACCATGATTGATTTTTTTATCTGCCACTAAAAGGAGCTACTACCCCTGATTTATCATCAACCTTTAAAAGGAGCTACCACCCTTGTTTTATTATCTTCTACTGAAAGGAGCTCCCACCCATGATTATTTACGAGCTAGTACTAGAAGAATATCAAACCCCTAAAATGCAAGCTCCATATTGCTAGCTAGGTTTATCCATATTCCATACAATTTTGAAAATAATATAAATAATATTTTCTTGTTCGAAACATAATTTCCCTTGTTTCGAACAAGAAATAAACTATTTTCTTGTTTTCTTAAAAGACCTAGCTTATTTCATACCTCTAAGACTTAAAATCACCAATATCACCATTAAAACACCTTGAATTCCTTCATAAATTAAACTTTTATTCACCCCTGAATCCCCTTTTAGATTCACCTAAAATATGATGCATTCACACACTAATGCATCTATGATGATCACCTTCTCTATTGACACAACTATAATTATAAAGGAATTAAGTTGATATTTTTAGTTTTCAACTTTAGTTATCTTAATCTCATAACTTACACTTAACTGAGGTTTGAACTTGAATTTTTTTTCAACTTCTGGTATGTACTCTTGATATGCACTAATGGTATTTGATATTTCCACTGATGTACTAACCTCAATATTTGAGTTATAAAGGATATTTCCATTCCGCCAAATAGTTGCAAACTCATTCATACATGTTATTCAAGTGCTTTTCATGCATATATTATTGATGCAAAACAATAGAACATGGTTCCAAATTCTAAATATGGCACAATAGTGAAAAAATCATGACTGTGGACAAGTCTTAGCCCTTTGTCGCTTGACCCATGTTATCTATGATGATGAAGCCAAAGGTAAGATTCCCCTTGGGTGTTTTCATTTTGGTGAAGTACAAAATTATGCTTCTAAGTGTCCAAAGATAAAGAAAAGGTTGCTTCCAAAGAGAAAAAACATGGTGTTTCATCCATAACCATGAATTACTTGGTGGATATGAAGTATGCCGAGTGGGTACTTGTTGGAGGTGAAGTCGATTATGTATCCAAAGAGTGAATACACTTGAAAATACACTAAAATATCAGAATATATGCCAAAAATACAATTGAAAAAATGGTTTTCTTATTTTCCCTCCAAAAATATTTACCTTTGTGGATGACACCATCATATTGAATCTTATTGGTTGTTTTGAAGTTGAGTTTTTAGGTTTTTATTTTTCTTTTGAGACACATTTTTACCTAAAAATTCCCCTAATGATTGGAATTCTTAGCTCTAACTTCATTTGGTAGATCCATTATGATTATCATGACTTGTAAGAAATGTTGCTTCCATCTCATAAACCACTTCACAAATCTATATTAATATTTCATATATGTAAATTTTGATAGCCACCATTTCCAATAGAAGATGTTTCTAGCAAAATTCTTTCTAGGACTTCATATTTTCATGGGAACGAATAATTATTGGTGGGGATCCTAATTTTTTAATCGGGCTAATGAAATATGATATATAGTTACTCATATTCACCCTGATTCATACTTTTTTGGGTTACTTAGAGAGATGGTCTAATAGATGTCCATGGTTAAAGTATTTCAATGACATCAAGAACTATCATGATTGAAATTATAGACCAGTTCCTCCTTTTACCTTCTTTCTTAGAGGAGAATTTAAATATCAAAAAATGGCTTTCTTGAAGGGGTGAATCATATAACTACCTAGTTATTTTGGAAATGGTCCCCACAATGGGAAAGCATCACAACCATTTTAAGGTAAATCCAAAACAATTGAAATATTCCATAATCGATAACTAATGTTTAGTGGCCCTTAGACCCCACAATAGATAATCCCACCAAATTTAATTCCATAAAACTATTAGGACATAAAATCCACAACCATCAGATATTTTAAATGGATAGCAAGTCCCTCCAATATATTAAGGCTCAGATTCTAAATTTCTTGTTATAGGAGGGTATCTATTCTCTTCATGAGAAACAACAAATACATTTGAAGTATTCGAGAACCATTTCCATAAAATTATCTTAGAAAAGTAGAATAAAAGGAAAATGAAAATTAGGGAATTATGACACCATTGAGTGACTGAAAATAATTTTTTTTTCCATCATTATTCAAATCATTAGAAGCATACTACAAATTCCATTAGGACCATCAACAAATATATTGAAACATAAACTACCTTCTTTAGAGACAGAACTCGTAGATGTACCTCACACTTCTCAACCCCATTTATAGAAATCTCTAGGGCTGATATAGATATTCTTATAAGGGTGGATACCTATCCCTTTTATTTTTTATCAATGATAGAACATGTATTTTATGCATAAAATAATAAAATATGAGAGTTAGGGTATTTTTTGTAGTCTCCAAAATAAAAAGAGCATCCTTATGGAATTTTAAATCCATTGTTCTGACATTCCTGAGATGATTTTATTAAAGTATAGAACACTCCATGATGTTATGTGAGAATTTCACTACTTTTAATTCCATGTTTATTATTTTAATTCCAAAATTGGTCATTTCCTCTTTTGAGCAACTCAAACCCATATCCTTACACAATTCCGGTTATAAAATTGTTTTCAAAATCATTTCTCATAGGAAGAAAGACATTCTTTGTTATAATATATCCATAATGAATATGGATTCCTGAGAGAGACAAACCCATGAAGCAATTGGCATCTCCCAAGAAGGAATTCATTCAACCCTTACAAATAATTAAAAAATAATAGTTTCCAAGGCATATATTTCTAAGGCATTTGATAAAGTTAGTTATATTTACTTCAAATTGTTATTGATTCATTTTTCCATTATTTATAAACTTGTTTCTTCAATTGAGAGTTGTATATCCACCTCTTTTTTAATTCATATTAATCTATCAACTTCCACATTTTTTAATGTAGAGAGAGTTCTAAGAGAAGTGTTTCCTCTCTCTTGCATTCTCTTCCTCCTGGTGAAAGAGGATCTAAAAAATTTGTACCTATCAATATTGATCTTCATTACAACCATGGACATTAAATCTACATTCAAATATCTAGGGAATTATCTAAAATCAAACAATTTCTAAAAAAAATATTTTTCTTTAATTAGATATTGGCAGAAATTTAAAGGAAAAATAATATTTAGTGCCATGAACTCAAGTTGGAAGGTTGGTATTTCATATAATAATCCTTGAAGAAATCTCATTTTACTATATCTCTATGGCCTGGGTTTCAAAAGGAAATCTTGGAAAATTTTTGCAAGCATCATTCAATTTTATTTGGGAAATTTGTGAGGAAAAACATAGTTATTCTTTCCTCTTGGAACAATCTGGCGAAGCCAAAGGTGGTAGGGGGTTACAGGTTAGGAAAGAAACCAATTATTTTTTCCTCCTACCAAACATTAGCAAGAATTTTCGGTGACTCCTCCAAGAAGGTATCTTATGGGAATATATAACAAGTTGTAAGTGTTTCTTACTTTTCTCTATTTTGGATTGGATTTTAAAGTAAGAGAAATGGATCCATATTTTGGAAACACATTTATCAAGCCTTCCTTCCCATTGGTAGATGGTTGATTTGTAGTATTAGGGGAAAATATAAACTTTTCATAACCAAATGTAGTGGGCCCATAACCCAATGTAGGTTTTAACCCTCTATAGAAATTACATGTAAATGAATATCTAAGACAAAAAATGAAAAATGGAAAGAGCATAAAACATAAAAAAAAAAATATACATAAATATTTTCCCATGGATCCCAAAACTGATATTTTTCCTCGTCCAAACCCCCCAATAAGGGAGGGGAGGGGGGGGGGGGGGGTGGGGGTGGCGGCGGGGGGTTCGGTGAGGTTGCAACCCACCTGTGACCTCCCTGTTGCACCCAATGCAATGAATAGGGGTTCTGACTCACCCCCTAATACCCCCTCACCCCCGCACATGAAACTAGTTGTGGAAAGAATATACGACACACCCAATAGGATTAAGTGTGATAATCAATGTTTCCTCCCACAAAAAATCATCCATTAACTTGATATATATGTATTTTGCATTATAAATCAGGTAATGAGACATGACTATATCTTGGGACACAACCATTGGCTTCATTGAAGGGAAAAAAAGTCGATGGTGGTTCTATTTGTTTAGGACTCATATATTTGAGACAAAATAAATTCAATTCATAAATTAAGTATATAAAATTATTTTATATCCAAAATCATCTAGTGCTTATGCTAAAAACTTGGATTCATAACTCTTTCATAAGATGTTACCTCAACTAATTCCATGGTGGGGAAAGATGCTCTGAAAGTTAAATTTCCTTGAATTTTTTTTTATTGAAAGTGGCTCTTGATAAATCATAAATATGTTATAAAGGATATTCTACAAGAAATGTCTTCCAATTGTCTAACAATATGTTGCCTATGTTTTAAACTAGAAATTGTACCACATGTTGCAAAGCAAAAACCATAAGGCAATAGCATAGGAAATAGTAGCATAGAAGAAAAATGTTCTTAGCTATAATTGTAGCTTAACTTATGCAAATAACATATTGGAAACTATTTATTGGCTATTGTGACATGTTTGACCTTTGCTAGTACTAAGTTTGGATAAAATTGTTGTGCGAATGTTCATTTCTTCAACAATCATCTGCAAAAAAATAGAGTATTGAGTAGTAGAAACCAAATTGGAAAATATGAGTTCCCTTGTAGCAGGACCGTAAAGAAGAAATTATTGTGGAAAACTAAACAATGACAATGTCGACTACTCTCAACCTTCTTCCCTTCCATGAAAACCATCAACAATGCATCGGTCACCAAAATCAGATGGATTCATAATGAATGCAAACACAATTGCTTCAAAGACTATTTGGCATGTATTCTCAAATATGAAGCCTACTAATACTAGTTGAGATGATACCAACAAAATGACATGGAATTTTTAAATCCATAAAATAACTAAAATGTCAATTGTCATGATTATAATAACAATCACATTAGTAATTTTAAATCTTGTATTAAAATATTTATAAGGTAAATATTGAAATATTTAGACATTAAATATATATTATTTTAATTAATCTAAAATTATATTAATATTTCTGTCATATTTTTTCCAATTTAATTTGTCTAGAATCTGGTAGGAATTTCTTGGAATCGTAAGTTTGAATTGTATAGTTTCCACAAGGGTAGGGTGTTGAATCCATATATGTAGTTTAAAAACTCATTTTAAACAAAAAAATTAAGATTTGGCCAAAACAATGATGAGATTTCGTCCCAAAAATCCAAAACATAACATGTTTAGATAATAAATTCTATAATACTTTTAATTAAAATGAACCAAATATATATGTTTCTGTAGGTTTCCATAAAACAACATGCACTTATACAATAGATTGTCACATCATATGATATATTTTAATGAATTCCAATACTTGATTCCCAACATCCCATGAAAATCCTCCACATTAATTACAATGTTCAGCTATACAATCTTCAAAGTTGAAAACATTTCCTTGAATGACCTTACTCACACCCATGAAATAGCACTTGCTAAAAATACTTCCATGGGTTCCTAGAAATCATTTCAACTATCTAAACAAGACTTTTGAATGCTTAGAAATCTAGCCTAGACCATTTATGAATTTTCAACAAAATTTCCAACATATCCATGCTATTTGCATTGGGAGCCATAAACAATGAAAAAACTTGATTAGAACACAACATTTCTATTGTATCTCACATGTTGCCTTGTTTCACATTACCTTCCAACTAAATCATCAATCAACATTTATATAATTTTTATCACTTATCATATGTTTTCTAATCTCGAATTTTCCAAGTTTTAAATTATCCCCTCTTCCAAGATAACAATTGTTAGCACTGTCCTAAACAATGAAAACTAACACACAACATCAAAACATGATTTTATACCATTGTGTCACATTAAGGGAATTGAACCATAAAAAGGACCAGACATTCAATTACATAAATTAATGTAAGTGTGGACGATAAATGAGTCAATTATTTAGGTTCATGCTCCCTTCTCAAGTGCAAAGAAATTATCTACTTAAAGGGGAATTATTGGCCACACCTATCAACTAATTTTCATAAATTGTCTACATCGTTTTTTATAAAAAAAATCACATGGAAATCATATAACATTCCTAATAATTGCAATAGAGGGGATAAAAATGAATCATTAGAGAATAAAACCCCAAAATAGGAATGCATCAATTACCTTTCAAAATTTTCATGTCAACATTGCAATGGAATTTGATTTGTGAGTGAACCGATAAACTTGATATTAATTTCCTGTGGCAAAAAATGATACTAAATGTCAATTTCCTCAAAAAATTTCTTCATCTCTAATACAATATCATATCTTCGATTTAATTTCTAACCCATGTTCTGATGGTTTATGGTTTCTTGGGTATACAAGGCCATTTTCATTGTACTCAAGTTTTATTCATATAGAACCACAATATCTTTTCCAATCTTGGTGTGGCGATGACATCGACTTGGAAGGCCTAGTCAAGTTTTTTCCTTGTATTTTTATCTGAGAATGGAAGGGCAATCCATGGAAGTGACTTATTTAGTTAAAACACTTGTCAAATGCTCCAAGACTGTCAGATTGCCCAACATTTTCTTTTGAAGAGAAGAGAATGCAATATCATGAAAATATTTTGATACCTTTCTCTATATTGTTTTCCCCTACTTCTATAATTGTAAGTAGTTTTTTGGATTCCAAGAGAGTCAAGAAAGTCTTGAATGACCAAACTAATGATAAAAAAGTTGTCATATTGGCCAAGACTAGTGAGTGCTACTGTTGGTGTTAAGTTCAATGTGGATGTTAATTCAATTTCCATAACTAAAATGCCTCCATTCTCATTACCATGGTTACCTACCATTATTCCCATCATAACTATCAAACAAATCAATATCTCAATAATTGCACTATAATTCTTCATTGTTGCACTCCCAAAATTATGTTTCAATGGATCGCCTTCTAGTAATAAGCTCCAAGAAAACCATGCAAAATATTTAAACATCACTCTTTTCAGTAACCTTCAAGGAATATTCGAATTATGAAAAATATATAAACATGGGACGATTCATGATTGCATAAAATATCAAAAGGGGGTAGCTTTTCTAAAGGGAAACGGCTTACGATTTAAATAATCCCTGAGGAATTTGTGAATGCAACTTAAGAAAGTTCTTTGTGTTGAGGTAATTGGTTTATATGGAATCCCAAGCATTGGAATTCATTGCCAAAATTTATCTAAAACTTCTACCAAGAGAATACATTTTTAATGTTATAACTTCGTTGGTCTTATTTTTATACAAAAATAAAAAGAAAAAAATTATTCTTTGGAATTTTCCTTTTTGTTGACCCTCCATTCTGATTAGGCATTCAAGTCAAACCTGTCACAAAATTTAGCTGTTTGAGAATTCGATCAAAAAGCGATATCTCCCTCATACTGCATCGTTTTTTCAAATTGTTATCGGCGCCAAAATCAAGAAGATGAAATCTATGCAACCATCCCGATTCCAACCCAATCCAATAACTTTCAATTTTGCGCAAAATTTATGAACTCTTGATCATTTAAAGGACAGAAACATGAATGGTGATTGTATTTGTTTAGGACTGATGAAAAAATTATATATATAAAATTAAGATTAAAAAATTATGTATATATAAGGATTTTATTATGATAACTTCTAAATAAAATTAACGAAGAAAAACTAAGAAAAAGGAGAGCATAGAACATGCATGATGCGACTTCAACACAACACAAAGTGATTAAAAAGTATTGATGACTTCAAACTGCTAAGCCGGGCGTGACCATTCAAATCTCCACCGTTGCTGCAGATAGGGTCATAGCCTCAAAGACCTCCCCATCCACCTATCTGCTGTTACTCTCCACGTTCCCTCACTCGGATTGAAAATTTCTCCAGTTTTCTCTTCTTCGAACACCATGAATTTACCTTCCACGAAAACGCCGCTGCATCCCTGGCCATGCGATTCGATCATAGGAGGCAAAATTTCCCACTTGTCTTCCTCCACGTTATATGCTTCTGCAGCTGCAAGCGGGATGTCCCGCTCGCCGATCCCGCCAGCGACGTAGACAAGTCCTCTGGTTGAAGAAGAGACAGAGCACGCAAAGAAAGATCGAGGAGTAGTCATGTCAGCTCCGCGGCGCCATCTGGCACACTCAAAGTCATAAATGTAAACACTCTTCGTCATTCTTCCATCATTGGACGGGTGGATTCCGCCTATGAGAAGTAGCTTCCCATTCACAGCCACGCACTGACACCATATTGGTATTTGAGTATTGTGGGGATCATCAATTGGAGGTAGCCTTTCACAGCTCCGCTTCACAGGGTCGTATACCGTTACTACAAGGACGGGATTGATATCTCTGTGATTCGCATCGTTTTGAATCAAGCAAATAAATTGTTGGCTCCTCCCACATTTCTTCCTCTCAGGATAGAAGGTAGGGCTACTGAGTATAGCCTCCCAGCTCTTGCACACAGCTTTCAGCGTATCGTGTGATGCGTAAGGCATTCTTAGCAAACACTGCCTGACGATATCATCGGGAATAACCTCCATTAAGCGCACTTTAAACACACCAATTTCCTGATAGATCGAGTTTACCCAGAGCTTTACCGCACACAAACAAATAAATATGAAAGTGAACGATGGTAGCTCAAAATATAAAAATAACGGTTAAATATATAAAGTGTAGACGTGGGAAAACCTAATTTCAAACCGACCAGAAACTCAGTTCGTTATGTCCGTCCATAAACCACATTATATGTTATTTATTCTTAATATCAAAATATATAATAGAAGTTTCACCAATCAAATTTTATCGACTAAGCCATCAAAGAAATGAGTTACTTCAAGTGAGATTTGTAGCTACTTCGAGCGCCACCCTCTCAAATGTGTGGTGTTCCAACTTGAATGACCTCTCTTGCTCATGTATCTATAAAACCTTTTCTCCTAGTTCTCATCTCACATTAGTTCTCCTCAATTTTTTTATATGCTTCAATCATGGTATATCAACTACTATCTCATATATCTTGGTTTGGAAATGCACTTACATATGGCACACTATATTATGCATATCATGGTACTATTTTATTTTGATTTATCTTGTTCACTTTAGTTTCTCTAATATGGTTTTATGTACGAGTTTATTTTATAGTTTAATATTCATATCATATTTATCTTCCTTGGCTATGTAGGGGGTCGAGGGTCGAGCACTACATTGAAAAACGATACGCGTTTATTTATGTATGAGTTTATTCATTATAAGGTAGCCAAGGAATTGAATTGCCTATACCCAGTGCCAGAATGTCAAGTGATGGCTGAAAATGGAAGAACTATAAATTTCTCTCGAAAATTCCATAATATCATTATTCTAACTATGGGGCAATATGTATTGAATAGTCCAATGCTTTCCATTCCAATGGGAGGATTTGATGTTGCACTAGGAGTACAATGATTACAATCTTTGGGAACTGTAGATTTTAATTTTGTAATGTTCCCAATTTTTAGCCTCAAGCTAAAAGGAACATTATAGTTTGCATATTTTCATTTTGTTGAATAAAATGGGTAAGGAGACATTTTAACCCCTTTAGATGGTGAAATAACACCCTTTGAATGAAAGGAGGAATAATAAAGCAGTTGAATTGAGCATTGCATGGTGTGAACGAGATTGGATCATGCTTGATCTAGTCATTTTGACTAAGTCAACTAAACTGTCTAGATACATTGAACCTTCTTGGACAACGCAGTTTTAGTGGATGCTCCACTTGCATGAGCTAGGAGGTAAGTGTGAATGGGACCCATGGTGAGAAGAGTTCATTTTCTTTATAAGAAGGAGATGGCAGCCCATTTTCATTATGCATTAACTTATCATTTTTGTAGAGTCTCCAAAGACTTGCATCCCCGGGCTGTTTAGCAGGGTTGTAGTGTTCTTGAACCCAAGGGTGTTCCCGGTCGGGAATCCCTCCCTCATCCTCAAGGAAGGAGAGGGTTTGAGCTTCATTTCCTCATTTCGACATTTGGCCAAGCTTATCCCTTCAACTACAACGTTATTTCGTTGGGCAGAAAACGTTGTGTTGCTGGGAGCAGCAACAAAGGAAGTCATTCTTGGCTTATTCTTCGGTGGAGTTCTTGCACATTCTTTGGAGGAGTAGCAGAGGAGACTCCTGGGCTTAATTTCAGATCTTTGGCACCAGGCCAATCATTCACCATCTCTCACAGCGTAGTCTAGGGCAGAAACTACATTATTTATGTAGGCAGTTGCTAGGAGAACCATTGGAGCTTGTCAGGAGGAGTGTTCTTGAGTGAAAGGGATCAACCCTTTGCTTGAGAAAATTATTAGAGGAGGGCATGAGTATTTCAAATCTGCCATAGCCTGATTCTCATTTTGTTTCAGTTGTCATGACAACTTATTTGTCACATTGTACATTTTCTGGCATTTTTAGCAATCTCTCCTAGATTGGATAGAAACCTTGTATTGGAGCCCATTCTTCTATTCTTGGGCATTTCTTCTATATTTCAGTCATATTTTATGTATGCACATCTATAGTAGTAGCTACACTCCTAGAGACAGCGCTGTCATTGCTTTCTGAAATTTTATGTACTTGCTGCATCTCTCGTATTTCATGTGTTAATATTTGGAGGTTGATTCCCATTGCATGAGGGGTTTATTCCTCATGCTATTTCTATACATTGTTGCTGATATATTAATGTACATGATGGTTGTAATATATTTCATCTTATGTTGCATTCATATTTGCAGAGTTTAATGATTGTGTTCATGTATTTTTGTAAGCTCTCTCTTTGAGCATTCTTCATGGGATCTAGTTCGCGGAGATCTGAATAACCTAACTAGGATCATTTATTTGGGCTCAACATCTGGAAGAGAAGTTTTTAGTGAGTTAACAAGGGGATCCAAGCCCCCTTTCAGCCTATTTTTGCATTGTCTTCCTTATAAAGCGTCCTAGAGGACCATATTTAAGAAATTCCCGAAAAAGGAATGTTATAGTGGTATCAGAGCATCAATCTTGGCTCAGCCTGTGCAGCCCAAGATAATATGCTAGTAGAAGGAGAGGATCCTCATTTAGAAGAGGAGATGTACAGAGAGAACAAGAAAAGAGGAATGACGGAAGAGGAGGTCTCCCTTGTTTGTTTCCAGACCATGGAAGGTATCATTGAAGATCTTGAGGAGATAGAAAGGGAAAACTGGAAATATTTTCTGAGAGGGTTTGTCGATGGAGCAAGCCCTAGTTGTGACCATGTTGGGTGTCAGCATTCAGCCACACATGTAGATCCACAACGCAATCCTTTTCCCACTTGCACTGCCGGGAGGATGGAGGAAAGAGATGAGGCCATTGGAGGAGCAACACTGCAACTCAAAGGTATGGCTCATGATTGTTGGTTTGAAAATTCTATTTCATATTGTCATGCAAATGTAAAAACATATGATGCATTCACTGAGGGTTTGGTGAAGAAACTTGATGGAATTCAATGTGGATCATCATGTATCATAACTTCAAACACTTTGCATGCATTGGGAGGAAACATAAAACAAACTCCTTTCCTTATTTCCGGAGGGGATGAAAACATGTATGATGGCTTGCCAAGGGCAAGATCCCCATTATGTGAAGGGCCCTCTGCCATTTGTGAAGTCATGGAGGTACTTCCTTCAAGAGATGACCAAGATCTAGGGTCACTCCTTGACGATGAGGTAATCTCACCTATTGATGGAGAGGATGAGCATGATAAATCCAACAACGCTGTCCCATTGAGAGGGGATCCATCACCACATAGAGGTGAGAAGGGAGCCTTTGCTTCCACTAGAGGAGCCCTTGTGTCTTTACAAGGAGTTCCAAATGATTCAACACGTGGGAACCAAGGAATAATTCCGGAGCCATATGCAACAGTTTCTGGGGATTGTGAGATGGAGGAGGAAGAAAAGGATCAACATTAAGGGTTGATACACCCTTATCTATTTCGGAAGGTAAGGCACAAGAGAAGGAGACTGTACAGTGCTGTGAAGAGAGGGACAAGTTAGTCCTCTTATACATACATTCCACTTCCAAACTTGATGTCTCACTATTTGGAGGCATTCCACAGGGAAGGCCACCTGATCTAGAGTTGATGAGGGGCATCTGAGTCATTTGGTTCACCACTCTTGGATTCTGAAGAGGTGAAGACATTGGAGGAGTCCATCACAACGCAGGGAGTTTGGGGTAAACCCAAGGAGGAGGGAGACACTCTCTCATTTTCAGTATCACCCACTCTCATCAGTTATACTGCGCTGACAAAGTTTGCTGAAGGGATGGAGGATGGCATCTTCATGATGCAGGATGACTGTTCCATAGATTTGATGGGGAAGAGGATACTTCCTTTGAGGGAGGACTCTTTCATACATATGAGTGGATGGGGGCCACTCATGCTTACTTTGACCTAGCTTGGGAGATTCCTTTTGGATGACAACTTCTCCTGGGAAGCCAACTTCCAAAGGACACCATCATTATTTAAGCATGGGCAGCTGCATGACGGGCATGGTAGTATTTTGGAGGATGAATGTGGCATGGGGGATGTTAAGGTAGCAAGCAGCAGCATGAGAGGAGAATCACATTGCATATTACAAACATTGTCTATGAGGAGGATTGATCCGGATTGGGGGTCTCAACTCTTGGTAGAGTACTCCCAGGATCTAGGTGCATGCATGATTCTAGATGACCCGGATGGAGATGATAGATACATGGTGGATGATATGGTCATCTATTGTTCTAGCAGAATCTTCTTGACTAGAGCATCTAGTCTCAAGGAGAAATTATTGCATGCAGCACATGAGGATTTCCTAGCTATGCACTTGGATGCATGCTTTGCTTTGCTAGAGAAGTTCATTTGGGAGGGCATTCATCATGATCTATATCAGCATGTGGATAGATACATAGCCTGGATGATCTTGGAGAGGTTATCACAATAATTTCCTTACTCATTGGAGGAGAGGGAGAGCATTCAGATGAGCCATTTCAGCTCAAGGTCTCTAGTACATGGTAAAGAAGGTATAATTTCACATTATGTTTTGTACTCCTTTACTTTAATGAGCAGCATATTGTATCAAGGAGGATCATCCCTTCTTGCATTTTATATAATTTACTTGTAGCTACTTGTAGCATTGATTTTGGCTACCTTAATGGTGGTTTGTGGGGGAAGCCACATACTTCTTGGTGTGCACCATTGACACCAACTTGTACTTTCATTTTACCACCTTATGAGATGGTGGTAGAAAACAAGTGGCTAGTAAAGCACTTGCTATCTATTGTTTTGAGGCAGGCATGGAATGCACTGCGCTGGTTCCTCATGTGGAATTATGATTCACTCTCCGGTTGCCATGTGATAACTTGTTTTCATTGTATTTTGCTTCCATATGTTGCTGATGTTTGTATACTCATGGGAGGATTTGTTTGGAGAGTGGGCTTGGAGATCAAGATGCCCATTGGGAGTATGATTCTTCCCTTTCCACATGTTGTATGTTTCAGGAGAAACAATGGGCACACCATGATTGCTATGTCAGTACTTTTCTCTTCATATAGGAGGAGCTATTGGGAGAAAATGCGTTGTTGGAAGAGGCACTTCATGGTTGATTAATTTGTGGGGAGGCTTGGGCCAATTGTGGATCCCATGAAATTTCAGCCCAATATCAACAACCCCCTCATGCTTATCATAAATGGAGGGAGAAACTACTTGGATGGTAAAATCTAAACTCTCCATTCAGCCCCAACATATTACATAGATCCGGGTTTGAGGACTGCTTTGTTGAGCTACTTATGATAGGTCATTTCATTTGGATGATTGCATGGGTGAAGGAGTCACTAATTGGGAATAAGACCTCCCATGTTTTTCATCACTCCCACCTTGAGGAGGCCATTGAACTACAAGGAGATTTCCACTTGCACCTTCTATTATCTCATGATTTATACTTCAGTTTTACACACTTGGAGGGATACATGGATGACAGATTTATTGCATACCTGGATGAGCTATGGTGGGTTCTATTGATGAGGGGGCCACAAGAAGAGGAGAAATTTTTCTCTACCTTGCATTTTCTTGAGAACAAGCAACATGTGGGAGGGGAGGACTGTAATTTTCCCAATTTTTAGCCTCAAGCTAAAAGGAACATTATAGTTTGCATATTTTCATTTTGTTGAATAAAATGTGTAAGGAGACACCTTAACCCCTTTAGATCGAGAAACAACACCCTTTTGTGAAAGGAGGAATAATAAAGCAACTGAATTGAGCACCACATGGTATGAATAGGATTGGATCATGCTTGATCTAATCATTTTGACTAAGTTAACTAAAACTATCTAGATACATTGAACCTTCTTGGACAGCGCAGTTTTAGTGGATGCTCCACTTGCATGAGCTAGGAGGAAAGTGTGAATGGGACCCATGGTGAGAAGAGTTCATTTGCTTTATAAGGAGAAGATGGCAGCCCATTTTCATTATGCATTAGCTTATCATTTTCGTAGGGTTTGCAAAGACTTGCATCCCAATTGTTTAGCAAGGTTGTAGTGTTCTTGACCCCAAGGGTGGTCCCGGTCGGGAATCCCTCCCTCATCCTCAAGTAAGGAGAGGGTTTGAGCTTCATTTCCTCATTCTGGCATTTGGCCAAGCTTATCCCTTCAGCTACAATGTTATTTTGTTAGGAGAAAAACGTTGTGTTGCTAGGAGCAACAATAGAGGAACTCTCAGAGTCATTCTTGGCTTATTCTTCGGTGGAGTTCTTGCACATTCTTTGGAGGAGTAGCAGAGGATACTCCCAAGCTTAATTTCATATCTTTGGCACCAGGCCAATCATTCACCATCTCTCACAGTGCAGTCTAGGGCAGAAACTACACTATTTATGTAGGCAGTTGTTGGGAGAGCCATTGGAGCTTGTTAGGAGGAGTGTTCTTGAGTGAAAGGGATCAAACCTTTGCTTGAGAACATTATCAGAGGAGGGCATGAGTATTTCAAATCTGCCATAGCCTCATTCTCATTTTTTTTCAGTTTTCGTGACAACTTATTTGTCACATTGTACATTTTCTAGAATTTTTAGCAATCTCTCATAAATTGGCTAGAAATCTTGTATTGGAGCCCATTCTTCTATTCTTGGGCATCGAATGCACATCTATAGCAGAAAATACACTCCTAGAGACAACGATGTCACTACTTTCCAGCATTTTATGCAGTTGATGCATCTCTTGTATTTCATGTGTTAATATTTGGAGGTTGATTCCCATTGCATGAGGGGTTTATTACTCATGATATTTATTTATATTGTTGCTAATATGTTAATGTACATGATGAATGTAATATATTTCATCTTATTTTGCATTCATATTTGTAGATTTTAATGATTGTGTTCATGTATTGTTGTAAGCTCTCTCTTTGTGAATTCTTCACGTGATCTAGTTCGGGGAGACCTGAATAACGCAACTAGAGTCATTTCTTTGGGCTCAAATTCAGGAATAGAAGTGTTTAGTGAGTTAAAAAGGGTATCCAAGCCCCCTTTCAGCTTATTTTTGCACTGCCTTCCTTATACAACATCCTAGAGGACCATATTTCAGAAATTCCCGAAAAAGGAACATTACAAATTTTCAAGAATTTTTCTTGAATTTTTTTTCGGAAGGAAATGAAATTGAATTATAGGGTATCACAAGGAAGGTGGGAAAGATAATAAGCTCTAATTTCATGAAAAATCTTTTGAAGAAAGAAAAACGAGGCGTAATTGAACAATTATGCTCACTAAAAGTTCCAACATCAAAATCATATATTTATCCAGATTTCCAAAATGTCTTGGACAATCATTATAAGATGTTTAAAACTCCCAAATGACTCCCGCCTATTCAGGATCATGATCATGCTATTCATTTGATTCCAGGATATTTTCCTCGAAACATCAGGTGTTACAAATATCCTGATGTCCAAAAGGGTGAAAATGAACGTATGATTGTAGAAATGTTAGAGGCTAGTATAATTCAACCTAGTCATATTTATTTATCTGCTCTAGTAGTATTGGTGCACAAGAAATATGGATCATGGCGCATGTGTCCAGATTATAGGGAGCTCAATAAGATCACTATTAAAGATAAATTTCCCATTCCTGTGATTGATGAATTATTGGATTAAATACATGGAGAAATTTATTTTACCAAGTTGGATCTTCATTAAGGATATCTTCAAATTAGAATGAAGACTGAAGATATTCTGAAAAAAACATTTCAAACTCATGAGGGTCATTGTGAATTTTTTGTCATACCTTTTGGCCTTACCAATGCACCTTCTACATTTCAAGGGTTTATGAATTCCATTTTCAAACCCTTCCTTAGAAAATTTGTGTTATTATTTTTTGATGGTATACTAATCTACAACAGGTATTGGAACGATCATGTTCAACTTGTTGATAGGGTGCTCAAACTATTGGAGGAGAAACAATTATATGCAAAAACCTCCAAATGTTTCTTTGGAGTACAAGAGGTGGAATATCTTGGTCATATTGTATCTCACGAGGGCTTTAAAGTAGACTCTAACAAAATTAAATCCATCAAGGAATGGAAAGTCTCCACAACCATAAAGAAGTTGTGAGGATTTCTCGGGTTAATAGGGTATTATTGCAAGTTTGTTAAGAATTATGGGAGAATAACAGCACCTCTAACAACATTATCGGAGAAAATTGCATTTTTATGGACCCCTTAAGCAACAAGGCCTTTTAACATCTTAAAGAATCATTTTTCATAGCACCAGTCTTAGCTACACCAGAATTAACAAAAAAAATTATTGTGGAATGTGATGCCTCAGGAAATGGAATTGGTGTTGTTTTAATGCAAGAAGGAAGACCCATTTCTTTTGAAATTTGTCCAGTCAAAGGAAAGTATTTACATAAAATGATTTATGAGAAGGATATGTTGGAAATAATACATGTACTAAAGAAATGGTGACCTTACCTAATGGGAATACACTTCAAGGTAAAAACTGATCATGATAGTCTTAAACACTTTTTGGAACAAATACTATCTCCAGAAGAGTAGAAAAATGGTTCACAAATATGTTAGGTTATGACTTTGAAATCATCTACAAAAAAGGGAAGCTAAATGTTGTTGTAGATGCACTCTCAAGAAAGGATGAAGAGGTGGAAGCATTGCTTTGTGCCATTTCTATTATCTAATCAGATTGGATAACCGAAGAAAGGGATGAATGGAAGAAGGACGAAGAAGTGTGCACACTCATTTAAAAGTTGCAGCAAGATCCTAGCACATCTGATACATTTAGTTGGAAAAATGATTCCTTATGGTACAAAGATCACTTATATCTTTGTAATAATTCTCAACTAAAACAAAAGATACTTTTTGAATTGCACACTTCTCCTTTAGGAGGACACTCGGGATTTTTAAAAGCTTAACAAAGGGTAAAAAAAAAATTTTTTTGGATGACGTTAAATTTGACATTCAAAACTTTGTGGGTGAATGTTTGGTTTGCCAGTAGAATAAAGTAGCGAAAATTAAGACCCTGGGTCTTCTACAACCTTTATCCATTCCAAGTCAAAGCTGGGAGGAGATTTCAATGGATTTTATCATAGGTTTACCTAAGTCCAAAGGAAAGTGTGTCATCATGGTGGTAGTTGATAGAATTACCAAGTATGCACACTTTTGTGCATTGTCTGATCCATTTAAAGCAAGTACAATTGCTACTACATTTATGGAAACAATTCAAAAGCTACATGGAAACCCAAAGATTATTTTAAGCGACAGAGATCCAATTTTTACTGGAAATTTTTGGAGGAAATTATTTTCTTGTTTGGGTACTGAAATAGCTCATAGCTTATCTTATCATCCTTAATTCGATGGTCAAAATGAGATAGTGAACACATTTTTGGAAGGATATATTCGTTGTTTTGTATCTGATAAATAAACACAATGGTTCAAGTGGTTACCTCTTGTTGAATGATGGTATAACACTTCCTCGCATACCGCAACAAAAATGACCCCATTTATGGCACTTTATGGATATCGTCCACTGTCCATCACATGATATTTAAGATAAAATTTTAAGGCTCACGCAGTGTAAGATCACATCAAGCATCAACACAAATTTCTCCAAATCTTAAATGATAACCTAAATTTGGCACAAAATTGAATGAAACAGCATGCAGATCAAGATCACAGTGAGAAAAGTTTTGATGTAGGAGACTATGTACTTTTACGGCTACAACCGTACAAAAAAATTTCCCTCAAGCAAGCTAAGAAGGATAATAAATTGTCACCAAATTACTATGGTTCTTAAAAGGTGTTGCAAAAGATTGGTACTATGGCATGTAAATTGGAGCTTCTTTCTTCTTCGTGAGTGCATCTAGTTTTCCATGTTTCATGCTTAAAGAGCATTATAGATGAAAAAATCCCAGTTCAAAAAATATTTCTAGAACTTCATGAGGAAGGAAAAATGATATTGGAACCTAAAGTAGTCATGGAAACAAGAACTGACAGCTACCAAATCGAGCAATTTCAAAGTATGTCATCAAGTGGAAGAACTTACCCGCTGAATATTCTACATGGGAGGATGAGAATTTATACAAAAGCATCCAAAGCTACTCAAGAGTTTAGGTCAAGACTTTTTTGAATGAGAGGGGGATGTTAGGTCCGTAGATTACTAGTATCGTCCCTTATTTTTGTTAGTGTAACCCCCTTATTGTTATTGTTCTACCCCTGTAACCACCATATTGTCATTATTGTGCCCTTACATTATTATTTTTAGGTCGGCTAGGATTCTATTGTGACCCCAAGAACTCCTATATAGAGAAGGAGGTTTTTCTTTTGTATCATCCAAGAATTTTTTATTTATGTAATCTAAAGGAGGTTTCCCCCTCGAAGTGGCTTATTTCTAAGGTGTTGATCTCTCCTTTCTTCCATTTTTGGAGTTGGTTTCATAACATTACATGGATTACCTTACAACCATAAGCTGGAGGACTTGGCTTCCTCTACAGTATGCTGGAATATATTAATTCATAACTCAGTTTCTCTCATGGATCTATGAACTACCATCTGCTGGAATCTCCCACGAACAATGATCATTGCCCAACCACAATTGGACTGTAAAAATCCTATTGGAAAGATAAAATACTTCCTACTATGGATCAACCAAATCACTCTCTTTACTAAGGCCTCCACATCTTAACTTCCTCCATGCAAACTACATTTAAAAATATTTCTTATGTGGTTCTCAATTCGCTCAACATGAGAAACACAACAACTATGGCATCTTTATCATCAAATTGAAATCATACACTAACCCTGAGGGTGGGAATTTATTCACTCCAAATCATAGCAAAAAAACTTTTACAAACACACACTAAGGCTGCCTATTTTATGCCACAACCAACACACAAATTTTGAATATTCTACTCAGCTGTAACTCTGATATCTTCTCACCAAAATCAGATATATCTCTACACAAAATATGTGATTATTTGTTGAATACTCTACTCAATAAAAATGCTCTCACAATGAAATACTCAATCACTCTCTAAGAATAAAACCAAGTGAACTCCAAGCCTTCTTCTATTTAACATTTTATGAGATGATTAACTCCATAAATGCAACAAGCTATGGAAGACTCAAAAAATCTGTTCACATGCTTCAAATTTGGTTGAGGAAGGTATATTAAGAAAAAACATCACTAAATGCACTAGCCCTTTGATATCTTCAACCTTTCTAAGCTTCTATAGGGCCCACAAACATTCTCCAAGCATATGCCAAATATTCCCTATCAATAACATCACCACAACACCAAAATAGGTTGAAGCAATGCGAGGAATGAAGAGGAATTTTAGTGAAAATACCATAGTCACTCCCTTAACACTTTCCTGCATGTTACTATGGCTTCTTCGAGCTAAAAATACTCCCATAGGTTGATCTAAATGTGATTATGTCCTTAAAAGCACTCTAGTCTCCCATGGCTTCGTAAGCATGCTACTGGGTAGAGGATGGTAAAACCTCAATCAACTTAGCTCAAAACTTGCCAAAATTTGATCCAGAACTTGAAAAGCCTCTATATGTCCTCTGAAGTCTCTCAAAACTCTACAATGCTTCACCAAGTCTCTATACCATCACCATCATCGTCCCAAGTAAAAATAGGTTGACTAGGATTCCAACCAATAACCATAGGAAGAAATTGAGTCATCAAACTACTCCTTAACATCTCTACCATATCTATGCATCTTTAGAACCTATCATACATGATACATCACCTGCAAAACCATATGAAGCATCCCCAAACACATTTTTATCCTCTCAAAGCCAAAGGTATAACATCATCATCATAGAATACCTAATATGTGACATGGAGACCTAATCCACAAGACTCCTCAACTCTAAACCCTGAAAGAACCTCTAACATCTCTATGTAGAAATATGATCATGAGTACCATGATCATGGGAAGGCCTCCGAGGTAGTGAAAAACAAAATTAACCAACCAAGGACCTTCTACACCTCAACCATCACCTCCAAGGTAGTCGAAGCTAGTATACAAGCCAAGGGCCATCTACAAGTTATTCCAAGCTAGTCCAATCTAGTAGACATGTGAAGGACCATATACAAATCATACATACACAAACCACCTATAGTATGTCATACATGTGCATAGCTAGCTAAGCTATAACCCAAGTACCTAGGTTGACATAAATGAAAATCAACCACACATTTGCAACACTGCAACAGACATCAATGCCAACAATCTCTCCCTATGGCATTGATCTCAACCCCCCATCTGAAATAATCATCTCATCATCATCTACAAATTCTCTCCCTTTGAAAACAATGGAAAGGTTCTAAAAATATCAAAGAAATATGCTATAATTTCTCTACATGCAATGGGATCAATCAAAAAAATCATAACTCCACTCAATATCATATGTTGGTGATGAAAAATGGAGTGCAAGAATAAGAACAAAAAAACTCCCCCTCAGAAATATATGAAATACAACCCCCCCTAGACACAATATATGTTAAATAATAAGCACACATGAGAAGAATTATACGTCTTCTATCATTTGTAACAACAAGAATCTATCTCACTCCTAAGGCAACATGACAATAAGCAACATCAACAATGATTAGCATAACCCATGTCATAGCGGCAATGCCAGATAATATCACCAACACATAGAAACAACAACATAATGTGGTCTACAAGGAAAAACAAGTTTTAGCAACTCCATAGAAACAACAAAAAATATCCAAACAAATTGGAATAAAACACAACAAATAAACCTCTCAACAATGTACTCCCCAATAGCATAAAACTCATACAACATAAACAAAAATGAAACATCTCTTTGAAGTATACATGCTAGGTCAAAATACATGATGATAGATCACAATAGTGTGACCAACCATATTCCACTAGACATAATCATCTCCATGGTTGAACAAAAACTAAATTACGTTGTTGCTAATGCCTCCTCGCCATATGTAAGAGGTTGCTCCACATGGAAAAAAGACTATGACCAAATGATATGCGACAAAGTACAAGGCTTCATAGGCCTACTACATCACTACCAAAATGATAATGCATGACTTGTACAAGTACATCAATGAGCCCATATATAGTTGAACCAAAACTCACATGACTCTCTCTCAATGCATACATGGCTCAAAAAATCCTCTCCATGATAAGTATTAGAGTGTACAAGAGTAATACATGAAATATTTGAATGTACTGACACTACTAAGAACCAATATATAGCTGAACCCACTTTCATAACTCATTGTGTAGAAAAATGTCAAAAATAGCTCTGAACAGTATGCATGAAATATGAGACTCCCTCATACATGGCTATCATAACAATCCTCTCATCAATATATGTCTCATACAACATCAAGTACATAGAGCATATGATAAACCAAATTTCCTCTCTATGAAAACAAGATAATATCAATATAAATCACATAAAAGACATGTATTAACCTCTCCAAATTAAAAATCATGGACCTAGATATTAGTAGTAGTAACGAGTAGCACATGATAGTACACAATGGCCCAAAAATAATATAGATCAACAAAAACATGAATCATAAATATATTAGCTCTCTAAGGCGGCAAAAATAATCATCATTTGGAGTATGATCCTCTACAATATAAATTGAACCAACAGAAGAAACAAGATGTAGTGACAAGAAAAACATCACATCAACATCCATGTTCAGAAAAATGAGCACCATCTACCATCACAAAATTCATCAACATCACCATATGTAGCAGCACCATCAATATGAAATATGTCCATCATAATAATATCCATGGCACCATCAAATGCATAATATTATCAAAACAAAAATGCATAATACTAGCCTTCCTCATGTCAACTAATGTAGCTAGCATATAAACCATGCACAACCAAAAAATAATCTCCTACAACAACCTTATGTCAAATAAGAACATAACATGGAATGAATAGTCAACTCCTCCAAAGAGCCATGGGTCCATTGAAATATTGGAGGCATATAAGTGCGCCCCTTGAACTTGTTCCATCTCCACTCATTGTAGAAGCTATAAAAAGGGTCTCTTTCACCTCTAATTACCTCACATTAATATGTCAATCCGGGAGCGTTTTGTTATTTCAAAGAGTGTCTCAGTCTGAGGCTATCACTTGTCAGAGTAATGCTAGTAGTACAGTGTTTAGAAATACAAGAGTAAACGGATGCTTGTCTATAACTAAGTTACTTCAAAAGAATAAATCACACATTCAGAAAACTAGGCAGCTTATCAGTCAAGGGTTCGGCAGCGATAACCTATCCCTTTGGAAACTGATGGAAAGGAAATCAGAGCATAGACCACGGGTCTGGGAGCTAGACAGTGAATGCCGAAGCTCACTACAGCCTTAGATCGTCTCTCACACCAAAACAACAAATGCGAGTAAATGGAACAGAAGATAGCAAAATGGAACAGCAAATAAACAACTAAGTCTCGCGAGTCGTAACCAACTTAATCTATTAACCCAAATGCACTCTTCGCAATCAAATAACAATCTCTCACTCTTAAGGCAAATCAAGCATAACACACTAATGGAACAGCACTAACTATTGATAAATTATGGAACAGCACTAGTAAATCATATACGCACACAACACGCTGGAATAGTAATTTGATCAATCTTAATTAACAGGGATACAACTGTGCTTCCAAATAGAACAGCATTATCTCCGAATCCAACAATCATGAAGAACACAACTTCAGATGAATCTATGGCACGAATGTTTAGTACAAAAGCTCTGAAACAGAACAGTAAGAATATTCGGTTAAGACTAATATCATGCAATCAACTCTGAAAGGATTAGTAACATAATGCAGAGTCAATACACAATTCTATCTGTAAAAACCTTAATGATTTAATCTTAACAGAGCATGTAATAACAACTTATAAAGCATATCAGATTACCGAATAATAACGATAAGCAAACCACGTAGAAATCAAATCGTAGTGATACAGAAGCAAGTGTTCTCCGGGGCCGGGCCCTTAGCCTCCAAGGGTACACCGCCTTAAGTTAATCCAGACGCAGAAATGAGATAATCACCAAGTTTTCATTAATGCATAAGACAAAAGTACAATGAACCAGTTCTCAACGAGAATCGATGATCAAAGTTGATTTTTAACAGAAAATTACATAAAAAGTATTCTCGCTATCTCTTTCAAGCTAACAGTGTTGTCCCTTTATATAAAGGTGACGGCGGAGATGTCCAAGTAACAAGATAAATAAAGCAGCGATCCCTCAGGATCAAAGATCCTGAGGGATTCACCAAACTGTTAATCCTTCATCTTTTCTTTTCTTCTCCGCCGAGCTAGTGTCTTCTCCTCCTTTTCCGGGCCGATTTGCTCTGATCTGCTTAGCCTTGTTTGCATTTGGTTCCCCTTCAAAGGGACAACAATTATCTCGTCTTTGTCCTTTCCTTTGGAACGGAAACTCCTCGTTTTCACCTTTCCCTGCACAGAAAAATAACAATTATCAGCGGTTAAGTCTAGCATATCAACTCTCGCATGTTTTGTTATAATTCTTTATTATTTTCCAAATTCATGATGCAAAAATGTTTACAAATTCTACTAAAAAGCCACTGAAATAATCATCAAAAGCATAACTTTTTTGGTACTCCACACACCCCCCTGCTTACCTTGTTTCATGTCCTCATGAAAACATTGTAGTTGACATGCAAGGGAGTGAGAGAATAGGCTGGAGAAGGAATCTCATGCGGAGGCCTACAGCCATGATGAGTGACTAGATAGTCAAAGAACTGACCTGTTTTCCCCTCAGGCATCTCATACAGGGCTTGATATCTGGGTGCAGGGTGCCAAATAATTGGACTGCGAAATCTATATCCTAACTAGGATGGCCCTGCTTTCAAAATGCTCTCGCCATAGAGGTTCAAACGGTTGGCAGCTAATTCAAAATTCTCATACTTAAACGGTTCTTTGAGTTGGATGTTTGGATTAGAGATTTGGTACCGAAATTTGGCTGCATCAATGGTGAGGTCTTTGATGGAAAGAAAATATTCTAAACCCTGTCGAATGAGTGCCTCATGCATGGGTCTTAACGTTTCAATGACACCCAGAGTCCTCATAAGGTTTCTATGTGCTTTCCACAACTGCACTGGGTTCCTAGGCTCAGCCCTTACCCGTAAATCTAGGCCATTTTCCTACCTCTGGAAAGTATTATAGGCTTTGAGCCACTTAATCTGATTAACCCCGAATGAAATGAATTCTTGTAATTGGATGTCTCCAACAAAAGGGCTAGGGTTCAACTCAGTCTCCTGATCTAGCATGAGGTCATGCAAATAAAATTCACACAACAATCTCTGGACCTTCACCCCATAACGTTTACAGCAGTCTATAAAGTCATTGACAGTGTTGATTTGTATAGCGGCGCCTGCTTTAACAGCTTTTATTTTTAATTGTAAATACCGTTCTAGTAAAAACAAAGCATAGTTTTTGGCAGGGGCCCTACATGCTAAAACGTCATTGTATAAAGAACACAAGGTATCCATCTGCTTGATAACAATATCTAGTCTATGGGTTACCTTTGCAACTTTCTCTTGTTCCTTTCGCCACCCTTCAAAGGCCTGGCTTTCGGATTGCTTGACGTTCCTTAGTTGCTACTGTAACTCTTCATATTTCTCTCGGGGGACCGTTTGCTCTCTAAGTTGTTCGGCTTCTTGCTGGGCTTGCTTCATCATCTTATGCAAGGTTCTTGTCTTCGGATCTTTTTTCCATAGGTCAGTGGAGGCCGGGAGTTTTACCTGAACTTTCTTATTACGCTGTTTGGAGTTCAGAACCCTTATTACCCCTGAGGGTGGTGCCTCTGTCTGGATTTTCTTGTCGCTGGTCCTCATATCATCCCTTTCTATTTTAACGCGAATATTAGTCTGTTGTTGTTCTTTAACATCATTTGGATCGACAGCTGGATTTTCAGCAGGGTTTTGAACATCAGGGCGATTGTTGGTCCTTCGCCTTTTTGCCTTGCGGGATTTTACTGCGGTGGCCCTCTTTTTCTTCCCTGCGGTCTTTCTTACCCTCTGGTTTGCTTTCAGAATTCTAATTTTCTGTCGGAGCTGGGCTATTGTATTCAATAATTTCTGCCGTTCCTTTCGCAATTCTTTAATTTCCAGCGTTTCATTATAAGGAACAACAGGCTGTCTGCTGCAGTTTGGACCATGACTAGTTTCTGGATCTTTCTCTTGGGGTGCTTCCTCGCTGTTCTGCTCTGGCTGTTCTGGGGTAGGAACCTTGGCTGGTTCCGTCTCTTCCTGGGCAACTTCTTTTTCTGCTCCTACTCCCTCCGAAATTTCCTTTGGTGTCTTGGGAAAAGATTGTTCCCGTTCAGTATCTCTTATCTCCTCTTCATCATGAACAGGAATATTTCCTTCTTCTGCCTCTACTGCATGTGATTTTTCAGATGTGTTTTCTTCTTGGGGTTTGTCGTGGAGGTCTACTGGACTAGAAGGTTGGCCATACTTACTCATGTTGGCTAAGACTGCGGCCAATTCATCTTCTCCCACTGGGTCTTGTGGTGGGCTACCTTCCTGCTGTCCCATTTCCCCCTCCTGTTCGGATTGTTCAGCTTCTGCCTTTGAATGCTCAGCTTCTGTTTCCTCATTTTCCTCTTCGGATTGCTCGGCTTCCTCGGCCTTACCTTTCTTTTCTCATTCAGCTTGTTCTTCTTCTACTTCTAGTCGTAAGGATTGCTCGTCCTCAATTACCACTGGCTGGCTGGTGCTTTCCTGGAGCTTTTCCAGCCTTCCTTGCATCCAAGCTAACCGGGCTGATTTTCTAGGCTTCTCTGGCTGTTCGGGTGTATTGGTGGCATGCTTGCGCTTTGCCGATTCCTGGTGTATTCCTGGTCGTTCAGATGCACTAGCAACATGTTTTTGTTTTACTAATTTTCTGCGTTTTTTCGGACGTTCTGGTGTGCTTGTAGAATGTTTACGTTTTGGGGATGGTGCTGTCAATCCCCCCTCAATCATTACAATCAGCTCTTCCCAGCTGCTCTGCTGCTGGGTGAGACTATGACTAACTATTAATCATATTAACCCATGGTGACTAACGACTGACTCTACATGCTGTGCCTTTTTTAAGCTTAGTGCAGCATCATGCAGTAATGAATTCAGAAGTACAGGTAGATTTACAGAGCATTTCTGCTTTAAAACAACTAAGAGTTTAAGATGTCGTGGTCTTACCACGTCTTTCCTCCCCTCGCAGGTGATGTATCTCTGCACTGTTCTTGCTAATTCCGTCCAGGGTTCTCCTAGCGTTGCTGGCAGAACTCCCTTCCCCTTAATTGTCAAGCTCTGGCCTTCGTCCTGGAAAATTTCCATGATCTTCTGTAATCTTTCCTTCTTTAGTGTCCATACTGGTCCAGTGGCTGGTAGTCCCGAAACTTCTGCAATTATATCGTTGGTGACCGCTATCCACTTCCCCCTTACTGTGGAGTGATCCTCCTGCAGGTTCTGCAAAAATTCCATCGCTACTGTTTTATTAGACTCATGCAGGCGACTGAGATAATTCAGCCATCCTGCTCTTTCCAGGATCTCCCGGGCAGCAGCGGAGATTGTCAACTTCTGAGGTTCGCTTCGAATTGCCCTTCCTCCCATGGTTTCACTGTGGATTCTCAATGGAACAGCAACTGCTTGTGCTGTTTGAAACACAGAGAGGGCGATAATCGCAAGATTTCGAAAAAAAAAACACAGAGCATGCAACAATGCAACAGAAATGGATTATGAACAGCAACTTGTGTAAAAATAGAAATGTCATGCCGTTAATCCATGCCATACCGTCGTACACTATCTTTCCCGAATAGTGAGCTGACACATAATTCAGGGAATAATGAGGTTAACCTCCCCCCCCGCAATATGATAGGATGTCCCAGCCATCAAATAAAGGAGCAGCACCCATTCTGCAACCGAGTCATAAAGGAACATCGTATGAAATTATGCCATATTTAGAAAGACAACGAATTACCGAAATCGAGGCAGAGAGTTTATCGCTTATTACGTAAGGGGCTGCTGTGATATGATATGAGGCTGGTGGATAGGACATCTTTCGTATTTGCCAAATCTCCAGTGGTCATGGTCACTTCCTTTGCCATGATTGGTGGTAATAAATGTTCATGCGATGTATAAATCAGGAAATAATATATGATTAGTTCCTAGGATATAAGAAACCACAGTTAGTCATTGAACCATTCGAGCGATGGGCAACGACGCCAAAATGTAGAGCTATAAAAAGGGTCTCTTTCACCTCTAATTACCTCACATTAATATGTCAATCCGGGAGCGTTTTATTATTTCAAAGAGTGTCTCAGTCTGAGGCTATCACTTGTCAGAGTAATGCTAGTAGTACAGTGTTTAGAAATACAAGAGTAAACAGATGCTTGTCTATAACTAAGTTACTTCAAAAGAATAAATCACACATTCAGAAAACTAGGCAGCTTATCAGTCAAGGGTTCGGCAGCGATAACCTATCCCTTTGGAAACTGATGGAAAGGAAATCAAAGCATAGACCACGGGTCTGGGAGCTAGACAGTGAATGCCGAAGCTCACTACAGCCTTAGATCGTCTCTCACACCAAAACAACAAATGTGAGTAAATGGAACAACAGATAGCAAAATGGAACAGCAAATAAACAACTAAGTCTCGCGAGTCGTAACCAACTTAATCTATTAACCCAAATGCACTCTTCACAATCAAATAAAAATCTCTCACTCTTAAGGCAAATCAAGCAGAACACACTAATGGAACAGCACTAACTATTGATAAATTATGGAACAGCACTAGTAAATCATATACGCACACAACACGCTGGAATAGTAATTTGATCAATCTTAATTAACAGGGATACAACTGTGCTTCCAAATAGAACAACATTATCTCCGAATCCAACAATCATGAAGAACACAACTTCAGATGAATCTATGGCACGAATGTTTAGTACAAAAGCTCTGTAACAGAACAGTAAGAATATTCGGTTAAGACTAATATCATGCAATCAACTCTGAAAGGATTAGTAACATAATGCAGAGTCAATATACAGTTATATCTGTAAAAACCTTAATGATTTAATCTTAACAGAGCATGTAATAACAACTTATAAAGCATATCAGATTACCGAATAATAACGATAAGCAAACCACACAGAAATCAAATCGTAGTGATACAGAAGCAAGTGTCCTCCGGGGCCGGGCCCTTAGCCTCCAAGGGTACACCACCTTAAGTTAATACAGACGCAGAAATGAGATAATCACCAAGTTTTCATTAATGCATAAGACAAAAGTACAATGAACCAGTTCTCAACGAGAATCGATGATCAAAGTTGATTTTTAACAGAAAATTACATAAAAAGTATTCTCGCTATCTCTTTCAAGCTAACAGTGCTGTCCCTTTATATAAAGGTGACGGCGGAGATGTCCAAGTAACAAGATAAATAAAGCAGCGATCCCTCAGGATCAAAGATCCTGAGGGATTCGCCAAACTGTTAATCCTTCATCTTTTATTTTCTTCTCCGCCGAGCTGGTGTCTTCTCCTCCTTTTCCGGGCCGATTTTCTTTGATCTGCTTAGCCTTGTTTGCATTTGGTTCCCCTTCAAAGGGACAGCAGTTATCTCGTCTTTGTCCTTTCCTTTGGAACGGCAACTCCTCGTTTTCACCTTTCCCTGCACAGAAAAATAACAATTATCAGCGGTTAAGTCTAGCATATCAACTCTCGCATGTTTTGTTATAATTCTTTATTATTTTCCAAATTCATGATGCAAAAAGGTTTACAAATTCTACTAAAAAGCCACTGAAATAATCATCAAAAGCATACCTTTTTTGGTACTCCACACTCATCACAACAACATTAACAAATATGTCATTAGTAATAAAAATCTAAATCATAAAATACCATAAAAATGATATGCATCATAAAAAATTTCTCAACACATAAATATGTTCACATATCCTTCACTAGCTATGGCAATGCGAACAATGATTCTACATGAAAAACAAGATCCACCATAGCTCCCCATGAGGCCATGCAAATCTCATCGTCTTATTTTTGTTCCTTACTGCTCCTTCTTCCTCCATAATTTGGCTGGTTGCTCCCTTGCATGTAGAATTTCTACGATCTTATTGTTTGACCTACTTTGGATATTATTCATTATTTTTTTTTTGTGGCATCAAGTTTCTTGGAGTCTTGAAATTCTTGGCCAATTACCAATATTTTCACATATGTAGCATCTAATATGACCAAGAAACTGAAGAAAATATTCGAGTCTTTTAGTCCTTATTTTACTAATCATTGCATGCAACATGCACTCAAAATCCTTGTGGCCAAAACCATTGCATGATGAGAAATAACCATAAAAATTATAATTATACCTAATTTTGGTTGAACTCTGTGAAATGGGTGGTCTTCCTTTCTAGTTTTATTCATGGGATATTCTATACCATTTATTTTATTCTTGTGTGGATCTACAATTTGCTTCAATATGTCCATATTTCTAGAAATAGTTTCATCTCACATCATCCAAAAGTGAAAATTATCTTCTACGTTCTTTTTTTGGCATCACCTTTCGTTTTTCTTCCTTCAGTTCATTCCTTGGGTTCTTTCTTCTTATGTGGATCTACAATTTGCTTCAATATGTCCATATTTCTAGAAATAGTTTCATCTCACATCATCCAAAAGTGAAAATTATCTTCTACGTTCTTTTTTTGGCATCACCTTTCGTTTTTCTTCCTTCAGTTCATTCCTTGGGTTTTTTTCTATTTCAATCATTGGTTACACTTTTGGCTACAACTAAACTATTTTCTTCGTTGTGAATCTTGAAATCTGACTTGATAGATGAGAAAGTGGTTTTCTTTTCTAAATAATTTCTTAGCACAACCACTTCTACTTCCAATATCTCACATTCGTCCTCCTTATGTTTATGTTTATTTCTTATTTATTTCTCAATCTTATTTGCCTCCTCAAGCTATATTTTCAATCAATTTCTCTCTTGTATTAGGCCATTTTCCTTCTCATAAGGAATCTGCAAAATTCTTTTCTGATCTTTACATGCATTGGTTAGCCTTCCTACTTCAGCAACTATGTAATATTCCAAAATGGAAAAGACATGAATGTAGAAAGAAATAATGGAAATAACAGTGAATAACATTACACCAAAATGTGTGATAAACATAGAGCAATTTTATTATGTAAAACAAAAACAAATAGGTACAATAAATATGGGCACAACTAAAATAAGAAGGGCAAACAAGCATTCCATGAATACATATGCCAAAATATGAAATGCTGCTACATAGAAGAATGACGGAGAATAAGTACAGTGCAATATCAATGGATAAAATGATATTGTAAATGTAAAATAATATATATATGCTAATGTATGGCTCACAAAGTGATGGTAGTAGAGATTTAAGCTCCCAAACACATTTCAAATACAACTCAGAAAGGGTTTCCGGAAATACACCCAAAATGCAAAATGTCAGAATGCAACCCTAGGGCTAAATAGCATTTGCAACTAAATAACTAGATGGAGGTGGCTGAAACTGATATGAAATGTATAGACCTCCTTCAATAGATCTTCCAAGTGAAAGGCCGATCCCGTTACTGAAGATGTAATCCTCCAAATGAAACACTAAAACCTCCACTACAAATGCTTAATAAAATAACACAGACCTTGAGGGAAACTTCATTGTAGGAGGTGGAAATAGGTTATCATGGTGCCAAAATATGAAACGAAGACAAAGGACCTTCCTTGCTTGCCTCCCAATGGAAAGGCTACCTCTCCACTGAAAACTAGATGCTGGAAGTGGCCCTATCAATCCCCCACCACTTCTACCCTGCAACACAGCACAACTATGAACAGAAACTATGTTGAAGTTGAAGACTTAAGCTTGGCCTGATGAAGAAATGTGGAATATGCAGCTCAATAATAACTCTCCTAATTAGGTACTCGAATTCCCCCAAGGATGAGTGTGGGATTCCCGCTCGGGAACACCCTTGTGCTAAACAACACAACAGACTCTGCTAAATAGATGTAGAGTGCAAATAGTCATACAGACCAAAAAATTAATAATAAATCAACATAAAATCTATGGCTGCCTTTCCCTTCCTTATATGAATTTTGAGCCTTCTCACCTTGGGTCCCACTCATTAATGCCACTACTCTCATGGAGACTTTCTCCCATTTACACTGCGATGTTTCTCATTAATGATCCTCTCCCTCCATACCAGCGTTGTTGATTTGTTCAAAAATGACCTTATCCACATGCTTTAGCCTCTGTTCACACATTAGGGTTCTTTATCCAACTATTAAGATGACCCCTATTCACATTAAGAGGGATTTCATTCCTACTAAAGAGATTTATGGGTCTCCCTACCCATTTATTCATCTATCGAAATGAAAAAGAAAAAATTAATATTCCAATTAGCTGCAAGCTAATTTTGGAATATTATAGTCCTCCCCTCCCTAATGTTGTTTGTCCTCAAGAAATTGCAAGGATAGAATTGAGAAGCCTCCTCTCCTCCTCTTGTAGAATCCTCATATGATAAGCTCCTCCACTGAACAATATGCTCTCTCATCAATCTGTCCCCTAGTTTCCCCTTCCAAGTGTACAAGTTAGCCTTTGGTGACAAATCCAAATGCCTATCATCATGAAGAAGTGGGATATCCATGGAGGAAACTAAATAATGTCTTCCTTCTTGAGGCATGGAAATTGAAAAATGTTGGGAACCTTCATTCCCATTCGAAGCTCCAATCCCAAAGCTATCATCCAAACAACATGAGTCACCATCTAAAGTGGTGACAATGCAGTTTTGCTACTTGTTGTCTTTGGTCATAATATGGAAAGTTGTTTCCCAACGAGTTTCTAGTTGTGCATGTCTTTGCATCTACTAGAAATTAGTAAATGGAATTTTGTACCAACTGGCCATACCAAGTATAGAACAATACTTTCCCAAATCCATACAAGAGATGGCTTTCTCCATCATAAATGTTGGCCTTAGAAAGACCATGAAGCTCACATATACACTTGCCCTCTTGTGGAGCAATGCATTGTATTTAAATATCAAGATAATACAAATACTTTGTTATATGATCGATAAGTGCAAAAACACAACTCTTACCATGCACTGTGATTAGGTTGAAAATGAGGTCCATGGATGAGCCCTCCCATGAGAATCTCCCCATAGTGGTCTGAAATTTTAAGGGATACATATTCCCCTTGGAACACTCCATCAATTGATACATACTTCCAAGTGGCAGTGTTGTTGGCCTTCATGATAAGGCTCTTGTCTTCTCACAACTCCCCTATTTAACATAGCCCATGCCAAATTCATATACCATAATGCTGCTACATATTGAAGACTCCTTCCTATGTGGAGGTATCTCCTGATCCTTCAAAGATAAAGAGTAACCCCTTCGCACCATGATTGTGGCCTCCTTTATTCCTGAAACATCGTGCAAAGTATGGGAGAAAATTACCCCATATTCTCCCAAGAGTAACCAAAGAAACAACATCTCTTGTTGCTTCCTCATCTCATCATCATACAGGTCATGGAGTAACATCATGATAGTTTACATGTGGAATTCCCCATACAACAAAATATTCTGATGTCATAACATATGGGTGCCATGACAAGCCCCAAACCACAACACATCCTTTGACATAGGATATGTCACATGTTGGCCAAACTCTTTCGAGAGTAGCCAGCATAGCCATGCCTCCTACTTCGATGTGCCATATATCTATAAGTGGATCACCAACCCCTTGCTCACCATCCACACCCATGCATCCAAATGTGGGTGTCTCCTACCATGCTCCAAATTCGTACCCTTCCAACGGAGAACACCATCCTCCCAAATATGATCACTATCTTTGCACTTCATGGAATGTTGAAGCACAACCTCCTGGAGATCTCTACATGAAGACAACTCATAAATGACCAAGTTGAACCCATAAGGATCCAAATATATTGTAGGAAAAAACTTCTCATTGAGATGTAAAATTCTCATCAAGAAGGATGAATCATAATAATGGGAGATTTCATCCATCATAAGATGTCTTGAATCAACTATTTGCCTATCCACTGCTACACATGTAGAATGGTAATTTGGATGCTCCAATAATAGTTGGCCCCCCAACTCATCACTGTTTCTCAATGATGGCATTGTTGAACTCCATGATGGTTTATATGTTGTCTGATGATCATACACAATTATGAACATACATTTATGCATTGGGTTGATTATGATTATGCTAATCCTATCCTCCAAAATTCTACACTCCAACCCAAAGTGTTGTGTGCAACTCAACAATGAGATACCAAGATGGCTATAAATCTCCTCCTTGAACCAGTCAAGGGCCCTCTGCGCATTGATAGTTTGCTGCTGCAAATCAGTAGTGTGCTTTGACCATAGGTCATGAAATTTTCCTAATGGCATGTCCCCACAACTCTCCATATGATGTGATGAAATGATAGGAAGTGGAAATCTTTGCATACCTTAGTTAAGGTGGTCCTTGGGAACATCTTGTACTACTACAAGGGTTCCTCCTACTGGTGCAATGAATCCTCCAATTGCTTTTGATGATGATGGTTGCTCCTCTACTACTGCACTAGCGCTGGTAAAATTCTCCTCCTCCTCATGCATATCTTGAATAATTCATGGAACTCTAAGTGTCAAGAGATCAAGACCATCTTGAAAAGATGCAAGTGTTCCTTCTCCTGATTCAAGTACTCCTGCAACAAGTGGTGGTGGAAGCTGTCGTTCTTCTAATTTTATTATATCAAACTTATTTATCAACCTTTGAGTGAAATCTCCATATGTAGTCACTCTTGAATGTCTCAAATGGTTGAACCACCAAATGTTTTCTTGACCCTCAAGGTGCAGCGCTAGAGTCTCAACAACTTCTATTTCTAATACTCGATGTAGCAGGAAGAATGTATCTAAATTTTTTCTCCAAGTCCTTGTTGTGCATGTGGATGACCCAATAAATGTATCCTCTCTTATTTGATCTTAATGAACTGTTGGAGAGTTATATTCTCCTTAAAAGCCCTTGATTGAGACTTGTACCCTACAAGACAATCACTTAGAATCTCATGATCTAAGTTTCCTCCATCTCCATGTCTTTCACCTTCCTCTTCAAAGAAAGTGGACATAGTGGATCTCTTTGGAGCTCTATGAAATAACAATTTCTTCTGTTGCTGATAGGAAGTGCATGGGAATTCCTCATCTTGAAACCTTCTTGAGTTCTCACTGCATCTCTCCATTCTCATTTGCTTAACCTCCTTAGAGAGGTCTTTCATAGATCTGAAAATATATGAGCCAAAACTCATTCCTTCCATAATTTTAGATCTATTTTTCTTCTTATTATTCTAATAGCATATTGGCTAAAACTCACAGGATGAGCCAAGATTATGCTTTGATACCACTGTAATATTGCAAAATGGAAAAGACAGAAATATAGAGCAAAATAATGGAAATAACAGTGAATAACATTACACCAAAATGTGTGAGAAACATAGAGCCATTTTATTATGTAAAACAACATAAAATAGGTACAATAAATATGGGCACAACTCAAATAAGAAGGGCAAACGAGCCTTCCATGAATACATATGCCAAAATATGAAATGCTGCTACATAGCAGAATACCAGAGAACAAGTACAGCAGAGCCTCAATGGATAAAATACTACTGTAAATGTACAATAATATACATCTACTAATGTACGACTCACAAAGTGTCGGGATTAGAGATCTAAGATCCCAAACACATTTCCAAGAGAACCCAGAAGAGATTTCCGAAAATACACCCAAAATGAAAAATGTCGGAATGCAACCCTAGGGCTAAATAGTAGCTGCAACTAAATAAATGGAAGGAGGTGGCTGAAACTGATATGAAATGTATAGATCACGTCCAATATAACTTCCAAATGAAATTTTTATCCCCTCACTGAAGATCTAACCCTCCAACTGAAACACTGAAACCTCCACTAGAAATGCTGAATAAAATAACACATTCCTTGAGGGAAAATACGTTGTAGGAGGTGGAAATAGGTTATCCTGGTGAAAAAATATGAGATAAATCCCAAGGAACTTACTTGCTAGCCTCCCAATGGAAAGGCCACCTCTATACTAAAAAAAAACACTGGAAGTGGCCCTATCAATCCTTCACTACTTCTACCCTGCAACAGAACAAAACTCTGAACATAAAATGTGTTGTAGCTAAAGACTGAAGGTTGCCCTGATGCTGAAATGTGAAATATGTAGCTCAATAATAACTCTCCTGAGTAGGCACTCGAAGTCCCTTGAGGATGAGTGTGGGATTCCCACTGGGGAACACCCTTGTGCTAAACAGCACAACGGACTCCACTAAACAGATGAAGAGTGCAAATAATCATACAGACCACAAAATAAATAATCAATCAACATAACATCTATGGTTTTCATCCCCTTCCTTATATGAATTGTGAGACTTCTCACCTTGGGTCCCACTCATTAAACCAAATACTCTCATGGAGACTTCCTCCCATTAACAATGTGTTTTTTCTCATTAATTATCCACTCCCTCCATATGAGCATTGTTGATTTGGTCAACATTGACCTTGTCCACATGATTTAGCCCCTGTTCACACATGAGGGTGCTTTATCCAACTATGAAGATGATCCCTATTCACATTAAGAGGTATTTTATTCCTACTAAAGATATTTATGGGTCTCCCTACCAACTTATTCATCTATCTAAATGACAAAAGAAAAAATTAATATTCCAATTAGCTGCAAGCTAATTTTGGAATATTACAAACTAATTCCTTTATTACAATAATTTTGTATTCATATTCAACCTAAATTTGATCAACATCCTTCTTATCATCACTATCAAACTCAAAATGAAAACTATATATGATTTTATATGTGGTTTATAATTATGTTGTTGATCGCGCATATGTATGTTTGGATGTTTAACAAACCCCAAGGTTAATTAAACCCTGCTGTGGTAATAAGGCTGTGGAGAGTGTAAACTCTATAGTTTCGTGAATAATCTAATATTTCTGTATTTATTCTGCATAATTTGGTATCAGAGCATACTTGAGCATATTCTTGGAAATTGGAGCAAAGATGCAACCCAGGAGAGGAGCTGGTATAGGTCGTGGAAGGCCGAAGGCTAATTCAATTTTGTTGAGTGAGATTTTACATCTTCATATAAGAATAGAGACAATATAAGTTACTCAGAGGAGAGCATGTGAAGAAGGAGATGTCATCGTAGCAGAGGAAACTTCGAAGGAAGAAGAAGAAGCAGAAGATGACGTAGCTAAAATGCTAAGAATGTTGACTAAGGTGACTGGAAGACCAAAGGTGTATGTACCTTTGTATGAGGGAAATCTCAATATGGAAGAGCTAATGGAACGGATGAGTTCATTAGAAAAGTACTTGGAATTTGAAGAGGTTGAAGACAAAAGGAAATTGAAGTTTGTAGCTACCAGACTAAAGGGTCATGCAACTATCTGGTGGGAGGAATTAAAAATATCCAGACAGAGAAGAGAAAATCCCAAAATCAAGAGATGGGATAAAATTGTAAGAAAATTAAAAATTAAGTCCTTGTCTAAGGATTATCAGTTAAATATTTTTAAGCAATTATAGAATTTGAAAAAAAAAGGAATGACAGTGAAAGAATATACAGAGGAATTTTATAAATTGAATATTAGAGCTGGACATGTAGAGGATGATGTTGATAAAGTAGCAAGATATATAAATGGCTTGAGGTATGATATCCAGGATGAGATAAATCTATTAGATCTGAAGACAATTGAAGATGCTTATCAAGCAACCTTAAAAGTAGAATAGAAGATATAGAGGAAGAAAAGCTAGAGGAATCGAGGAAAGAATTTAGCAAGAGGAGGAGGAACATTCAAACCCAGATTTCAACATTCCTATAATGAAATAGGAGGATCGACTAGTAGATCAACATAGAGAAAAGACTCTGGTTGAGGAAGATTTTTACTTAGAGGTAGAGGCCGAGGAAGAGATATTCGGTGTTTTACATGTGGTGAATGGGGACATGGGTCATGGTACTGTCCTCATAATAAGTCAACAACTCAGAGAAATGTAAATGTTGTTGAAACAAAGGAAGACATTCCTCAGATTGGAGGTAAAGTGGAAGCACCCGAAGCAAGAGAATCCATATTATTAGAAATGGTATTTCTTAAATTCAAAAAAGAAGGAGGAGAACCAGCTCAAACGAAGAATCTATTTAGGACTATATGCAAGTCCAAATGAAAGTGTTGCTAAGTGGTAATTGACAATGGAAGCATTGATAACCTTGTTTCTACAGATATGGTGGAAAAGTTGGGATTGGTAAAAATAGTACATCCTACTCCTTATAAGGTACCATGGCTACAAAAAGGACATCATATTATTGTGACAGAAAAATGTAAGGTAGAGATCCAGATTGGTACTTACAAGGATTTTATATTATGTGACATAACGTCGATGTATGTATTTCACGTATTTCCAGGAAGACCTTGGAAATTTTATCGTAAAGCCATACATGATGGTAGAAGAAACACTTATACTCTGGAGAAGGATTCAAACAAACACACACTGCTACCATTGAAGGGTGAAACTGACAAAGAACCATTGCAAGAAATCAAGAAGGATGAGGAGATGTGTTTTGTTGTTGTAGGAAGACCAAAGGTAATTCTAACTTCCACATATTTAGAAGATTTATATGAAGAAATTTGAAATCTGTTGAATGATTTTGCTGATATTATTGTGGATGAGTTACTATTAGGTATCGTTTTCCTTTACCACAAATCTTGAGTGGATCAAAATATTTTACTAAGATAGATTTGAAGAGTGGTTATCATAAGATAAGGATTAGAGAATGGGATGAGTGGAAGAGTGCCTTCAAAAGAAAAAATGGTTTGTATGAATGGTTATTGATGCCTTTTTGGCTCACTAATTCACTCATCACATTCATGAAATTAATGAATGAAGTCTTGAAGGAATATGCAGACAAGCTTGTAATTGAATATCTTGATGATATTCTAATTTTCAGTCGAAGTAAAGACGAGCATTTGGAGCACCTCAATTTGGTTCTAAAAACATTGCAAAAAGAGAAGCTACTAATAAATTTGAAGAAATGCAGTTTTATGAAGGAAGAACTAGTCTATTTTGGATTTGTAGTTTCTAAGGAACGCTTAAAAATGGATTCGGAAAAAGTCCAAGAAATTTTGAATTGGCCAACTCCAAGGAACATATTTTAGGTAAGAAGTTTTCACGGTATTAAAAGTTTTTATAGAAGAGTTATTAAAAGGCTTAGTCAAATTTGTGCACCAATTATTGAAACAATCAAGGAAACTAGCTAGCTATTCAAGTGGACAAAATCTTCAGAATGAAACTTTAAGTTGTTGAAAAGGAAAATTACAGAAAAACCAGTTTTAGCTTTGCCAGATTTTGAAAAAGTTTTCTGAGTTGAAATTGATGCTAGTGGAGTTGCAATTGGAGCAGTTTTAAGTCAAGATCATAGACCAATAACATACTTCAGTGAGAAATTGGATGAAGCTAAAAATAAATACTCATCTTATGACAAATAGTTTTATGATGTTGTGCAAGCCTTCAAAAAATGGAGACATTATTTGTTACCAAAAGAGTTTGTATTATATTCTAATAACCATGCATTATAGTTTATAAAGAATAGCCAAAATTGAACCAGAAACATGTGAAATGGGTATAATTTTTTTAGAGTTTTACTTTTGTAACTAAGCACACAAGTGATAAGTTGAATAAATTTGTAGATGCTTTGAGCAGAGTGAATTTAATCATGCAAGAATTAAAAGTTGGTGTTGTAGGATTTCAATAAATGGTTGACATGTATAACGAAGATACAAAATTTAAGGAAATTTATGCAGCTGTGAAAAATCCAGTAGTTCATAATAGAATCCAGTGGTTGGATTATGTTATCCAAGGAGGTTCTCTATTCAAAAGTAATAAATTGTGTATTCCAAAATGTTCTATGAGGGAGAACATAATTAAGGAGAAACATAGTGGAGGCTTATCTAGACACTTTAGACAAAACAATACATTTTCTCGGGTAAATGTTTTTTACTACCGGCCAAAGATGCAAACTGATGTGAAGATATTGTTTGAGAAATGCAGGATTTGTCAACATGCTAAGGGGAGAAGTCAGAATATAGCATTGTATCAGCCATTAACAATACCAAACCGACCATAGGATGCAGTTAGTATGGATTTTGTTTTGGGTTTTCCAAAAGCTCAAAGAGGAAATGATTCCAGTTATGTTATGGTGGATAGGTTTTCTAAAATGGCTCATTTCATTGCATGAAAAAAAAATATTGATGCAACACATATTGCTAATCTATTTTTTTTTTAGAAGTTGTAAGATTACATGGATTGCCTATGAGTATTGTGTCTGACAGGGATACCAAGTTTTTTGGTCATTTCTGGAGAACTCTATGGAAGAAACTAGGTACCAACCTTAGTTTCAGTTCAACTTATCACCCTTAAACGGATGGACAAAGCGAGGTAGTGAATAGAAGCTTGGGAAATATATTGATGAGCATAGTGTATAAACACCCTAAGCAGTGGGATTTAACACTTGCTCAGGCTGAGTTTCCTTATAATGATAATGCCAATCAAAGTATTGGGATGATCCCATTCCATATTATTTTTGGAATGAATCCAAGAGGTGTGTATGAACTCAAAAATTTAGGAAAACAAGAGATAAGAAGTGGAATATCTAAAGAGTTTGCACAATAGATGCAGAAAATACAAGAAGATATCAAAAACACATTGCAGGAAAGTAGTAGAAAATACAATCAAAGATTTGATATGAAGAGGAAGTAAAATGAATTCCAAGTAGGTGACCTATTCATGGTGTACCTGAGAAAATAAAGGTTTCCTATTAGGATTACAACAAATTACTGATGAAAAAGATAGGACCATGTAGAATTTTGAGGAAATTTTTTTCAAATGCTTTTGAAATTGAATTTCCAGAAGGAATTGGAATATCGCTTATATTTAATGTTGCAGATATGTACGTATAGAAAGTAACATAGGAAGAGCTACCAGAAGACTCTACAGAAGAGGAAGACCAGACTTTGAATTGGAAGGAACAAAAGCCAAAGACAAAAAAGAAAGAAGTGGAGGCCATTTTGGAGAAAATAGAAGCAGAGAAGATGAGAGGACAAACTTACTATCAGTATCTAGTCAAATTGAAAGGATAGCCTGGGGAAGATGAGAGTTGGATGACAACAACAGAGTTATAAAATTTTAGTACATATCCTTAATGATGGATAAATATTTTCTTCCCCAGGAGTCTAATGCAGGAGCATCCGAACTTAGCCAAAAATGTGATTGGATATTCACATGTTTTGGCTAACCATGAGGTGGATAAACATTGGCCATTAATATTTTATTTAGTTTTAAATGAGAAAATTTATTTTGATTTGGTTTATTAAATTAATTAGGAATAGAAATAGAAATTGGTTTCTCCTTGCGAGGAGAATGAGACAAGTAGGATATCAGATTAGAAATAGGGTAGCATTTGTTTGTTGGAGTGGTTCAACAGAAATCTATTTTAAGCGAGAAGGACCACATCAGATTTTTATATAAATGTGTGAGGTAGGTGTTAGAGAGAGTAGAGTGTAAGAAAAAGTAAGATGGAGTGAAATAAGCATGTGAGAGGCGAGAACAAAGAGAGCATAAAAAATTTAATAATCAGTCTATCAAGGGCTTAGCTCTGTAAATTGGAGCAAAGATGCAACCTAGGAGAGGAGCTAGTATAGGTCGTGGAAGGTCAGAGGCTAATTCAATTTTGAAAATTGGAGCAAAGATGAACCCATTTTGATAACTCATTGTGGTGAAAATGTCAAAAATATTCTTGGAAATTGGAGCAAAGATGCAACCTAGGAGAGGAGCTGGTATAGGTCATGGAATTTCAGAGGCTAATTCAATTTTGTTGAATGATATTTTACATATTCATATAAGAATAGAGACAATATAAGTTACTCAGAGGAGAGCATGTGAAGAAGGAGATGTCATCGTAGCAGAGGAAACTTCGAAGGAAGAAGAAGAAGCAGAAGATGACGTAGCTAAAATGCTAAGAATGTTGATTAAGGTGACTGGAAGACCAAAGGTGGATGTACCTTTGTATGAGGGAAATCTCAATATGGAAGAGCTAATGGAACGGATGAGTTCATTAGAAAAATACTTGGAATTTGAAGAGGTTGAAGACAAAAAGAAATTGAAGTTTGTAGCTACCAGACTAAAGGGTCATGCAACTATCTGGTGGGAGGAATTAAAAATATCCAGACAGAGAAGAGGAAAGCCCAAAATCAAGAGATGGGATAAAATGGTAAGAAAATTAAAAATTAAGTCCTTGCCTAAGGATTATCAGTTAAATATTTTTAAGAAATTATAGAATTTGAAACAAAAAGGAATGACAGTGAAAGAATATACAGAGGAATTTTATAAATTGAACATTAGAGCTGGACAAGTAGAGGATGATGTTGATAAAGTAGCAAGATATATAAATGGCTTGAGGTATGATATCCAAGATGAGATCAATCTATTAAATCTGAAGACAATTGAAGATGCTTATCAAGCAACCTTAAAAGTAGAATAGAAGATATAGAGAAAGCAAAGCCAGAGGAATCGAGGAAAGAGTTTAGCAAGAGGAAGAGAAACATTCAAACCCAGATTTCAACATTCCTATAATGAAATAGGAGGATCAACTAGTATATCAACACAGAGAAAAGACTCTGGTTGAGGAAGATTTTTACTTAGAGGTAGAGGCCAAGGAAGAGATATTCGGTGTTTTACATGTGGTGAACGGGGACATGGGTTATGGTACTGTCCTCATAATAAGTCAACAACTCAGAGAAATGTAAATGTTGTTGAAACAAAGGAAGACATTCCTCAGATTGGAGGTAAAGTGGAAGCACCTGAAGCAAGAGAATCCATATTATTAGAAATGGTATTTCTTAAAGTCGAAAAAGAAGCAGGAGAACCAGCTCAGACGAAGAATCTATTTAGGACTATATGCAAGTCCAAATGAAAATGTTGCTAAGTGGTAATTGACAGTGGAAGCATTGATAACCTTGTTTCTACAGATATGGTGGAAAAGTTGGGATTGGTAAAAATAGTACATCCTACTCCTTATAAGGTACCATGGCTACAAAAAGGACATCAGATTATTGTGATAGAAAAATGTAAGGTAGATATCCAGATTGGTACTTACAAGGATTTTATATTATGTGACATAACGCCGATGTATGTATTTCACATATTGCTAGGAAGACCTTGGAAATTTTATCGTAAAGCCATACATGATGGCAGAAGAAACACTTATACTCTGGAGAAGGATTCAAAAAAACACACACTGCTACCATTGAAGGGTGAAACTGACAAATAATCGTTGCAAGAAATCAAGAAGGATGAGGAGATGTGTTTTGTTGTTGTAGGAAGATCCAAGGTAATTCTAACTTCCGCAAATTTAGAAGATTTATATGAAGAAATTTGAAATCTGTTGAATGATTTTGCTGATATTATTGTGGATGAGTTACCATTAGGTATTGTTTTCCTTTACCATGAATCTTGAGTGGATCAAAATATTTTACTAAGATAAATTTGAAGAGTGGTTATCATAAGATAAGGATTAGAGAATGGGATGAGTGGAAGAGTGCCTTCAAAACAGAAAATGGTTTGTATGAATGGTTATTGATGCCTTTTTGGCTCACTATTTCACTCATCACATTCATGAGATTAATGAATGAAGTCTGTTAGCACTCAAATCTACCTTAGGCTGAAATAAGGTAAGACTCAAGGCAACATCAAACCAAGCTCAGCCTCGTAGCTAGCCCTACGAGGAAAGGAGAGGGCTCTCTCCAGTCAATCTCGATAAAATGAGCAATAGGGTGCGAGATGACTTAAAATGGGAACTGATTTTAGGCTAGTAAATAGATATGAATGAGGTTTTTAATAAATGATGGGGTTTTCTGGGCTGTATGAGACCAAGGAACAGCATGAGCAGAGATTTAATCAAAGGCAAAGATTACTCCATAAGGCAAGATAGGAGTGAAATTTAACAATTAAATTTGAAATAATGTGAAATGTGAAGACTGTTGAAGAAAATTGAAAAGGGCATTAAACAATGAATCCTTTCCAACAGAAGAAAAAACATAAAACATGAACGCTTCTCCAGGGCAGAGCAACAAGCTGAATTCTACCCTTCTCACTCAAAATCATTCAAATTGAAATGATTATGAATGGACTGTGAACATAACAAGGAACATATGAAACAGAGAAAAGCATATGCCAAATTCATACCACAGGGATCTTATGAAACAGAGCTGCAACTTTCATTAATTCTCTGTCAACAACTGTACAGTAAAACTCTGTATTTCTCCTACACACACCTCTCCCAGAACTCTCTTTCACAAATGATTTTTTAATACAATAAATAAACTCCTCTGTGAGAAAACAAATCGACCGAAAAACAAAGGCGTTGTTTCAACTGAAATTACAAAAGTAGAAAAGAGCGTTTCATCTATTTTAAAAACAAAACAGCGTCCCCCTAAATCTTCTGATGATTAGCTAATTAAGAGACAAAACTAGAGCGCAGATCCCATAAAATCATGATTAAGGACCAAAAATAGGCTTCATTCCTATATATTCTGCGTTCTAATTTTGGCGTGCTTTGAATTCCTCTTCTAGCATGTATTCTACCCCTTCATCTGTGAAATTATCTAAACACTCTTGCAAATCAGCACTTATCTCATTCAAGATAGAAGCATCTGATGCTCGAAGGACAAAATTGCACATCATTGTGGTAGTCTCATCTCCCAGATCAACATTCCTGCTTACTTCACTGGCCCCAAAAATCATCATGCCCACAAAACCTCCATACCAAGTCCTTGAAGAAAAGCACAGTTGAAATCCTGCCACAGTACGAAGAATATGAGAGCACACTTGATGAAAAGGTTGTGATGAGAGGAACTTTAAACCACTGAGAAATGGTGGGGCTTCACTCTCAAGAGCAGCAGTTGCTTTGAAACCACTGCCTTCATAGGTATAGGCACCCGTGAACTCCAGTATTGCAGGAAGGCTTGGCCATATGCGAAAATACTCAACATGTGAGCATTTGTGTGGCAAAAATAGTTCAGTAAGCGGTATTTTATAAGGTTGGCACCTTAAAACTACAGGTTCCCCAAATTTTGGTTTTGATATCCTCCGGTGTCTCACTGTATGTGTAGAATCCTATAAAATCATGACTGAAGACAAAATAGGCAATTACACTCCTATTTCTCTTCATATGGTTGATGTCTCCGTATAAATTTGGCTTTTGACTTGACTGCCACTTTCCCTTTTTTGATTTGAACAAAACCCAATTTTTTATAATTACAATTACACGTTTTAAAAAAAAAAAAAAAAAATGCAGGCACGGAGAATAATCGCGAAACAACCGCTGATGTGTCAATAGTTTTAGAAATCTTTGAAGACATTTCCTTTCTCAATCCATGTATTAAATAATTCCATATCTTCTTTGCAATTATCCAGAACGAACCTCACTGGAGATAGGCAGCTGCATAAGCCATGTCATCATTCAGATTGGCGAAAGCAAGCTCTAGTTCAATCATCCAGAACTCAGCTAAATGACGTGAAGTGTTCGAATGTTCTGCTCAAAATGTGGGACCAAACGTGTATACATCTGAAAGAGCTCATGCATAGGTCTCTCCATTGAGCTGTCCAGAAACTGTCAAGAATGCTGGTTTTCCAAAGAAAATCCTGTGCCCAATCAACATAACCATCCTTTGTGCTAGGGATCATGCTAATTGGAGAGCCGACATCCTCCTTAGAGCTAGGAAGAAAAGATGTGACACAAAATTTCTCTCCGGCACCTTCACAATCTGAGGCAATGATTAATGGACTAGCAACCCAGACAAAACCCATCTCCTGGAAAAATTTGTGTGTAGCATATGCCAAGGAATTTCTTACTCAGGCAATAGCACCAAATGTATTTTTTCGAGGCCGCATGTGTGCTACACTTCTCAGATACTCTCTATTTTCCTTCTTCTTTTGAACAAGAAACGTGGCAGCATCACAGCTCCCAATCAAAACAAGTTTCGTTGTCCTCAATTCCACCTTCTTCTTCAAGCCTGTACTGGCTACCAAAACACCATCGATAAAGATAGATGCCCCTGTTGTGATCAAGCCAGACTCAACCTGACGTGTTTCTCCTTTTGCAACCTCCATCCTGCAAATGAAAATCTTCTCGGATATTGGGTGGTTACTAATTTCATGTACACATCCAACCTGAATTTTGGCTTTTGCAAACATTTTTTGTGTCGGGTTTGTGCACCGCGCGCACAGCCAGTGCGCTGCGGTCGTTGTAAAATGCACTGTGGCAAGAGGCCCAGTGCGCCGCGTCACGCCTATGCGCTGCGCTCAACATTTCTCCATCATTCCGACCTTTAAAACTCTGTTTTCGCCCTTCACATTTTTCCACAATCTTTGTCATGATTTCTTTAGTTTCTTTGATGTTTATTTAGTGCCAATAGACTTGAATTTGGCAAGATCAACGCATTTGATTTTTCATTTTGACACTTTCATTTTTGTAATATTGCAGACTTTAGAATTTTCATATGACTCTATTTGTGCTCCCAATGGATCCGAAGAATCTGGAAAAAGCATCTTACCATGAAATGAGACAGTTTCTGGGCGTCAACGGCTTCTATATATGGGGCCATCTGCCAATCCTGCATTTCATCATCTAATGTGCTCTTCATTATATCAAGACATTGTGCCAATATCACTGCCTGCTTAATGGTATCAAGCATCTTCGGGTTGCCTCCATCAACATTGTCCCCAGTTGTTGCAATTCCACCATCTTTCACTTCATCAATTAATTTTGGAGCAAATAATATATCACTGTCTCCATAACTGTTAGGAAAAAGTTCACTTCTACCATAAACCTGAGGAATTTTACTCCTATCATCTACCAGAGTATTTCTCAACTAATCCTTGTTATCCAAAGAAGCTGCTACAAGAACCATTTGAGCCTTTACTTCTGTCTGATGAACTTTTCTGAATCTAAGTGCACCAGTAACAGAAAGTTTCAGTCCACATGTTGTTTCTACATATTTTAAAAGCTGCCTTGTACGGTCAATATGACCATATGCATGCTCTCCAAATTGTTCAAAACGGGAGGACTCGTCAAAGTGAGCAAATTCAACTTCATTGTCTCCAAATTTCTGAAAGGAAGCAGACTCTTCAAAGGGAGATAATTTAGTTCGATGTTCTCCAATCTGAATTTGACAATTTCTTATTCAATAGGAGCAATCTACCTTGGGCATCTTATTCAGAAAACCTGGGAGCGTAATTGCCTACGACCACATCCCAGGTTTTCCGAATAAGATGCCCAAGGTAAACTATAATGCATGGTTATTAGAATATAATACAAACTCTTTTGGTAACAAATAATGTCTCCATTTTTTGAAGGCTTTCACAACATCATCAAACTATTTTTCATAAGATGAGTATTTATTTTTAGCTTCATTCAATTTCTCACTGAATTATGCTATTGGTATATGATCTTGACTTAAAACTGCTCCAATTGCAACTCCACTAGCATCAGTTTCAACTCGGAAAAAATTTTCAAAATCTGGAAAAGCTAAAACTGGTTTTTCTGTAATTTTTTTTTTCAGCAACTTAAAGTTTCATTCTGAAGATTCTGTCCACTTGAATGGCTAGTTAGTTTCCTTGATTGTTTCAATAATTGGTGCACAAATTTGACTAAACCTTTTAATAACTTTTCTATAAAAAATTTCAATACCGTTAAAACTTCTTACCTCAAATATGTTCCTTGGAGTTGGCCAATTCAAAATTTCTTGGACTTTTTCCGAATCCATTTGCAAGCATTTCTTAGAAACTACAAATCCAAAATAGACTAGTTCTTCCTTCATAAAACTGCATTTATTCAAATTTATTAGCAGCTTCTCTTTCTGCAAAATTTTTAGAACCAAATTGAGGTGCTCCAAATGCTTGTCTTTACTTTGACTGAAAATTAGAATATCATCAAGATAATCAATTACAAGCTTGTTTGCATATTCCTTCAAGACTTTGTTAGACTCCGTCTTGTCATGTCTGCTGTTAGAGTCAAATTCACCGAAGTTCATTTCCCGTCATTTGCAGTCATTAATGCTACTTTGGTCAAAAAGACTCATTTTCAGAGTCCAGGTCTAGTGGTTCTCAAAATGCCTCAATAACACCTGCAGGTCATGAGGAGGTTTTCCATATGTTTTCAGTTCAAAATTTCATCATTAAAGATGCTTGAGGGTATTTCTTCTTTAAAACTCTACCTTGGGCATCTTATTCAGAAAACCTAGGATGTGGTCTTGACTCATGGGAGCGTATCTCCTTATGATTCGGTCCATCTTGACAATCTTGAAACCACTGATCTCCCTGCAGTGAAGTCACCATGAAGCATTGATCTCTGGATTTTTCAGTGAATGAAGTCACCAGGTGAAAGATTTCAGCCTTCAGATGTCTAATCGTTGTTCACCATCAACGATCAGATATGAACCTGATACACTCACTGGGGCAAGACAATCTACAAATCAAGTGTTACATTCACACTCAAACCATCTTCCCCGGTATGGTCGCCACTATGTTAGTGCTCAAATCTGCCTCAGGCTGAAGAAGGCAAAACTCGAGGCCACATCAAACCAAGCTTAGCCTCGTAGCTAGCCCTACGAGGACAGGAGAGGGCTCTCTCCGGGTCTATCTCGGCAAAAAGTCTTCAAAGGAGCTGAGATGACCTAAATGAAAAACTGATAATGATTTTAGGATAGTAAATAAATGTGAAAAGGAAATTTAATGAATAACTGAGTTTTCTTCTTTGATTTTTGGCTTTCAATGATGATTTCTCTTTGTCTGTTTTTTTTTTTGCAGGGATGACTGATGTTGGTTTCAGCAAAGGATCATGGCGAGGCTGCATGTAAACATCTTCAACTGGAAAATTTTAAATAATTACATATTGAAAGCAAATTTAATGATTTCTTCTTCAAAACAGAGTTTTGAAGAAGAAATACCCTCAAGCATCTTTAATGACGAAATTTTGAACTGAAAACATATGGAAAACCTCCTCATGACCTGCAGGCGTTATTGAGGCATTTTGAGAACAACTAGACCTGGACTCTGAAAATGAGTCTTTTTGACCAAAGTAGCATTAATGACTGCAAATGACGGGAAATGAACTTTGGTGAGTTTGACTCTGACAGCGGACATGACAAGACGGAGTCTAACAAAGTCTTGAAGGAATATGCAGACAAGCTTGTAATTGATTATCTTGATGATATTCTAATTTTCAGTCGAAGTAAAGACGAGCATTTGGAGCACCTCAACTTGGCTCTAAAAACTTTGTAGAAAGAGAAGCTGCTAATAAATTTGAATAAATGCAGTTTTATGAAGGAAGAACTAGTCTATTTTGGATTTGTAGTTTCTAAGAAATGCTTGAAAATGGATTCGGAAAAAGTCCAAGAAATTTTGAATTGGCCAACTCCAAGGAACATATTTGAGGTAAGAAGTTTTCACGGTATTGAAAGTTTTTATAGAAGAGTTATTAAAAGGTTTAGTCAAATTTGTGCACCAATTATTGAAACAATCAAGGAAACTAACTAGCCATTCAAGTGGACAAAATCTTCAGAACAAAACTTTAAGTTGCTGAAAAATTTTTTTACAGAAAAACCAGTTTTAGCTTTTCCAGATTTTGAAAAAATTTTCCGAGTTGAAACTGATGCTAGTGGAGTTGCAATTAGAGCAGTTTTAAGTCAAGATCATAAACCAATAGCATACTTCAGTGAGAAATTGAATGAAGCTAAAAATAAATACTCATCTTATGAAAAATAGTTTTATGATGTTGTGAAAGCCTTAAAAAAATGGAGACATTATTTGTTACCAAAAGAGTTTGTATTATATTCTAATAACCATGCATTATAGTTTATAAAGAACCAGCCAAAATTGAACCAGAAACATGCGAAATGGGTATAATTTTTGTAGAGTTTTACTTTTGTAACTAAGCATACAAGTGATAAGTTGAATAAATTTTTAGATGCTTTGAGTAGAGTGAATTTAATCATGCAAGAACTAAAAGTTGGTGTTGTAGGATTTCAAGAAATGGTTGACATGTATAACGAAGATACAAAATTTAAGGAAATTTATGCAGCTGTGAAAAATCCAGCAGTTCATAATAGAATCCAGTGGTTGGATTATCTTATCCAAGGAGGTTTTCTATTCAAAAGTAATAAATTGTGTATTCCCAAATGTTCTATGAGGGAGAACATAATTAAGGAGAAACACAGTGGAGGCTTATCGGGACACTTTGGACAAAACAATACATTTTCTCAGGTAAATGTTTTTTACTACCGGCCAAAGATGCAAACTAATGTGAAGAGATTATCTAAGAAATGCAGGATTTGTCAGCATGCTAAGGGGAGAAGTCAGAATATAGGATTGTATCAGCCATTACCAATACCAAACCGACCATAGGATGTAGTTAGTATGGATTTTGTTTTGGGTTTGCCAAAAGCTCAAAGAGGAAATGATTCCAGTTATGTTATGGTGGATAGGTTTTCTAAAATGGCTCATTTCATTGCATGAAAAAAAACTGTTGATGCAACACATATTGCTAATCTGTTTTTTCTTCAGAAGTTGTAAGACTACATGGATTGCCTGTGAGTATTGTGTCTGACAGGGATACCAAGTTTTTTGGTCATTTATAGAGAACTCTATGGAAGAAACTAGGTCCCAACCTTAGTTTCAGTTCAACTTATCACCCTTAAACGGATGGACAAAGAGAGGTAGTGAATAGAAGCTTGGGAAATATATTGATGAGCATAGTGTATAAAAACCCTAAGCAGTGGGATTTAACACTTGCTCAGGGTAAGTTTCCTTATAATTATAATGCCAATCGAAGTATTGGGATGATCCCATTCCATATTATTTTTGGAATGAGTCCAAGAGGTGTTTATGAACTCAAAAATTTAGGAAAACAAGAGATAAGAAGTGGAAAATCTAAAGAGTTTGCACAATAGATGCAGAAAGTACAAGAAGATATCAAAAACACATTGCAGGAAAGTAGTAGAAAATACAATCAAAGAGTTGATATGAAGAGGAAGTAAAATGAATTCCAAGTAGGTGACCTAGTCATGGTGTACCTGAGAAAATAAAGGTTTCCTATTAGGATTACAACAAATTACTGATGAAAAAGATAGGAGCATGTAGAATTTTGAGGAAATTTTTTTCAAATGCTTATGAAATTGAATTTCCAGAAGGAATTGGAATATCGCCTATATTTAATGTTGCAGATATGTACGTATAGAAAGGAACATAGGAACAGCTACCAGAAGACTCTACAGAAGAGGAAGACCAGACTTTGAATTGGAAGGAACAAAAGCCAAAGACAAAAAAGAAAGAAGTGGAGGCCATTTTGGAGAAAATAGAAGCAAAGAAGACGAGAGGACAAACCTACTATCATTATCTAGTCAAATCAAAAGGACAGCTTGGGGAAGATGAGAGTTGGATGACAACAACAGAGTTATACAATTTTAGTACATATCCTTAATGATGGATAAATCTTTTCTTCCCCAGGATTCTGATGCAGGAGCATCTGGACTTAGCCAAAAATGTGATTGGATATTCACATGTTTTGGCTAACCATGAGGTGGATAAACATTGGCCATTAATATTTTATTTAGTTTTAAATGAGAAAATTTAATTTGATTGGGTTTATTAAATTAATTAGGAATATAAATAGAAATTGGTTTCTCCTTGCGAGGAGAATGAGACAAGTAGGATATCAGCTTAGAAATAGGGTAGCATTTGTTTTTTGTAGTGGTTCAACAAAAATCTATTTTAAGCGAGAAGGAACACATCAGATTTTTATATAAATGTGTGAGGTAGGTGTTAGAGAGAGTAGAGTGTAGGAAAAATTAAGATGGAGTGAAATAAGCATGTGAGAGGCGAGAACAAAGAGAGCATAAAAAATTTAATAATCAGTCGATCAAGGGCTTAGCTCTGTAAATTCCTTATTTAATAATTTTCAAGTGTTTTGTGTCAATTGGGCTCTCTGTTCAATTATTTGTTTCAACTTTTTTAAATCATATTAAGTTATATAGCAAAAGAATAATCGGATTGCAGGTGCGACGAGGGTCGTAGATCTGAACTCGATCAATGAGAGAGATATCATCGCAAATTGGAAACCATCGCACATTGCAAATAAACGATTTTATCTTTTAAAAGTTGGAAGTTAAGTTTTTTTACAAGCAATGTGAAGTGAGGAGTGGAGAGATAATGGGGATCATCAGATCTGAGATTAATCGAATGGTGGAGATCACAGCATGGGGAAATCGATTTCATTCTTTGCAAGACTTATGGAATAAGTTTTAAGCCATCGCAAAGTAAAATATTTTATTTGTGATGCGAAAAGGAAGAGTACACGTGTCATCTTAGTGTAGTTTCGTAGTTCACATGTATTAAAGTTTAAGCGTTAAAGCTAAAATATAAATTGTGCCATCTACGATCGTTGGTGGTTGGTTAGACTTGTCATGGGACCCTCCGGTAAGAGATTCCATGCGATGCAATTTTTTTTGGGTTATATGTGTGGTTTATAATTATGTTGTTGATCACACATATGTCTGTATGGATCCCGAGGTTAATTCAACCTCGCTGCGGTAATAAGGTTGTGTAGAGTGTAAACTCTATAGTTCTGCAAATACTTTGATATTTCTGCAGTTATTTTGCATCAGATTTAGTCATTAATTTCCATAATTAATGACATATATATATATATATATATATGATATTAATAAAACCAATTAATGACCAAATAAATTTTACTAAATCTTAGTGATGTTATAAGATACCATCAATTAAATACCAATAGTCATAAACATAAAAAAATTAGTCATCATTTGTAATCACGATTTTATCATTTGCAGTATTCATTTATCTTTTTCTCGTTGTTTCATATTCATTATATAAATAACTAATTTAGTATTTTATATGCATTTCATTTACTTTCGTTAATAATCATTATAAACAATTGATTTGTTCATATATTTATTTTATGTATGATCATCATTAATCAATATAAACTACTAATTTAGTAGTTTTAGGTTGATGTTATGTGTTCTTTATTAATAAACATAAATTACAAAAGAAGTTACAATGTTGAGTGTAAGACATGAAAGGTGATGGAAACTAGAGTATAAACTAAACTATACTATAAAGGATGTATACAAAATATACCTCAACATCAGTAATGTCAAAGCCATTTTTCTCCATAAAAGCAAGAAAATCTAACACGTTTTCTTCAGTTGAGCGATAGTGGCCACTATGCGGCCAAATGATCTGTATAAATAAAGAAAATAAAACATCACCATAGAAAATAACTCCTTGGTAACTTAGTATTCAACCTCCATGGAAATCTTAGGCAGAATCATGCCAACTAAGCTACATGCTAAAAATTTCAATTTGTAGATAGATTCTGAGAAAAAATAATATAAGGTGTGATGTCTAATCCTTGTTTTATTTGCAAAAACATTTCATTCTCTAACACATGGACTCAGTCAAGTATATAAAAAACATGCGCTCAAATAACAACATGGAAGTAAACTTTTCTAATAGCCATGAAAATATTTTAATGCAAAACAACTAAACTGTCTTTAGTCAATATCGTGTAATACATAATTTCATCTTCAAGCTTTTGTTTTTGTTTAAATGGAAATGATACCAAGCATTTTAAATTTAATAGTTAAAATACAAAAAAATGAAAAGAAACATAGAAAATATAGTCAAACAATAAAGAGAGGATTTCATGGGATGGACATTGAAATTATAAAAATATTGTTAACCTAACCACCAATGACTTTCCTGGCATTCCTAAAAAAAATTCTTGCCCAAAATAACCATGAGGTGAAAGAATCACAACATTAGAAACCATAGGAATCCCTACTAGGAACATTTCCAAACATGATCGCTCAGGTTCTTGAAGGATATCCAAAATAAAATGAATAATTTCCAATACATGCTCTGGATTGACTCCCCATCCTTTCTCCAATCACATTTGTAGTAACATGCCCACACCAAAGTCAAGAAAGAATCAAACGAAGGAACTTCCATTTTTCTTTTTAAACTTCTATATCTATAAACTTTGAATCTGGTTTTTTTTAGGAACTTGGTAATTCATATTTAAATTCTTCCTGTCATGAGAAGGTATTAATCAAGTAAGACATCCGAAAATTGACCTCAATAAGGTCAAACAATTTTACAATATCAATATTTTTCTTGTTGTGATATCTTGGGTAGAAAAAAGTACACATTTTCAAAAGAAAAATCCATATATTACTTATGTTCAAACTCTGTATAAGTTTTATTCTTAGGGAAAATTTTTAAGATGTTCCTCTGCCTTTACCAAATATGACTAAAGCTTTGTTAAACTTTGTATCCTTTAATCCAACATCAATTTGTACAAGATATATGTCACACATTGTTCTTTCATATTTATCAACATGCTACATATGATAAATGGAAAATCAAATGCAACCAAGAGAAAACCATTTTCTAACCAAAACAAAAAACAAAATGTGATGCTAATAAACATCCAATACATGAAAAAATGACAGTGGTGAGTGTTGGAAATTTTCATAGTAAGCTCATTGGTGACGGTCAAAAGAGCCGTTGTCACTAAAAATTGAACGTCACAAAAGGTGGCCTCAACAAAAGTATATGTGTTGTAGTGAAATTCAAGGTTCATCATGAATAATCATTTATAATGATGGATAGTTATCGTCATCATTTCATGCGAGCAATGGTGATAGACCTTAGCCTCCATCACCAAAAAAGTGAACGTCACTGGTGACATTGAAGGTCTATCACAAATAATAATTATAATGATGGATAGTGGCCATCACCAATTCATATGAGAACCAATTTATTGTGATGGACCTCTCATGTTCGTCACTATTAATGCATATATAAAGTGATGTTCGTTGACTGTCACCATTTCATATTTTGGCAAGGGTCGAAAAATGTCACTATAAGGTAATCGATGAGGATCAAAAGAGATTTAGTCAAAAAAAAATTAACATCACCAAAGGATTCATCACCAAACACTAGTACAGAATGGCTAATTAGTTACTAAAAAAATGACTAAAATTTGCATATAAATGACTATTTTTCGGTCGGTGACCAATAGTAGCTAATATACTGTATCTTATAACGCAACTAACTTTTAGTCGTTTTAATCCTATTCATTAATTGGTTGTCTCAATTTTGTTGTCTAGTAGTATACTTGGTCACTAATTTGGTCATTGATTTAGTCATTGATTTAATCAATGATTTGGTCATTAATTGTGAAAATTAATGACCAAATATACAAAAAAATATATCACTAAATGATCACCTAAGAAAGCCAATTAATAACGAAAGAAATCTGACTAAAATGTCAGTTGTGTTATAATATATTGTAAATTAGCTACTAATATTCATATTTATGAAAACTTTAGTCATCTTTTGAAACCAGTTAATGACCAATGAAATATGACTAAATTTTGGTCGTGTTATAAGATACTGTAAATTAGATACTAATAGTCGTATATATGCAAAATTTAGTCATCATTTGTAATCACAAATTTATCATCTACAGTAGTCATTTATATTTTTTTAGTAGTTTAATATTCATTATATAAATGACTACTTTAGTAGTTTATATTCGTTTCATTTAATTTCATCGATAAGCAAGTAATTTAGTCTTATAATCATTTTATTTGTGTTAATCATTAATAAACATAAAATACCTATCTAGCAGGTTTAGGTTGGTTTTATGTGTTTATTATTAATCAACGTATATTAATTAGTATGATTTTTCAAATAAATTTTAAAAAATTGTCATATAATGTACATGTTCATCCAATATGAAAATGCAAAGCTACATATGTTAATTACAATATTAAGTAATATAAAGTGCAACTATATATAATTCCAACCATAAATTATATTATATAAAATGTCAACTATTAAAATATGACTCTCCAACTTAATATTGGTTGGAGTACAATTTACACATGGAATATTGTTTCATCACTTCAAAACATTATCATTGTGTTGCCAAGACATTTCAGGTGAATTCACCAGCTCTGAAGACTTAACCATCATTATCTATGTGTGTGTCTTATTCAGGATATTGTCTCTACAAGTACCACTAGACCACTTATCTTCTCTCTCTGTTTAATTTGAATTTTGTCACTCTAGTGTTATTATTATCCCATTTCTTCAATTCCTTCTTCTAACCATGAATATTGAGTACATTTCTGTAATATATATATATATATATATATATATATATATATATATATATATATATATATACACACACACACACACACACACAATGCAGATTATAAGACATGAAATTCGATGAACACTAGAATATAAACTAAAGTAGACTATAAAGGATTTATACGATATATACCTCAACATAAGCAATATTTTTAATGTCATTTTCCCCCTTAAAATAAAGAAACTCGAACAACTTTTCTTAAATTGGGAAATAGTGGCCATTATCTGGCCAAATGACTTGTATAAACAAAGAAAATAAAATGTCACCATAGAATAAATTTTGTACCTACTGTGTTCTCAGTATACAACATTTGTTGATGAAATGTTATCTTCAACTAGAGTAATAAACGCAAATATAAGAACACATTTTTATCCCAATATTTTGAATTCCCATGCTTATGGTACGTTGCAATTTTGATTTTATCCAACATAATCAAACACATCAGAGCTAGAAATTTATACTAAGAATGTTTCATGCTCCACTTTTGTACTTTTATCGTTTCCTCTAGTTATCTTTAAGATGTAGTGACACTTCAAAAATAAAAAATTTCAATAGAAATATAAATGGTTGAGAAAATTATTGTTTACACAAGATTACAACAAGAAACTAAAAAAGAATAAGACAAGAATTTTTAAATTGCGATACTAACCGGGAATATAGCTTCAATATAAAAATCTTCAATTGTTAGCGTACTATTCCAATGGAAAAGGAATCCAATTCCCATAAGCCAACAAATTATATCCAGAGAAAAGCTAAACATGTTGGGTACACATTTAAAGGTAAAGTAAATGGGGAATAGTTATATCAAATACTTTTTAGAGTGTACGCATAGCTACTAACACTATTAACAAGAATTCTAAAATAGATCTGCCATGCATGACCTCAAATGTGGCAAAATTTTTGATATATACACTACATGTATACATTTCAAAATGCATTGAAATTATATAAGAGTATCAGAAGAAACTGCACATAATTACATCTTTATTATCCACTTTTATTCCAAAACAACATTCAAATAGTTGCTATAACTTACACCAAAAAATATGTTGAAAATTCCATTCATTGTATTTAATATCCCTAGGTATTAGTTCTTAGGAAGGTGGTTACTAAGTGAAATCCTCCCCAAAAAAAACAAAAATTATAATGAGATAAATATGAAAACTACCCTTACCTTTTGCTCCTTTAAAGAATGCAGTACTCTCTTAAAAAAGGTATTAAAGTCTAAGAACTTATCTATTAAATAAAAAATATAACAACAACTATGGGAAAATACAGAGTGCAGAAGTGGAGGACAAATTGTTTTCGCAATCTGATGTGGCACATAAAACCTGTCATTTCTAGTGTTACTTGCAGTTAAAATTTTACAAAAGTAATTATTCGGTTCCTTTCTTGGTGTGCCGAGGTCAGAACCAACATAAAAATATGTTTTCTCTCGTTGCATAGTATAATCAATTTTTAGTTCCCACACAAATGGAACTAATACCAAAGCATTTCTCACTAAATTTGGAAATTACGGCAAAGCACAAATAACCAGACTAAAAATTTCTTACAACATTAATATGTTGCAATGTCATTTGATCATATACTTCATCCATTCACACATCTGGTTGGCATTCAATAAGGTGTTTATTAAATTTTAAATCTTGTATATATAATGAAATGAAAAAAAGTGTTCACAACTAAATGAAGGATGAAATGCAGAGAACCCACATGCATTGTAACAATGTGATTTTGGTAGATTAATTGAGTTGGAAGATTCATAAATTATATATATGAGAATCAACGTCCTTGTTTCTTCAAGAAGCTACTTGAAATCACATTTATTATGTTCAGTTTCATTACGTAGCATTAAAATTTCAAACTACTGGGGTCACATTTTATGATGAAAAGAAGATAAGAATTCATTATTTTTAGACATTTTTGTCCAAAATATTGCAAATTAAAAATTAGTGAGCAACCACCTCACCTTCTCACTGTCACCATGTGGAAAATAAACAACCTTGCTCTCAACAATAGGGAAAGACACAAGTGGTCTAGCACAAGCATGCCAAAGCTATGAATTAAGGCATCTCCTTTCCCCTTATTGATGTGACATGGAAAAAAAATTGTCAATTTGATATTCCTTTAGAAACCTCGTGACATTCCAATAGTAGCTGTGTAAAGTAATATGATATTATGAATGTAAACATTGCAGTATAAAGCACATTAACTTGACAAATATTCCCAATCACGATATTCTCCATAGAAATTTTTATATTAATTATTTTTATAAGGTGTCATATTTTGATATGATGAGTTAATTTAACATTATTCGCTATCTCAATTACATATCAATATGAAATTCTAGAATCCAAAAACAATTCAGTGAAAAGCAAAATCATTCTAACTAGATTAATGGACACATTAAAAAGGTAAAAAGAAACATTTTCATAATTAATCTCTTAGAAGAATTTAGGCATTTGAATCCTTGTATCAAGGATATTAGTTTCAGACCACTCATCTCATGAAATCATATTTTCCCATTTAAGATCGGTCACTACATAGTTTTCCAATGTTGATTCAATACCCAATAAGGCTCGATAAGGATATTTATCACAAATAATATCAATTACTTCAAAATTTGCATGAGTCTCGACACCTATGATATCAACCTTAATATCTTCTAATATAATAATGCGTATAATACAATATTTGTTGGCCACGCATAATTGAATGGGTGAAAATGCCAATTTGGGTTTCCCAAGAGCCTCCGAAGTTTTCCTTGGTAAAATATTAACATATGAGCCAAGATCTAACATGGAGTCCTTGATTTTGCATCCAAAAATTTGAGCATCAACGCAAAATTATATTCTTGTTCTTTTATTAATTCATCAAACCCACATAGAATGTCTCTCAGGAAGATTAGAAGAAATAACCTTCTTCTGAAAATGGATCATCATTCAGAAAGTATTTTAACTTTTTATGCAACTGAACAGGGTGTTTCTCATCATTTGTAATTTATAAAAACAACATAAACCATTCGAAAATTGGTTTGTATACCTCTCATGAAGGTCTAGGACTTTTAGTTTTCACTTTCACTTGCTTTTCAATTCGGGGCCCCTTAGAAGAAATTAATTGTCATAATAATTTAGTGATATATCTATAGTATTGTGTCTATTGGTTGGAATCATAATATTCATTTGTTGAAACTAGCCTTATGAAAATTAGTTTCTTAGAGGCCCAAACACAGCTCTAGTTATTTTTTCTCCTCTCGTCACAATATTAATAATCATTTGTGCGACTAGATCTGGTTCTCGTGGTTCAACATTATTCCAATTAGTTCCCTTCATCTGGTTACACTCTTCCCAGAAGGCAATAAGCTCAAGAAAATATTTTGTAGCTTGTCTATTCACCTGAGAATTTGAACACCAAGGCCTTCTCGTCACTGGAAACTCCCTTACAACATGACCTTCATTATCACAGTGATAACATCTAGTTGGGCCTTTACCTCCTATCCTCCCTCGCATAGGGGCTCCTCCTCCTTGGTCCTTAGGAGATTCATTGTCTCAGAAAATTTTATGATCCAGGTGATAATCCAAAGTATCTAAGGACAAAAATTCATCCTTATGATGTGTCGGTGATCCACATAATTTAGAAAGATAATTTTTCGGAACATTGGAATAGTTTTGAAAAATGGGACATAGACAAGGTAAATGGCCAAAGGATCTACATAACTCATTCATAGACATACCCTGATGCAAACAGAATGTTTGGTACTGAGTCGTACCTTAAAATGGAATTACTAAAGAAATTTTCACAATGTTGGGATTGTGTGGTAGCGGTGGAGGATCAATAGGTAGACTAGATGATCCTTAACTCTTGAGTTGCAGGAATTTTGTGACATGATTCCCCTGACCCTAGTATTGAGTGCACTCGACCTCAGGCCATATGGGTGGAGCATGAGAAATATCCTTTAACTTCTTATTAAGATTGGTAATGTGATTTTGAAGTCCCAAAATAGCAGGATCAATAGAAGGAGCACCCATTTTTTAATCCTAGGCATATCTTTGCATTGACTCAATTTGCATTGGTTATTATAACGCATCATGTAGTATGTCAATATTATGTTACGAGAACAAAATCCTAGTCATTGATAGAGAATACTTATAAAAGGAATCTCTCTAATGATAAGGATCGAGAGGGTAAGGTAGTTTTTTTTATAGAATATTTGAATCTTTGTATGCGTTATCGAGAAAATTGCCCTTCCCTTTGACGAATATTATAAAACACTTCCAAGCCTCATGATTAGAATGAGGTAACTTGAATTCTTGAATAAATTATCATTTAAAAACATCCATGACGGCATTCGTATTTCCATCAATCCACTTTAAACCATATGATTTCCCTATCCCTTAGACTAGTTTGGAACTTACGAAGTTTAGTGATATCAAGAATATGTCAAGACTTACAAACAACTTCACATAGGTACCAATGTTGTTGAACCTCTTCACTGCCTCATCCCAAAAATTCTAGATAGCAGGTAAGCGATCTAGCCATATTTCCAACAATCACTATATGCCTCGACTAGACAATTACAAATCCCTTGGAACCCACCTAAAATTGATTAAATGACCTAGACTCAACACCACTATTGGAAGTAATTCCTCTGCTTGGAAAACCAACACTATATCTAGAATGTATATGCTGGAAATTTAATTCTTGAGTTAACTTATAAAGGAATTGGTTGATATTTTGATATAGTACCAGGGTAAGGTTACTGAGAGGAAGAGTTGTACTAGTATGTTGTGCATTATTGTTAATGGGGATCGACTCATATTCAAATAAGAGTTGCCTCATCACAAAGTGTACGTCATAATATACTAAAGTATGCTTTCCTGAAATTGTAATCGGCTACATAGGTGGCTTAGGCATGATAAATTATTATGAATTCAAGTGGGGCCTACCAGTCCCAACTAAAATTCCCACAACACTATCGTTGATGTCTCCTACTTTGCCATGCAAAGACCTCTCATACTCTCCAATTATTCACAACTCAGGACTATCCATATTATTCTTCTATGGCATTCAGCTTAATGTTTCTTCTCTTATCCTTTGTAACTCTCTTCTTTTATATCCAATCTTTCACAAATTCTTTCTATCCACTCGTCAACTATTATTTTCCTTTGCAGTGCTCTAAAATCTAGTACCTTATGTAACTCTTCCTGGTCCATCGTAATAACCCTTCATTTTCCTTAAATAGAGAACATTAATCCCCTTAGGCCTGACCTGCAACACTTATATTTTTAAGAATCCATTTCATATTTATGGAAAGGTAGCAAATTTTCTTCGACCATCAATACCTTGATCCATAGGGGAATTTCTTTCAAAAATCATTCTCCTGGCCCAAACATGAAATTCCTTCTGCTCTACAAAGGGATTGATGATCTTCAAATGAAAATTAAATAATATAACCTTTTATTGTCACATTCTCCCAAAAATGAATAACCCTTGTCATATATGTATCCAATCAGTGGTGTTCAACCAAATTATATTTTGACCAATCTCTACGAATTGCAAGTCGACTTCCAACCCATGACTTGACTCACAATATTTTTAACAAATCTTGTAGCCTCTTAGGAAACTCACACCAGAATATTTTTTATTGGTCACAAGTGGTTTTAGCATAGAAAACTTATGATCTAACCCAATATAGGTTGTTTTGTATTTATTGAGCTTGTTTCAAAATGAAATGATCAACTTTCTCATACCACTAATTTTGAATACCTTTAAAAAAAATCTAGATAGATTTATCTAGATCACCTTTTAATCTTAGGGTCCTAGCAATGAAACCATTTGTTGGAAAAAAAAATTGTAGTGATAGTGGCCTAGTCTCGGTTTGAGTTGCCAATAAAAGAATTCGTCATAATTTATCTTTTCACGGATATTTTGACTCCCTTTCTACAAAGGAGTGTCTCACTCGAGGAGAGACAGAACCTTAAAATGGTTAATGGATCTAGATTAGTATCAGAATATAATTTACACCATTATCCTTTTAGTATTCACGCAACTATACTACAACTGAGACATGCAATCTGAAAATGATAAATAAATACAACATTCGTATAAAAGGAATAAGAAATTTTAAAAAGGGGATATGCATTCATCAAATCGAAAAAACTCGATTTCTCAAACTTACTTTCCATTAAGATCACCAATCATTACATCATAGATCAATAGATTTGTAGGAATCTCTAGGATCAAAACATTGCATCAAATTTTAGAGCGCATATATCAGAACTTTCGCATAATGATAGAGTTATACAACAATTAACAACAAGAAACACATAAAACATAAACTCAATATATAAAGAAACATTTCTCAATTTATCCCTCGATATATTATTATATATATTATATCACTTGATCTAATAGTTGCATCGGTTTTTTTATCCGACCTTTGTTTTGGTCTCATTTTCCAAAATCCTTTCTATTCATCCTTTCAAAATTAATTCTTATTTTCCTATTTTCATGGGTGGGCTTCCCTGTTTTTCGGATACGCAAGTCCTAACGTTTTTGTTTTCATGCATGTTTAAGGCTATATTGACTTGCTTCCAATGGCTTTAGACATTCATCTTCTGCAACTTTTTATCACCAAATTTTCAAAAGAATGAAGGACCCAATAAACATCTATCTTATGGATGATTGGCATCATCAACTTCTCAATTAATAAATGAAAAATTACTCCACTTAAAAGTGCTTACAATCTTGCAGACAAGATCAATCTCCCTAGTACCAAAAGGTAATCTAGCAAAAAACAGCTAAATAAACCTATCTTTCTCTAAACATATACGATTTACATAAACACTATAGAGGTGTCAAAGACTTACCATAGATCCAATGCTTGTTTGAAGTAGTTGTTGTCCCTCGTGCACTTGAAGGAGTTATATTTGTAAACCTACAGTCACAAACAAGAAAACATTAAATAGCACCTGTATAGTAAACATCATAAATCATGCTTATCATGGTGATCAAGGAATCCATGAAATAAATAGTTAACTAACAACTTATTGAGAAAAATGAATTCATTTGTATTAAATTTAAAATAAGGAAAACCTTACAACCTTAGCCTTAATGTTGAACAGGCCTTCCCGGGGTTCGAAGCAGGAATCTCCTCTACTGTGATAAGCTCTGCATTCCTCCAACCGAGATAGATAGAGGTATGTGATCTCTCCTCACAAAAATCTCAGTTAAATGAGTCTGAATCCCAACAGCACTTAACCTCAAATAATTCTAAAGCTTCAACTCCCCTTGAGGCTACCTAATTCCTCTTTTTATAGTGGAAAAGAGGAGGTTTCAGTTCCAATTATGAAGGGATACAATCCTCCTTCAAAGGGATAATCTCCTCACATCAAGGGGTTAGCTCCATAAGGTAAGGGATACACGAACCTGAAAAGAGCAGTTCTGCCACCACAAGATTCTTTCTAGAGGCTTCTAGAATTTACTTCAAGTGAGATTTTTTGAGTTTACGTGCACCTTTTTAATATTTATAGGTGTCAGCACCCATAACACAGAGAAAGTGCATTTAGGTATGCAGGAGGCATGAACATTAGGTGCGGGACCGTAAGCAAGATACAGAGAAAGTGTGACACCAGAGTTAAGGGGATTTTTAGGAACTTTTCTCTTATTTTCAAGGCTTGACATGAGGAACTGATGTGTTAGACTTGCAAAGGAGGAAGTATGAGTGATCATGAGCTCATACACATAGCAGAATGTCAGGATGACAATTTTCAGTGCAAAAGATTTCCCCCTAAAGTGAAAAGTCTAGAATAGATGAAGCTGAAGTCTGTCATATATGAAGAGTGTAGTACTTTATCATTTCAAGGATCATCTTGTGGACACCCCAGTTGGAACCTGTAAAAACATTCAATGCAATATATATATATATATATATATATATATATATATGTACATATCGTCACTAAGGTAGGCATTCCCATACTCAAATCAAAACTAACTAGAAACTAATTCAAACTGTTCTGATACAGGAATGATTTTGAATACATCAATAGTATATACATGTGTAGAAATAGGATGGACGTAGCCATCTGTTTATGAATAGTCCACTGTATAAATGACAACAAAATTCCTCGCAGCCTGGATGGTAGAAACTAGATCCAGGGTCTTGATTTCCTCATCTCGAACTAGTATGATTCTATCCATGTGAATGAATGTGTCAAAGTCGAACATGGTAGGAACCACTTGATTACCAGTCAATGATGTAAATTGTTAACAAGTGTGAGAGTAACCACTAGTAATTTCAATGGCTCTCAAAGTACCCAGTACAATCCATGAAATGTGAATGAATGAGCTAAAGTCGAACATGTCACAGAATCATTCGATCGAAGGTCAATGATGCAACCTGTCGTCAAAGGTGAGAAATTTTCCATTGAGGCATGCAGATTTCAAGGTACTGACAATTTCTAGATCAGCTTCCTAGATAATGAGTTGTCATCGATAGAAAGTGATCCATCGTAGGCAAGCCCACAACACGAAATCATAGATCAAGTTTTGAAAATATATTGGCAAGGAATGACTTAGGGATGGTCAAAATGCATGACAGATATTTTGCAGATGAATGGTTTATTTGAACTGTCCTCTTGAACACATAACGACACTGCAGATGGCTTGGTGACAATTGACCCAAAGCTAATACCTAGAAACCGGCTAAAAACTTTCAATATGGTTTGATTAAATATTAGGCAAAGGATTTCCCAACCCAGGTGAGCAAGAAGTGTTGTGTTCAAGAGTGGTTAACTAGATTTTCAAAAAATCAAAATACAACAAACAAGTCCATTTTTCTCTCTTTTCCCCCACCATTTCTGGCAAGTACCTCTTTATTTTTGACAAGCTTGAGGATGATAACATTTGCTTATTTATAAGCTCATCCTTAGGATGAGTCCAACTTAGTTTAAGATTCGAACCCTAAGAAGGAGTGGTTTGTTCCTATTTAAAATTGAACAGGTCCTTCACTATTAAGTTTTAACGAGTCCAGTATAGGAGAAACTCAACGTTTTTCAATTTTAGGGAGTCGGAAGAAAAAACTTAAGAAAACTCCATGGTGTACTTTTTCGTAAATTTAGTCTCTTGAGCCCAAAAAAGGATAAAATAATGCAGGAGAGAACTCTATTGAACGTAATTAGTCAATGTGTACCTTTTCTGTAAATAGTCCATTTCAGTCTGTAAAAGGGGTAAACTTATACTGAAAGGACGATCATTCATTTACTTTAATGAGTTTGAATAATCAAGTGCTCAGCAATCTTTTCATGTTTAGAGAGTCTGAAAAGGGCTTAATAGAGGACTCCAATGTTTCGCTTTTCGTAAATTTTTGAAAGAGTCCGAAAAAGTGATAAAAGTACGCTCTTTGTTGAAAAATGATCAATTCTCCTGAAAAATCCAATTTCAGCACAAAAACTTGAAACATTACACATACCTGTTTCAGATAAATAAAAATGCTTTCAAAAATAACCTTTTTAAAGTGAAAAATAAACAAATTAAAAATTCATTTATTTGAAAAAACTTATAAAAAGGGATTTTCTAACTTCATTTTTACCATTTGAGTTCAGAGTGAAAAGTAAAAGCTTCTGGGTAAAAAAGTTCTTGTGAAGATTCTGGAAAATCTGTCTAGCGAAATCAAGAACTGTCTGCTCCAGGTAATCCACAACCTCCTAATCTTGCATTTCATCCATTTAAATTTCATTTTTAGGCTTTAGATTTCATTTTTAAGAGAAAAATATCTTTAAACAATTGCCCACGAGGGTCCGCCGGTGCAACACGCGGGCCCTGCGGACCCTGACTTTTTCCTACATAGAAAAAAGTCGTGGGTCCACACTTGTCTCACAGCGCCCGTGTGTTCCTACGCACTGTGTATGAGAACAAAGTGTGGACCCTGTGCAATTAAATTTCAAATTTAAATTTCTCAATTGCCACCCAAATTTTTTTAAATTAGATTGTTCTAATATATCTTTTTATGCATTGTAGGATATACAAGATGCTAATTTGGAGAGAACGTGAGCATGAAGACATAGATGACGCCACAATGGTCCATTTTCCTACAATGCAGGAATTAAGAGCATGTAGTTTGTATAAATTCTGGGCCATTCAGGGCATGAGGGCACAGGTAGACCTCCTAACATGGCTGGTGAACATGTGGAATGTACAGGACCATTGTTTCATTATTGCTCGCCACCGGCTCGAAATTGAGCTGGAGGATATTTATTTTTTGACTGGTTTGTCCAAGAGGGGCAAACAAATTTCTCTATTTGGGACTAGGCCAGGTGGCCAGACTGTCGCTAGTCTTCAACAAGAGTTCTGTAATGATCAGGCAGACCCCAGGGACAAACGGATTGACATAAAAACTATCATCCATCCCGAGCTTAAAGTTATTGAATTTACTGTCACCAGACTATGTGGGAGTGTAGCATTGCATGTGGCTACTGGTTCCCAAATGCGCACTGCTATAGACTATTTTCGAGGCACCATTTTCAACTAGTGTGAAGCTGTGTTGGCTAATGTAAAAGGCCAACTAACCCGAGCAAAGAACGGAAAGCTAAATAAATTTGGATATGGATCCATTTTAGTCACCTTTTCTCTAGAGAGGATCCCCATGTTAGCTCTGTAGAACATTCCTATTGATGCTAGACGACCTCAAGAACCTAGGATGGTTCGTTGGGTTGCATTGATGGCCCATCATGCTGCTGAGGGCGTCGAGGTTGTTTGATTTCCTTCTTCATATTTCCGTTGGCTGCAACGCCAAATTTTTGTTATAGAGGATTTTTCATATGCCAGGACAGATTTCCGCGGTGACCGAAAGATGGATCTCCCAGTAGGGGAACAGTGGGATGAATCAGGTAAAATCATTTTCAACAATTTTTAAGTTCTAATTTTTTTTTTTGTATTTTAATCGTCTTGAAACTAATAACCAAAATTTTTAAATGTAGATGTGGGTCCACGACAACCAGCCCATCTCCAACCTTATGAGAGGAGGCATCCAGCTGCCGCAGCACCAGCCCCAGAGGGCCAATCAACAGATGTTCTATCTAATTTAGAGCATCACCTAGAGCGCCTGACTCTATACATTCCAGAGACTGGCATAGATGATATCCCACTCAGATTACAGAGATACGTGATTGGTGTCCCGGGACCTTTTAGGAGGTTCCTATGTAGGGTGGCCCGGGCAGTGGTCTCTTATCATGATCATCATCAGTGATAGGATGATCGTGTCATAGACTCATATTTTTGACCTTTTGTATTATCAATTTTTCCGATCATAAGGTGTTTCCAACCTATGATCGAAGACGATGTACATTTTTTGAAAACACTTCTATACTATGATATATCACTATTTACCGGCTATTTGTGTACATGTTATGAATGTTGTTTAATTTACTGTTTTGATTATTGCAAATGTCGATTTATCATACTAGAAGAAACTGCATCTGATAATGTATTTAAATGTCTTGGAATATCCTGATATTCAATGTAATCAAATTCACATTCCAAGATTCAAACTCTTAAAAATAACTCTTTAAAACTAACAATCAAACTCCAAATTCCAAATGATATGGATTCAGATAATAACTCAATCACTGCACTATACTCTGCAATGTTATTCGTTGTTCGACCAAGGCTTACCCCATGCATGGATACTAACTCATCAGAGGGTGAATAGATAACTCAAATTGCGGAAGAAATGTTCAGTGTACTACGACAAGCACCATCAGCAAAACCAATGTAGGTTTGAAGAGATGTCGAAATCTGCAATATCAAGAGTAAAACTCAAATAAGCAGGAATAGTGATAAAAACAAACTCTAAACTAGGCACGCTTTTCTAATCTAAGACACACCAGCAGTAAATAAATCTAATCTAAATAAAAATTCTCCACACCAAATTTAAGCATAATATCTCTTTAAATAAAGCCCATTTCTAGGTTTATCTAAAGAGACACCGTCGAAATCTATTAGCTCATAGGCCCCTTTTGCCAGCTTTCACTTAACAATGAGAGGACCATGCCACATAGGCACGAATTTTCCAGCTCCTAACTTATCGTTGGCTTGATCATAAACTAAGACTAGGTCTCCTTCTGAAAAATTTTGAGGGGTAACACTTCTATCATACTGACCTTTTATTCGTTTGAAATGAGCCTCGTTTTATATTACAACATTTCGTTGATTCTCATCTAAAGTACAAAAAACATTTCTCCTCTTCAGACATAGCTGGGAGTAGTTCTATGGCTAATTTTAATGATGAAATTTCGCATTCAATCGGCAACATAGCTTCCAAACCATAAACCAATTGAAAGGGAGTGAAACCAGTTGATGTTTTTACTGAGGTTCAATATGCCCAAAGTGCTGAAAATAACATGGAATGCCAATTCGTCTTATGAATACCAATAATTGATCTGATCATAGTGACTAAAACTTTATTTATAGCTTCAACCAGACCATTAGCCTGCAGATAATATGGAGTAGAACTATTGTGGCATAGGCCAAGTTGATCTATTAGTTCAGTCATCATGATATTTCGAAAATGACTTCCATGATCTGTAATAATGGCCTGAGGAACACCGAATCTAGCAATTATGTGATTGAATATGAAAGTTGTAGCAGTCTTGCCATATGTCGAAAATGTGGGCATCGGCTTGGCCCACTTAGTAAAATAATCTACTGCTAAGATAATATACACATGCCCCCTGGCCGAGTGAGGGTTACATGTAATAAAGTCAATACCCCATTTTGCAAAAGGATCGACAGCAATTATAGGGTGAAGAGGAGTGGGTGGCGCATGCATTTTACGATGAAAAAGTTGAAAATTGTGGCATTTTCGGATTGCATAGATACAATCTTTGAATAATGACAACCGGAAATAACCAGCACACAATATCTTTTGGGTTGTGGCATACCCAAACATATGACCACCACATGCTCCAGAATGGCAGTCATTTAAAACCTTCTCAGCTTCTTCATGAGTAAGACAACGTTGAAAAAGAGAATCCACCCCACAACAATAGAGTGTATCACCAATAATATTGAATTTTTGGGATTGGAAACGTATTTTTCGTCACTGAGATCGTGATATTTCAGGCCGAAAAGATTGGGTTTGGAGATAAACGATAATATTCCCATGCCATGGATCAAGAGTACTGATAAGAAACAAGGATTCGACCACAATGGGAACCTCCGCCACTGTTTCGGTATCAGTAGAGGGGAAATCACACATCAGTTCAGCAAAAACCAAAGATTTCTTTGCCTTGGATTTTTCAAACTCCAAGTCAAATTTCTGCAGGATAACTATCCATTTGGAATACTTTCCCCCTAGCAATTGTTTGGTTAAAATGTGCATCATAGAGTTACAGTCAGAAATTACTGTGGTTTTGCGTAGTAAGATGTAGTGTCTAAATATTTGGATAGCTTGAATAGCTTCCAAGGCCAATTTCTCCACATGTGTGTATTTGATCTCAGTCAGATGCAGATTTTGACTAAGATAGTAAATCACGCGTTCATTGTTAAATTCATCTTCCTGAACTAAAACCATCCCAATTATGGAATGAGAGGCAGTGAGGTATAAAACGTAATCCTGGTTGTAGTTGGGAGGATGCAATAACGGTGCATGGGTCAACGCATGTTTAAGTGCATCAAAATATCGGTCAACGATCTCATCCCAAAAGAATGGAACATTATGTTTCAACAACTGGGTAAAACCCTTTGTTAGCTTGGCGTAGTTACGAATGAATCGATGTAAAAATTTTGCTTTCCCTTGCAAACTTTGGAGTTGGCGCAGAGTCGAAGGAGGAGGTAGATTGACAATAGCTTCGACCTTCGATGGATCAACGTGAATGCCTGCTTTCAAAACAAAAAATCCCAGTAAGTGACCCAATTCTATACAGAAAACACATTTGTGTGGATTCAGACTAATTCGATAATGAATACATCTCATAAAGATAGCTCATAAATGAGTGAGATGGTCGACCCTACGCGATGAATGAGCAGGTAAATCATTGAGATAAGGCTGCATAATGTGCTTAATGTCATGAAATGCATAAGAAATAGCCATTTGAAAATTTTTTCCAGCATTCTTCAATCCAAAGGGTAGTTTGTAATAAGCAAATGTCCCCCACGGAAAAAAGAAAGTTGTTTTTGGCTAATCAGTACGGAGCATGTTTATTTGATTGTAACCAAAAAAACCATTCATAAAGGATAACATCTCACTGCCAGCACAATCATCAATTATTTGATCGATATAGGGGGTTGCATAATTGTACTTAGAACAAGCTCTATTAATATCCCTATAGTCGATACATACTCATGTCATTCCTTGTTGTTTAGTAACAGGAACAATATTCAATACCCAATTAGTTAAAGGAATTGGATAAATGAAACCTGCACGAAGTAATTTCTCAACTTCGGCTTTGATAGCATTAGCTTTTCTAGGATGTATTTGACATAGGCGTTGATGGACATGTTTGGCATCTGGGTAAGTCTTGATTTCGTGTATGATAATTGACGGATCGATTCCTGGAATTTCTTCATAGGACTAGGAAAACACATCACGGAATTCTTGAAATAGGGCTTTATAAGCTTGAATTTCATCTTCCGTACAACAAGCACCTATATGAATGTTTTCAATTATTCCTGGCTTTACTGAAATGTCAATTGGAATCGTTCGAGAGATATTTTCCAGATTTAACTCAGAATCAGGATTTTGCAATGGATTCTGCGGTTCTTTGACATATTCAGCAGTAAATATTGAAGCAAAAGCATCTTCAAAATGATCCAGCTCAAGTAAAAACAAATATCGGTGATGTAGATCTTCCCATGGTAAATCGTCAACAGACAAAATTTCACAAATCTGCTCATCAATATGAACAAGATCAGGAAATGTCGTTGTGGCTGAACTAGATATAGAAAGTGATTCCTCATGGATCCCATTCATTGGATCAGTTTCGGTTGAAGAAGGGTTGGAAAGTGACTGTACAGCCTGATATGCAATTTCAAATGGACTCAAAGGCATCATGCCATCAAATGAATCTAACTCGAAGTCGGAAGGTATGATCCAAGGATCATCAAACATAATAGTATCTGACGAGATCATATGAATAGTTGCGATAGAAGGTGATATGTTAGGAGGAGGAAAGGAAAAAGTTCCTAGTAAACCAAAATCTTTAATCAAACCTACTCCAACATCCTTGTAAGGGATAGCCACTTTACCAACGTCCTGGATTGTTTATGTAGAGGCTGGATCGGAAGAAAAATAAGTTGACTGATCTATTGTAACGATCCTTCCTTGATGTGGAAATTTTATGAGTCGAAAGACCAAAGAAACAACAGAAGTCATAGCATAAGACCAACTACGACCCAGGAGAAGGTTGTAATTGTTGGGAAATATACTGAGAGGGGGGGGTGAATCAGTATATTGTGCAGACAAATAAAACTTTTAATTTTTCCTTTAAAAACCCATACGCTACTTTACTGAAGGAAACTAGCGTGTATACGCGGATATCCTTTACAGAACTCGCGTATGTCGAGAGATCTAATTATGTGATTGAATCTTAACTCAGATCATTGCATTATTCATTCATCAGATATTTCAGAAATAGTAAGCAGGTGCAGACAAAACAGAATAATCATCACACATATGCAACACACATGAACACTAGGATTTTTAGGTGGAAACCCAATTCGGGAGAAAACCACCGCTGTCGTTGCGTCAACCTTCAAAATTTATTATCAAGAAAACTTCTTACAAACATGTACTGGTGCAGACTCAAACCAGCACGTAGGCACCCACCTGCAGAAGGCTACAACCTTCTCTCGTTTACCATCCTCTCCTGGAAGGGAGCTACAACCCCCTGCACTCGTTTACCAGCCTTTCCTGGAAGGGAGCTACTACCCCCTGATATGAGTACCAGCTTATACTCGCAGAAAGCTTCCTCTTTCATAATGAAGGCTTCAACCCTCAGATCCACTACAGACCACATTTCATCAATTTTCAAACTGGATCAAACAGCTCCAACACAACCCTTTACTTGTCAATAAACAACCTTTGCCCAAAGCATCAAACAGAACAGTGAAACCACTGTGACCAGAATATCAGATATAACCCAGACTTCAGAATGGATATGCAGAAACACATTCAACCTTCAGCAACCATTAGATTCAGAAATCATACGCACTTTTATTTAATCAGACCCGCGTATATACGCTCTTTCCAGAACACGAACCCACGTATACTTCAGTACATTTTTCCAAAGAAAACCCTAACTTTGTATACGCGTTTTTCTTTCCACATACCCGCGTATACACGCGCTTTTCATGAAACAAACCTGCATATAGATCTATAAAAGATAAACTTTGCAGTATAGACTAGATCTATAAACTTACCCAGATTTCTTCAATCTCTTCAACAGGATTGCGCCAGGACTTCTTCACTTCTTTTCAGATCATCCTTGACATTCACCATTTCTAGATCTAGAGATCTTGAGCCTTCATCATCTTCATAGGAGCATCATAGATTCATATCTATCAATTAGGAATAGGGTTCACCCATACAGATATACTTCAGAGTGAAGTATTCATCAAAGCCCAGACTCATGCACACACCATGCACAATGATTTTCTTCTCCTTATATAGGTTTACCCTTTTTCAATACCATGAGCCAAGACCACATTGCATCCGATGGTATTCCTGGACGAGATCAAATAGACAGCCCAACGCTCAATACAATGGGTCAATACCATGGTAGTAACCCTTGGTTTTACAAATTTAGAGCACAATTGAGCATACGTGACTTGGCACGTACTTTTCCGCGTGCATATGCTACTTCTCCTAGAAAAACCCGCATATGCCTTAAGACACACACTTTTCATCATTATTCTTGCAAATTCTGATATTTATTTTTCTGGCACTTCTGCGCTTCTTGTAGAACATCATATTACATCATTAATGCATCAAGAACAACTTCATTAAGTAGGTTGCCATCATCTTCATCAAGTGGGTTGCCATCAAGGACAACACTCTGCATCACATTGCCAACAATCTCCCCCTTTGGACTTGATGGCAACCACGAAGGTGTTTGATCACCACAAAAGATAGATACATTGACTATAATCATTACACAATAACCATGTTACTTTCCCCTTATTCAAACACCATGTCACTCTCTCCCTTTGACATCAAGGGCAAAGGGAAGATCAAAACCAACACAAGGTTTTTCTCCTCATGTAGAAGGAAGAGCTCTGTAGATCTGATGTGCACTGAAGTTACCATGCTCCCCCTGAGTTCATGCTGAAAGTTCAAACATATTTTTCAATGAAGTACATGACTCTATGACCTTCCTATCACCAAGGACTCATACATAAATCAAAGATCCAACCAAGTGGATTTACATAAGAGACTCAAATACCCAAGCAAAAAGGGTTTACACATTTTGAATCAACTACCGAATCAAGTGGGTTTACAAATTTGAACAAGTCCTTACATGACTGAATATTACAATTTTTCATCATAGGTCTCAACCTGACCTTTTTCATCAAATTAAAAATATGACCTTTTATGACCAATATCAGAAAGACCTCAAGAGAGATCATATTTCAGAATCATAAGCCAACAATGCATAATAGCCAGTAAGGCTATTGCTCCCCCTGAACCTGTACATTAGTTTACTCCTTCATCTCCCCCTTAGCTTGTGCATCCTGAACATTTTTCAACAAAAGATCATCAAGGCATATTTACCCAATATCAAAGAATGAGATAGAAATATAAGAGATAAAACTTCACCAGAGATACCATACAACATCAGAGATATCAAACAGTGTTGCATATGTGCTGTAAAATGCTGACCCCAACCAAAAATTGTCAGCAACTGACCATACACAGCTTTCTGTGGATAAACTTGCGTATATACGCAACTGTCTTTCAGGAAACCCGCGTATCCAATTTGATCTTCTAAATTTAAGCAGTTCTGATTTTCTTCACAGCATAGACTACTCCCAGCTTCTGTCTGAGATATTCGAATGCTTCCCTGGGCAGAGGTTTGGTAAATATATGAGAAACTTGTTCTTTGGAGGGAACATACTCCAACTTCACCTTTTGTTCAAGCACTTGTTCACGTAAGAAGTGATACTTGATGGGAATGTGCTTGGTCTTTGAATGCATAACAGGATTCTTTGAGATACTGATGGCACTTGTATTATCACACATAATGGAGATAGGAGAAGTACATTTGATTTTAAAATCTTCCAAGGTTTGCATCATCCAAAGGAGTTGAGTGCAACAAGATGCGGCAGCCACATATTCTGCTTCAGTAGTAGATAAGGCAATAGAACTTTGCTTCTTACTGAACCAAGATACCAACCGGGGCCCCATATAGAATGCACCACCACTTGTGCTTTTCTGATCATCAACATTTCCATCCCAATCTGCATCAGTGTAAGCATGAAGAGTAAGATCAGCATTCTTTGGATACCATAGTCCAAAGTCTTGAGTTCCTTGTAGATATTTGAATATTCTTTTGACAGCTTGAAGGTGAGACTCTTTTGGATTAGCTTGGAATCGTCCAACAATCCCAACTGCATGCATAATGTCTGGTCTAGTCCCAGTGAGATAAAGTAGGCTTCCTATCATTGATCTGTATTTTGGTTGATTCACCGCGGGAGAATCATCAAGAGAACTGAGGTTACATCCAGTTATCATTGGTGTACTTACAGGTTTGCATTCTTCCATGCCATACTTCTTCAAAATTTGCTTAAGATATTTTGCTTGTGATAAGAATATTCCATCTGCAGTTTGATGCACTTGCAACCCAAGAAAGAATGTTAGTTCTCCAAGTAAGGACATTTCAAATTCTTGCTACATGACAGAAGCAAATTTCTTACTCATAGATTCTTCATTACTCCCAAAAATGATGTCATCAACATATACAACCACAATCAATAGTTTATCATTTTCAACCTTTGTGTATAAGTTGCTATCAGCAAACCCCTTTGAAAATCCTTGTTGATGAAGATATTTGTCAAGACGATAATACCATGCCCTTGGAGCTTGTTTGAGACCATATAGAGCCTTTTTAAGTCTACAAACAAGATTTTCATCATTCCCAAAATGAATCCTTCTGGTTGTTCTATATAAACTTCTTCTTCTAGATCACCATTGAGAAATGCAGATTTAACATCCATTTGATAAACTTTGATTTGTTGAAAACTTGAAAAGCAAGAAACATTCTTATGGCTTCAAGTCTAGCTACAGGAGCAAAAGTTTCTTCAAAGTCTATACCTTCTTGTTGAGTATACCCCTTGCAAACCAGTCTAGCTTTGTTTCTTATAACATCCCCATTCTCATTTAACTTGCTCTTGAATATCCATTTAGTTCCAATGAGATTTTTATCATGTGGTCTTGGCACCAATTCCCAAGTGTGATTCTTTTCAATTTGATCAAGCTCTTCATTCATGGCTTGAATCCAACATTCATCTTTGCAAGCTTGATTGACATTGTGTGGTTCAATTGTGGATAGAAATGCCAGATAGCTAGAAGATCCCACAAGAGTCCTTGTTTGTACACCTGATTCCTTGTCTCCCAAAATTTGAGATTCAGGATGATTCTTTTGAACATATCTGGATGGAGCCTTTTCAGATAAATCATCTTCAGGTTCTTCATTGGATCCACTGTCTATATTATTTCCATTTGATATAGAAGGACAAAAATCACCATCATCTTCTTTTGTTGCTTGTTTTTCTTCTTTAGGAGCTGCAGGAGACTCATCAATAACAACATCAATACATTCAACAATCTTTCGAAGCCTTTTATTGTAACATTTGTATGCTCTGCTTGTAGATGAGTAACCAAGAAGTATCCCTTCATCTGATCTAGGTTCAAACTTTCCAAGCTTTTCATCATTATTTTTGATAAAGCATTTACTTCCAAAATTCTAAAATGCTTCACAGAGGGAGAATTACCATACCAGAGTTCATATGGAGTTTTGTCACTATTTACCCGAACATGTGCCTTGTTGAGAATGTTTGCTGCTGTATGTGTTGCTTCTCCCCAGAACATGTCAGGAGTTCCAGAGTCATCAAGCATAGCTCTAGCCATTTGTTGAATTGTTCTATTCATTCTTTCTGCTACGCCATTTTGTTGAGGAGTTCCTGCTACAGAGAACTGTCTTTTTATGCCATGTTGTTCACAAAATTCAAAGAATTCATTTTATGTATATTCTCCTCCTCGATCAAATCTAAGACACTTGATTTTTAGATCTAATTCATTTTCTACCAATGCTTTGAAGATCTGAAAATTTTCAAATGCTTCATCTTTGTGTTTAATCAACCCGATCCAACACATTCTAGAGTAATCATCAATAAATAAGATATAGTATTCTTCCCCACGTAGTGACTTTTTCCTCATAGGTCCACATATGTCAGTATGAATGAGTTCAAGAGGCTTACTTGATGATCCTTCTTTGGCATTAAATTGTACTCTGGTCTGCTTACCGAATTGGCAAGATTTGCATATGATACTCTCTGGTAGAGTAATATTGGGAAGACCACGAACAGCTTGAAGTCTTCTTGCTTTGTTGATTTGAGAGAAGCTCAGATGCCCTAGCCTTCTATGCCATAGCCAATTTTCTGAATATTTGCTCAAGTAACATTGATCTTTGCAGTTCTTCAATACATGCAGGTTGCTTGGAGTTCTTTTCCCTTTTATAATAGTTTTACCTGTATCAAGATCACGAACCACACATTCTTTTGAACTAAAGACAACTTCTATTCCTTGATCACACATTTGACTTACACTTAACAGGTTATGCCTTAATCCATCCACATACATGACATCATTAGCCTTCACCTTTTCTTTTAGAAACACAGACCCTTTTCCTTTAATTACAGCAGGAGTATCATTTCCAAATGTAACTTTCTTTTCCTTTTCTAGAGCATTATATGCAAGAAGTTTGCTTTTTTCACCTGTCATGTGTCTTGAGCACTCACTATCAATGTACCATTGATTTTCTTCACCTTCTACAAATAACACTATCCCACAATTTTCAACCTGTAATTCCTTCTTTTTCCATACTTTGGAACTTGAAGGAGAATGTTTTTTTGGCTAGACTTTGCTCCTGCATTCAGATTCTTCATGGCCAAAGTTATTGCAATAAGCACATTCAACTTCATTTTGAAGAGGAGAAAAGTTTTTATAGGTGTTCTTCTTTGGTTTAATATCCATCCTTTTCTTTCTTGCTTCTCTTGTCATGATGGTTTTATATGCAACACATTGAACAGCTTTATGACCAAAATTGTGACATGAGAAACATTGTCCATTGAAGTAGAAATTTCTGCGATCATGAAATCTTCTATTTGAATTTACCTGTTGATTTTTGCTTCTTTGAGAGATATCCCTTGTATTGTGATGATCATGCCTTACCTGTAAAGAATCTTTATTCCCTTTCTGAGTGGCTGAATGAAGTAAACTAGTTGTAGCTACTTTTAGATAATTTGGTGCAGAAGCCTGAGAAGATTCTCCAGTATATCCAAGACCTGTCTTAATAAGAGGAGAACGTTGAACCTTGATAATCTCATCTAAGGTTTCAGATCCTTTAGCAAATCTAAGATTCAGAGTCTTTACTTTCTCAATTTCTTTTCTTAGACTTACTACTTCACATTCTAATTTTTCATTATGTTTCTTTGCTTCTTCATTCTGCCTTTTCAGAGTCTCTATGATTATTTTACTTTCTTCCAAGAATATTTTGAGTTGATTGTTTTGATCAAGAAAATCATTGTCATCTAGAGCATCCACAAACGCATCCTTATCATCTCTAGAATTATTTTTAAATGCCATGAGAAGTCTAAGATCTTGTTCACATTCTTCCTCACTATCAGATAACCCATCACTGTCTTCATTTGTATAGTAGCTTTTCTTAGAGCTAGATCAGTTCTTATTCCTTCTTGCTACTTCTTTCTCTTTAGCAGATGTTTCTTTATAAGGAAATTTTGCAGCATAATGACCAACTCTTCCACAATTGAAACATTTGAAAGGAAGCTTACCTTTGAATGTTCTGGTTCCTAGTTGGAGTCTTCTCACAAAGTTTGCCTCATCTTCTTCTGAGATATATCTCGATCCTTCAGGTTTTTGAACTTCTTTCCATTTTGTAGAAGCTTTAAAAACAGCTTCTTTGACTTCAGATGGTCCTCCTCTCCTCATTTTATATGCAGTCAATATGCCATGAAGTTGCACCATGGAAAGATTTTGAATATGTTGTTTTTCTTCAAGGGAAGAAACTTTTGATTCAAATTTTGCCGTTAGCGATCGTAAAATTTTCTCAACCAAAGTAGTGTCAGATATTGTTTCACCCAAATTTCTCATACGATTTACAACATCATCAATACGTAAAAAGAAACTGGCAATACTCTCATCACCATGCATCCTTAAATTTTCATATTCAATTCTGAGAGTTTGGAGTTTTGCACTTTTTACCTTTGCGTCGCCTTCATAACTTAGAATGATTTTGTCCCATATTTCCTTTGCTATATTCAGCTGCATGACTTTGAAAAATTCTGATTCAGTTAGGCTTCCTGTTATAGCATTGACCGCTTTTGCGTTTGATTCATAATTCTTCCTTTCAGTTGGACCTGTTGGTGTAGCGGCTGGATATTGATATCCTTGTTCAAAAATGGCCCATACATCAGCTCCCATATACTGAAGATAGGATCTCATCCTCACTTTCCAGAATATTAAATTTCTTTCGTTGAAGAGTGGGGGCTTGATAGATGCTGTTCCCTCATGATTGTTCATCTTGCTTGATCTTCCCTCTAGCGACTAAGATTTTTCAGAAGGACCTGCTTTGAAACCAATTGTTGGGAAATATACTGAGAGGGGGGGGTGAATCAGTATATTGTGCAGACAAATCAAACTTTTAATTTTTCCTTTAAAAACCCATACGCTACTTTACTGAAGGAAACTAGTGTATATACGCGGATATCCTTTACAGAACTCTCGTATGTCCAGAGATCTAATTATGTGATTGAATCTTAACTCAGATCATTGCATTATTGATTCATCAAATATTTCAGAAACAGTAAACAGGTGCAGACAGAATAGAATAATCATCACACATATGCAACACACATGAACACTAGGATTTTTAGGTGGAAACCCAATTCGGGAGAAAACCACCGTTGTCGTTGTGTCAACCTTCAAAATTTATTATTAAGAAAACTTCTTACAAACATGTACTGGTGCAGACTCAAACCAGCACACAGGCACCCACCTGCAAAAGGCTACAACCTTCTCTCGTGTACCAGCCTCTCCTGGAAGGGAGCTACAAGCCCCTGCACTCGTTTACCAGCCTTTCCTGGAAGGGAGCTACTACCCCCTGATATGAGTACTAGCTTCTATTGGCAGAAAGCTTCCTCTTTCATACTGAAGGCGTCAACCCTCAGATCCACTGCAGACAACGTTTCATCAATTTTCAAACTGGATCAAACAGCTCCAACACAACCCTTTACTTGTCAATAAACAACCTTTGCCCAAAGCATCAAACATAACAGTGAAACCACTGTAACCAGAATATCATATATAACCCAGACTTCAGAATAGATATGCAGAAACTTACCAGATCTATAAAAGATAAACTTTGCAGTACAGACCAGATCTATAAACTTACCCAGATTTCTTCAATCTCTTCAACAGGATTGCGCCAGGTCTTCTTCACTTCTTTCAGATCATCCTTGACATTCACCATTTCTAGATCTAGAGATCTTGAGCCTTCATCATGTTCATAGGAGCATCATAGATTCAGATCTATCAACTAGGAACATGGTTCACCCATACAAATATACTTCAGAGTGAAGTATTCATCAAAGCCCAGACTCATGCACACACCATGCACAATGATTTTCTTCTCCTTATATAGGTTTACCCTTTTTCAATACCATGAGCCAAGACCACATTGCATCCGATGGTATTCCTAGACGGGATCAAATAGACAGCCCAACGCTCAATACAATGGGTCAATACCATGGTAGTAACCCTTGGTTTTACAAATTTAGAGCGCAATTGAGCATACACAACTTGGCACGTACTTTTCCGTGTGAATACGCTACTTCTCCTAGAAAAACCCGCGTATGCCTTAAGACACACACTTTTCATCATTATTCTTGCACATGCTGATATTTATTTTTCTGGCATTTCTGCGCTTCTTGTAGAACATCAGATTTACATCATTAATGCATCAAGAACAACTTCATTAAGTAGGTTGCCATCATCTTCATCAAGTGGGTTGCCATCAAGGACAACACTTTGCACCATATTGCCAACAGTAATATAGAGGGGCATCAACCACTTCCACATCTAGATTTATGGTTTTACCTTCGACCCCTATGGGTAAATCCTGCAAAATACTAAAAGGGTGGAAACCTCGGCCATCAAAAGCCTTTATAATTTTTGGAGACTGATTGAGTGTAGGAGAACCAAGCGATTTCCAACACTAGATTGACATAATACACGTTGAAGCTCCATCATAAATCACAGTCTGAAAAATTGGTCTGTTTTTTACTAACATTGGAATTTGGAAATCCATTTGGTGAGGTAGGCGAGGTGTAATATTCTCTAAATCAAATATTATAATGTGTTATAGCCTAAATCCACCTTAGGCTGAAGGAAGGCGGGATTCAGGGTAACACCAAACCACGCTCAGTCTGGTAGCTAGCCCTACCAGAACAGGAGAGGGCTCTCTCTGGGTCAATCTCAGTAAAAATGTATCAATAGGCCTTGAGATGACTGAAATGAGTGCTAATTTTAGGCTAGGTATATGAATCAAGGAGTTTGGAATGATTTTAGGGGTTTTTTGTTGGAAAAAATGAAAGGCAATTTTGGGCTTGGGGATGAAGCCAAATTCTTGCAGAGTTCAAGTTGGGGCAGGGAAGGCAATGACTTTGATGTCTTAGATTCAATGAATGGATGGAAAAGACTGCTGAGGATCTGAAGGGGGAAAGAGGAAGAAAGGATCCTATTCAAACTAATGAAAACATATAAAACTAAACAAAATTTTAAGGCAGAGCACCAGCAAACTAATGAATTCTACCTTAGTTACTCATTTGCTTAATTCAGAAGCAAAGAGAAGGGAAATGGAATACATAAACATCAATGAAACTTATAGATACATGAAGAAAAAATCATCAAAACTCAGAGCCACAAGGATCCGAACAAGTGCTGCAAAACCTTGGTCTTTCCTTTGCTAAAAATGCAGAAATGAATATACAATGAGGTGCCAAACTATTCCCAAGAGTCCAACCCTAAAATGACTCAGAAAATACAATACATAGACCATCCTAACCCCTTTCCATGCCTCTAGGGGTCGAGCTCATCCTTCTAGGAGTTGTTTCAACCAATTCTTAAAATGGAACTGAAATCTAGGCGGCCAAACAACTTGCCTCTATATGCTAGGAAACTGATCCATTCACTTAATTTTCACTTTTTAGTGAATGAATCCTATAGAACAAGTAAAAATGAGAGAAAATTACATCATAATCATCAAATTACATCAAGATAGATCAATATTTACATCAAAAAGTAAAACTAGTCAAAACTGGGCGAATTTCTGAGCTGAAGAGTCAAAATGAGACCAAATTTCTCTATGCGACGTGCCCAAAAACTCAATGCGTCGCGCCCATTTGAGTCTATTTTTGAGGCACTTTATGAAGTCAAAATTGAGCTCATGATAGCTTTTTGGAAAGCCCTGGATGTCTACTTTTCAACCCAAGTAGAATTTCTCAATTTTGATGTCATTTTCCCCTGAAAAATTGCAATCTCCCAACACTACTTCCTGCAGGTGCAAAAGGTGGCAGAAAGGCCATTTTCAAGGTGTTTTTGACCCTTTATACCACCCAGAACTTGATGAAATCCCTCAGACATTTCTGAACATGCATAATTTATCATAAAAAAGTCAAAAATATCAATTTTTCCTCCAGAAGATCTCTCAAACGTAAGCGCGTGTCGAGTGGCGCGACGCGTCGGGCAGAAAAACCTGTTTTGCAACCAAAATTTCAAAAATGACAAAATTTACTCCAAATTTGCTGAAATTTGGAGTGAATGTCCCCCATCAAGTTTCATGCTCATCCAAAGAAGCTTCAGCCAAGATTTAGAGTGGATCAGGCCTTTTTCACCGTTTCAGTGTCCTCCTGGTGCATGCAGTTCAGTGGTAGAATCACTGTCTCGTTCATAGGATGTGTCGATGTCCGTCATGGTGTTGCAATGTGTATGAAAAGTGTATGTTTTATTTTTTGAAAATGATAAATTAGGACTTGGTGTCTTCATCTCCAGGTGCCAAATGTGCCAAAGGGAAATGAGGGACTTTGAGGAATATGCAACAGTGGGGAAAAGTGGAGTTTCTGTGAAGTGGATTTAAAATATGGGACAATCACTCGACATGTTTCGGATATGGGATCTAGAGATTTTTTTTAAATGATAGGGAAAGGGATAAGAAAATGGAGTGAAAGGATTTATGGATGGGAGTAATGGGAATTTTCTACAAATGATATGGGAGAGGGAAAATGGTAGGAAATAATAGGGTTTAGGGATAGGGAAAATGGGACCAAGGGATATAGATGGTTTAGGATGTAAGGAAATAGGGAAATAAACCGTGGTAATGATAAAATGAGCAGTGGTAATAGATGGGGTAAGTAGCAATGATTGACACCAAACCAAATTTAAAACCCTAGGAGCATTCTTAAAACATGAGAGTAGGATTTTGAGTTTTTCGCATTTAAAATTTCATACCAACACCAAACACTTGTTAAGAGAAATGAAGAAGTGGATTTGACTCACTTGAACAAGGAGATACTGAGAAAAATTTGATGGCTGAAAGAAATGGCAAAAATCTTGTGTTCTGGCCCAATGCGTCGCGCACCAACCCAATGCGTTGCGCACAAACCCAATGCGCCGCGCCCACTCTTCTATGCGCTATTCCATTTTGCAGGAGGATTTTGGAGGCCTTCCTAATGTCAAAATTAGGTTTGGGATAGCTCTTTGGAAATATTATTGAGTCTACTTTCCAACCCAAGTGGAATGTTTCAATTTGGAGTTCATTTGCCTTGTCAAAAATCAAATCTCCCAAGACTGGTCAAAATGAGCAGAATGAGGCTGCCTCAAGGCAGAGTGCTGTTGCAGTCAACTTTTGAAAGTATTCCTCAACTCAAAATTGACCTCCTGATAGCTCATTGGAAATATCTTTATGTCTAGTTATCAGTTGACTCATCAAGAAAGTCATTTGGCCAACCAAGCTAGGATAAATATTGATTTTCCCAAGGTGACTTCAGAGGTGCATTCAATTCTCCTAAGGAAACGGTATTTTTGACATTTCTATAAAACCATGAAACCTGTGTAAAAATTGAAGGATTTGTTTCCACCTTGGCCTATTGTGGACAAAAACCTCTCTCATTTTCCCCAAATTCATCTTTTATTGCTCATAAACATCATTTGAGTGAAATCTATCCCGATGTGTGGAACAAGGGATTTGTTGAAATGAAGCGAAATGAAGGGGATAAGGGGCTTCTAAATTCTTGAGAAACTTTTTGGAAGTAGGGATGGATGTTAGGAAGCAGGGGAAAGTGGAATTTCAGAGATTTAGTGAGGGGAAGGGGTCCAAAAGGGCAAAACACAGGCCTAGCCTAGAAAATTGCCAAGTTGTAGCAAGAAACTAGGGTTTGTGCAAAAATGAGGAATTTGGGGAATCTCAGTGATGGGAAGTGTTTCATAAGGTATATTAAGGATAGGGGAAGGTGTATGAACATAAGGATACAATTTTTGATGATGAGTTGACCATCCAAGCGAAATTACCTTCAAAACCCTAGGAGAGGGAAATGAACCTTACCTAGGCACAACTGAAGCATGAACAAGGTGTAAAATGACCCAGTGGAACTTGAAATGATGATGAAAACCCTCTGAATGATGGCACACTCAACTAAATGGTGAAATGAACTGACACTTGGACAACTTTCACAAGAGTAAAAGAAAACCCTAGACCTAATACCTAGTGACCAAACTTTACTTGAAGACTCACTGAAATGACAAAATTTGACCTTGACACCTTAAAATCACTTTTTAAGAGCATGTTTGATCACTGGAGGAAGGCTGCAAATACTGACACTAACATTGGCTCCAATGGGGATGGTAGCTACTTGGAGGTGCCAAGAACTACAGATCTTTGGAAAGCAGACAGTGCCTTCATCCATTGGGCAATGGAGTCAAAAACCGAAGCTGAAATGCATGACTGAAAACTGATGACTTTATGACACAAATTGACTCTCACTCAACTAAGAAATGACTTGATACTTAAACACAACTGACAAACTGGAAATATGCTCAATATGAAGCTTATTCAATACAACCTACTCTAACAATTTCATTCATCACCTGATCAAGTGAAATGAAACAACCAATGCAACCATGTAAGTATTGCAGCTGCTGTTTGGATTCTCCGCAAGTGCTCGTCTATGAACAACAAGAGAGAACTACTGAAAGGCAAATCCCATGAAAACTTGTGAACAGATCTGTTGAATACTATGGATTCTCTATCCACCTCCAAAAACACTGCATAAGGATCTTGAAATTCATGCTACATAAGGATCTCAAAATGCACGCTAGGACTTAGCTCATCCAATGGATTACTTCTCTTCTCCTCATACCATGAATGCAAACTTTGATCTGAGCTTTGTGATGAGCTTTGTGGCGAGACTCCTGCTAAAAATTACAAAGAGAATGGCTATCGGATCAAGTCTATATCAGCACACGTTTCAACCTTACATAAAGTCAATGGAGAAAGACTTTGACTGCAAACGTCATCCAACACATCAGCAATATGATCATCAAAAACTTTAGAAGACTGTTGTGATGTATCCATTGAAACTGTCTGACGTCTTACTGGTTGTTCATCTCTTTCTTGAGAGATATTATGAAGATTCTGCCTTATAAACTGAAATGCTTCGAAACAAAAGGGTACAGAATCTTCTTGCATAATTAAATCATGTATTTCAGCTTCCACGACTTCATCTGTAATCTGACCTTCAATTTCATTTGGTAGCTACAAATCTAATGCTACAGGCTACTCAATATTTTCGTTATCTGTCTCATCCTCAACATTAACACTGAGAGATTGCTGATTTCTTACAGGCTACTCATTTGAAGATTTACTATGCAATTTACTCTTCAAAAAATGGAATGATTCAAAACAAAATGGTATGGAGTCACCTTGTATCATTTTATCATATGTACCAGCTTCCATGTCCTCATCTGCAACTTGAAAATCAATGGCTTTCGAGGGCTGAAAATTTGAATATGAGAAGTCTTGAACAAGGTTTTCATTACGCTCAAGATGGTCCAGATCAAGACTTGTTGGCAGTTGATTTCTGATTGCATGGAAGTTATCTCTCATGAACTGAAATGAGTCAAAACAAAAGGGCAAAGATCCTTCACTTACTTCAAAATTTGCTACACTTTCCTCATCATTGTCATAGCTGATATGCATTGGTTGATCACTGTACTCAAGCTACTGAAAGTGAACTTACTCCTCGCACAAACTAGCTGCCGATTTGTCTGCAAGATTAGCTTCTGTTTGGAGAACATAATCATAATCATACTGATCAAACTGAAGAAAATCATTAGCATACAACACATCATCAAGCATACATGTCATATCAACAGCTCTTTCTTCTCCAAAATGATCTATAAAGCAATCATTATGAGAACTGGGATAAGAAAAAAAATGTTTTGGATCAGCCACTTGTTCTTCTTCAATCAACAAGTCATGTGCTTGAAAATTATACTCATTCCTTGTGGTGTTCTTTTGCATCATCTCTTCTACTGAACCTATCAACATGTCAAGCTTTACCTCTAGAGATGTCGATTTCTCCAGATTTATGTTTTTCGTCTCTTCTTCCTTCAACCTTACCTTTCCGATCAGCAAATGAGCCTCTACATTTATTGCACTATTTTGCATCTCGTGGAGTGTTGCAAGATTCCTTTCTCTCAACTGAAACTCCATTTCCGGATCAAAGGCACCCGGGTAGTGCAAGAGAGAAGATCTAGGAGAAGGTATTATATCAGCCGGCATCGAAAAATATACTTGGTTAAATCTGGCAGAAAATTGTTGTACTGTCTCCCCTAGCAGTCTTTTCAGCTGGTTATACTCTTCTATAATGAAGAAAAGGTTCTGTCTAATCACCCACCTATCGAGGAAAACTTCGACGAGCTGCTGGAAATCTGAGATGCTCGCATCAGGCAAGGTTTTGAACCAACTCTTCACTTGGCCTTGCAAAGAAAGAACAAAAATCCTAATACTAACATCTTCGTCATCAACTTCAAAAAGGTCTAGGAAAGTCTCAACATTCTGCACATGTTGCTCAGTGTTGACATTGTTACATTTACCATCAAATATTGGTAGATATAGGTCATAATTTTTAGGGAAAGCATGAAGAATAGAAGTTAAAACAAGAGGTTTATACCTATCCGGGACTATATAAGGTGTAGGAGTATATACAAGAGCTACGGGATCAATTTTGTTTTCTTTAGGCTCAAGAGAGTCATCATAAGATGTGGGAAAAGTAAGGAGGCCAAGATCAAAGGGAAACTCAGTATTTACACTCTTTGAATAGGTAGAGTGAAGATTTTGATCACCTTTATCATACAACAAATTCTGAAAAACTTTGAGGACAACTTCAAGAACAACAAAGAAATAGTTGACAAGAAAGTAGACTAGATCCTGAATACCATTCCACTTTTGAAATCTGAACTTAGTGTAAGATCCTTCCATTTTCTTAGAGAAAGATTCAGTCCTCCAGTGGAGTCTCTACATTGAGTTGGAGTCACCAAGTGAATGATTTCAACCTTCTTATATCTGATTGTTGTCCACCATCAACCATCAGATCTGAACTTGACACATGTACTGGGGCAATAAAATCTACAAGTCAAGTGTCACGTTCACAAGCTAGACCGGAGATTGACTGAAGCAACGTTTATCTACTTCACTGATGCATAGCAAGAGTGTTTCGAAGGCTACCTGGCATAACTTCAAGCTCCGTATGTAGCTTATAAATCAAATAACACTAAAAAGAAAACCATTTCTTCCCCAGTATGGTTGCCACTATGTTATAGCCTAAATCCACCTTAGGCTGAAGGAAGGCGGGATTCAGGGTGACACCAAACCACGCTCAGTCTGGTAGCTAGCCCCACTAGAATAGGAGAGGTCTCTCTCCGGGTCAATTTTAGTAAAAATGTATCAATAGGCCTTGAGATGACTGAAATGAGTGCTAATTTTAGGCTAGGTATATGAATCAAAGAGTTTGGAATGATTTTAGGGGTTTTTTGTTGGAAAAAGGGAAAGGCAATTTTGGGCTTGGGGATGAAGCCAAATTATTGCAGAGTTCAAGTTGGGGAAGGGAAGGCAATGAATTTGATGTCTTAGATTCAATGAATGGATGGAAAATACTACTGAGGAGCTGAAGAGGGCAAGAGGGAGCAAGGATGCTCTTCAAACTGACGAAAACATATAAAACTAAACAAAAGTGTAAGGTAGAGCACCAGCAAACTAATGAATTCTACCTTAGTTACTCATTTGTTTAATTCAGACGCAAAGAGAAGGGAAATGGAATACATAAACATAAATGAAACTTATAGATACATGAAGAAAAACATCATCAAAACTTAGAGCCACAAGGATCCCAACAAGTGCTCCAAAACCCTGGTCTTTCCTTTGCCAAAAATGCAGAAATGAATATACAATAAGGTGCCAAACTATTCCCAAGAGTCCAACCCTGAAATGTCTCAGAAAATACAATATATAGACCATCCTAACCCATTACCATGCCTCTAGGGGTCGATATCATCCTTCTAGGAGCTGTTTCAACCAATTCTTAACATGGAACTGAAATCTACGCAGCCAAACAACTTGCCTCTATATGCTAGGAAACTGATCCATTCACTTAATTTTCACTTTTTAGTGAATGAATCCTATAGAACAAGTAAAAATGAGCCAAAATTACATCATAATCATCAAATTACATCAAGATAGATCAATAGTTACATCAAAAAGTAAAACTAGTCAAACTTGGGCGAATTTCTGAGCTGAAGAGTCAAAATGAGGCCAAATTTCTCTATGCGACGCGCCCAAAAACTCAATGTGTCATTCCAATTTGAGTCTATTTTTGAGGCACTTTATGAAGTCCAAATTGAGCTCATGATAGCTCGTTGGAAAGCCCTAGATGTCTACTTTCCAACCCTAGTGGAATTTCTAAATTTGGATGTCATTTCCCCCTCCACAAATTCAATATCCCAACACTACTTCCTGCAGGTGTAAAAGGTGGCAGAAAGGCCATGTTCAAGGTGTTTTTGACCCTTTATACCACCCAGAACTTGATGAAATCCCTCAGCCATTTCTGAACATGCATAATTTATCATAAAAAACTCAAAAATATCAAGTTTTCCTCCAGAATATCTCTCTAACGTAAGCGCGCATCGAGTGGCGCGACGCGTCAGACAGAAAAACCTGTTTTGCAACCAAAATTTCAAAAATGACAAAATTTACTCCAAATTTGCTGAAGTTTGGAGTGAATTTCCCCCATCAAGTGTCATTCTCAGCCAAAGAAGCTTCGACCAATATTTGGAGTGGATCAAGCCTTTTTCACCGTTTCAGTGTCCTCCTGGTGCATGCAGTTCAGTGGCAGAATCACTGTCTTGTTCATAGGATGTGTCGGTGTCCATCATGGTATTGCAATGTGTATGACAAGTGTATGTTTGATTTTTTGAAAATGAGAAATTAGGACTCAGTGTCTTCATCTCCAAGTGCCAAATGTACCAAAGGGAAATGAGGGACTGTGAGGAATATGCAAGAGTGGGGAAAAGTCGAGTTTATGTCAAGTGCATTTAAAATATGGGACAATCACTTGACATGTTTCAGATATGGGATTTGGAGATTTTTTTTAAATGATAGGGAAAGGGATAAGAAAAGGGAGTGAAAGGATTTAGGGATAGGAGTAATGGGAATTTTCTACAAATGATATGGGAGAGGGAAAATGGTAGGAAATAATAGGGTTTAGGGATAGGGAAAATGGGAACAAGGGATATAGATGGTTTAGGATGTAAGGAAATAGAGAAATAAACTTTGGTAATGATAAAATTAGCAGTGGTAATAGATGGGGTAAGTAGCAATGATTGACACCAAACCAAATTTAAAACCCTAGGAGCATTTTTAAAACATGAGAGTAGGATTTTGAGTTTTTCGCATTTAAAATTTCATACCAACACCAAACAATTGTTAAGAGCAATGAAGAAGTGGATTTGACTCACTTGAACAATGAGAGACTGAGAAAAATTTGATGGGTGAAAGAAATGGCAAAAATCTTGTGTTCTAGCCCAATGCGCCACGTACCAACCCAATGTGCCGCGCCCACTCTTCTATGCGCCGTGCCATTTTGTAGGAGCCTTTTGGAGGCCTTCCAGATGTCAAAATTAAGTGTGTGATAGCGCATTGGAAATATTGAGTCTACTTTCCAACCCAGGTGGAATTTTTCAATTTGGAGTTCATTTGCCTTGTCAAAAATCAAATCTCCCAAGACTGGTCAAAATGAGCAGAATGAGGCTGCCTCAAGGCAGAGTGCTGTTGCAGTCAACTTTTGAAAGTCTTCCTCAACTCAAAATTGAGATCCTGATAGCTCATTGGAAATCTCTTTATGTCTAGTTATCAGTTGACTCATCAAGCAAGTCATTTGGCCAACCAAGCTAGGAGAAATCTTGATTTTCCCAAGGTGACTACAGAGGTGCATTCAATTCTCCGGAGGCAACGGTATTTTTGACATTTCTCTAAAACCATGAAACCTATGTAAAAAGTGAAGGATTTTTTTCCTCCTTGGCATATTTTGGACAAAAACCTCTCTCAGTTTTCCCAAATTCATCTTTTATTGCTCATAAACATCATTTGAGTGAAATCTATCCCGATGTGTGGAAGAAGGGATTTGTCGAAATGAAGCGAAATGAAGTGGATAAGGGGCTTCTAAATTATTGAGAAAATTTTGGGAAGTAGGGAGGGATGTTAGGAAGCAGGGGAAAGTGGAATTTGAAAGATTTAGTGAGGGGAAGGGGTCCAAAAGGGCAAAACACAGGCCTAGCCTAGAAAATTGCCAAGTTGTAGCAAGAAACTAGGGTTTGTGCAAAAATGAGGAATTTGGGGAATATCAGTGATGGGAAGTGTTTAATAAGGTATATTAATGATAGGGGAAGGTGTATGAACATCAGGATACAAGTTTTGATGATGAGTTGACCATCCAAGCGAAATTACCTTCAAAACCCTAGGAGAGGGAAATGAACCTTACCTAGCCACAACTGAAGCATGAACAAGGTGTAAAATGACCCAGTGGAACTTGACATGATGATGAAAACCCTCCAAATGATGGTATACTCAGCTGAATGGTGAAATTAACCGACAGTTGGACAACTTTGACAAGAGTAAAAGCAAACCCTAGACCTAATACCTAGTGACCAAATTTTACTTGAAGACTCACTGAAATGACAAAATTTGACCTTGACACCTTAAAATCACTTTGTAAGAGCATGTTTGATCATTGGAGGAAGGCTGAAAATATTGACACTAACATTGGCTCCAATGGGGATGGTAGCTCCTTGGAGGTGCCAAGAACTACAGATCTTTGGAAAGCAGACAGTTCCTTCATCCATTGGGCAATGGATTCAAAAACTGAAGCTGCAATGCATGACTGAAAACTGATGACTTTACGACAAAAATTGACTCTCACTCAAATAAGAACTGACTCGATACTTAAACACAACCAACAAACTGGAAATATGCTCAATATGAAGCTTATTCAATACAACCTACTCTAACAATTTCATTCATCACCTGATCAACTGAAATGAAACAACCAATGAAACCATGTAAGTATTGCAGCTGCAGTTTGGATTCTCCACAAGTGCTCGTCTATGAACAACAAGAGAGAACTACTGAAAGGCAACTCCCATGAAAACTTGTGAACAGATCTGTTGAATACTATGGATTCTCTATCCGCCTCCAAAAACACTGCATAAGGATCTTGAAATTCATGCTACATAAGGATCTCAAAATGCACGCTAGGACTTAGCTCATCCAATGGATTACTTCTCTTCTCCTCATACCATGAATGCAAACTTTGATCTGAGCTTTGTGATGAGCTTTATGACGAGACTCCTGCTAAAAATTACAAAGGGACTGGCTATCGGATCAAGTCTATATCAGCACACGTTTCAACCTTACATAAAGTCAATGGAGAAAGACTTTGACTGCAAACATCATCCAACACATCAGCAATATGATCATCAAAAACTTGAGAATACTGTTGTGATGTATCCATTGAAACTATCTGACATCTTACTGGCTGTTCATCTTTCTCTTGAGAGATATGACAAAGATTCTGCCTTATAAACTGAAATGCTTTGAAACAAAAGGGTACAGAATCCTCTTGCATCATTAAATCATGTATTTCAGCTTCCACGACTTCATCTGTAATCTGACCTTCAATTTCATTTGGTGGCTGCAAATCTGATGCTACAGGCTGCTCAAGAATTTCCTTCTCTGTCTCATCCTCAACATTAACACTGAGAGATTGCTGATTTCTTACAGGATGCTCATTTGAAGATTTACTATGTAATTTACCCTTCAAAAACTGGAATGATTCAAAAAAGAATGGTACGGAGTCACCTTGTATCATTTTATCATATGTACCAGCTTCCATGTCCTCATCTTCAACTTGAAAATCAATGGCTTTCGAGGGCTGAAAATCTAAATATGAGAAGTCTTGAACAAGGTTTTCATTGCGCTCAAGATGGTCCAGATCAAGACTTGTTGGCAGTTGATTTCTGATTGCATGGAAGTTATCTCTCATGAACTGAAATGAGTCAAAACAAAAAGGCAAAGATCCTTCACTTCAAAATTTGCTACACTTTCCTCATCATTGTCATAGCTGATATGCATTGGTTGATCACTGTACTCGAGCTGCTGAAAGTGAACTTCCTCCTTGCACAAAATAGCTGTTGATTTGTCTATAAAATTATCTTCTGTTTGGAGAACATAATCATCATCATACTGATCAAACTGAGGCAAATCATCAGCATACAACACATCATCAAGCATACATGTCATAGCAACAGCTCTCTCTTCCCCAAAATGATCTATAAAGCAATCACTATGAGAACTGGGATAAGAAAAAAAATGTTTCGGATCAGCCACTTGTTCTTCTTCAATCAGCAAGTCATGGGCTTGAACATTATACTCATTCCTTGTGGTGTTTTTTTGCATCATCTCTTCTACTGCACCTATCAACATGTCAAGCTTTACCTCTAGAGATGTCGATTTCTCCGGATCTATGTTTTTCGTCTCTTCTTCCTTCAACCTTGCCTTTCGGATCAGCAAATGAGCCTCTACATTTACTGCAGTGTTCTACATCTCGTGGAGTGTTGCAAGATTCATTTCTCTCAACTGAAACTCCATTTCCAGATCAAAGGCACCCGGGTAGTGCAAGAGAGAAGATCTAGGAGAAGGTATTATATTAGTTGGCATCGAAAAATATACTTGGTTAAATCTGGCAGAAAATTGTTGTACTGTCTCCCCTGGCAGTCTTTTCAGCTAGTTATACTCTTCTATAATTAAGAAAAGGTTCTGTCTAATCACCCACCTGTCGAGGAAAACTTTGACGAGCTGCTGGAAATCTGAGATGCTCGCATCAGGCAAGGTTTTGAACCAACTCTTCACTTGGCCTTACAAAGAAAGAGCAAAAAGCCTAATACTAACATCTTCATCATCAACTTCAAAAAGGTCTAGGAAAGTCTCAACATTCTACACATGTTGCTCCGCGTTGACATTGTTACATTTACCGTCAAATCTTGGTAGATATAGGTCATAATGTTTAGGGAAAGCATGAAGAATAGAAGTTAAAACAAGAGGTTTATACCTATCCGGGACTATATAAGGTGTAGGAGTATATACAAGAGCTACGGGATCAGTTTTGTTTTCTTTAGGCTCAAGAGAATCATCATAAGATGTGGGAAAAGTAAGGAGGCCAGGATCAAAAGGAAACTTAGTATTTACACTCTTTGAATAGGTCGAGTGAAGATTTTGATCACCTTTATCATACATCAAATTCTGAAAAACTTTGAGGAAAGGTTCAAGAACAGCAAAGAAATAGTTGACAAGAAAGTAGACTAGATCCTAAATACCATTCCACTTTGGATATCTGAACTTAGTGTAAGATCCTTCCATTTTCTCAGAGAAAGAGTCAGTCCTCCAGTGGAGTCTCTACATTGAGTTGGAGTCACCAGGTGAATGATTTTAGCCTTCTTATATCTGATTTTTGTCCACCATCAACCATCATATCTGAACTTGACACATGTACTGGGGCAAGAAAATCCCCAAGTCAAGTGTCACGTTCACAAGCTAGACCGGAGATTGACTGAAGCAGCGTTTATCTACTTCGCTGATGCATAGCAAGAGTGTTTCGAAGGCTACCTGGCATAACTTCAAGCTCCATCTGTAGCTTATAAATCAAATAACACTAACAAGCAAACCATTTCTTCCCCAGTATGGTCACCACTATGTTATAGCCTAAATCCACCTTAGGAGGAAGGAAGGCAGGATTCAGGGTAACACCAAACCACACTCAGTATGGTAGCTATCCCTACCAAAACAGGAGAGGGCTCTCTCCGGGTCAATCTCAGTAAAAATGTATCAATAGGCCTTGAGATTACTGAAATGAGTGCTAATTTTAGGCTAGGTATATGAATCAAGGAGTTTGAAATGATTTTAGGGGTTTTTTTTTGGGAAAAGGGAAAGGCAATTTTGGGCTTGGGGATGAAGCCAAATTCTTGCAGAGTTCAAGTTGGCGTAGGGAAGGAAATGAATTTGATGTCTTAGATTCAATGAATGGATGGAAAAGATTGCTGAGGAGCTAAAGAGGGAAAGAGGGAGCAAGTATCCTCTTCAAACTGACGAAAACATATAAAACTAAACAAATGTTTAAGGCAGAGCACCAGCAAACTAATGAATTCTACCTTAGTTACTCATTTGTTTAATTCAGAAGCAAAGAGAAGGGAAATGGAATACATAAAAATCAATGAAACTTACAGATACATGAAGAAAAACATAATCAAAACTCAGAGCCACAAGGATCCCAACAAGTGCTGCAAAATCCTGGTCTTTCCTTTGCGAAAAATGCAGAAATGAATATACAATGACGTGCCAAACTATTCCCAAGAGTCCAACCCTGAAATGTCTTAGAAAATACAATATATAGACCATCATAACCCCTTTCCATGCCTCTAGGGGTTGATATCATCCTTCTAGGAGCTGTTTCAACCAATTCTTAACATGGAACTGAAATCTAGGTAGCCAAACAACTTGCCTCTATATGCTAGGAAACCGATCCATTCACTTAATTTTCACTTTTTAGTGAATGAATCCTATAGAAAAAGTAAAAATGAGCCAAAATTACATCATAATCATCAAATTACATCAAGATAGATCAATCGTTATATCAAAAAGTAAAACTAGTCAAACCTGGGCGAATTTCTGAGCTGAAGAGTCAAAATGAGGCCAAATTTCTCTATGCGACGCGCCCAAAAACTCAATGTGTCGTGCCAATTTGAGTCTATTTTTGAGGCACTTTATGAAGTCAAAATTGAGCTCATGATAGCTCGTTGGAAAGCCCTAGATGTCTACTTTCCAACCCTAGTGGAATGTCTAAATTTGGATGTCATTTCACCCTCCAAAAATTCAATATCCCAACACTACTTCCTGCAGGTGTAAAAGGTGGCAGAAAGGCCATGTTCAAGGTGTTTTTGACCCTTTATACCACCCAGAACTTGATGAAATCCCTCAGAAATTTCTGAACATGCATAATTTATCATAAAAAACTCAAAAATATCGATTTTTCCTCCAGAAGATCTCTCAAACATAAGCGCACGTCGAGTGGCGCGACGTGTCGGTCAGAAAAACCTGTTTTGCAACCAAAATTTCAAAAATGACAAAATTTACTCCAAATTTGCTGAAATTTGGAGTGAATGTCCCCCATCAAGTTTCATGCTCATCCAAATATGCTTCAGCCAATATTTGGAGTGGATCAGGCCTTTTTCACGGTTTCAGTGTCCTCCTAGTGCATGCAGTTCAGTGGCAGAATCACTGTCTTGTTCATAAGATGTGTCGGTGTCCGTCATGGTGTTGCAATGTGTATGAAAAGTGTATGTTTGATTTTTTGAATATGATAAATTAGGACTCGGTGTCTTCATCTCCAAGTGCCAAATGTGCCAAACGGAAATGAGGGAATGTGAGGAATATGCAACAGTGGGGAAAAGTGGAGTTTCTGTCAAGTGGATTTAAAATATGGGACAATCACTTGACATGTTTGGGATATGGGATTTGGATATTTTTTGTAAATGATAGGGAAAGGGATAAGAAAAGGGAGTGAAAGGATTTAGGGATAGGAGTAATGGGAATTTTCTACAAATGATATGGGAGAGTGAAAATGGTAGGAAATAATAGGGTTTAGGGATAGGGAAAATGGGAACAAGGGATATACAGGTTTAGGATGTAAGGAAATAGGGAAATAAAATGTGGTAATGATAAAATGATAAGTGGTAATAGACGGGGTAAGTAGCAATTATTGACACCAAACCAAATTTAATACCCTAGGAGCATTCTTAAAACATGAGAGTAGGATTTTGAGTTTTTCGCATTTAAAATTTCATACCAACACCAAACACTTGTTAAGAGCAATGAGGAAGTGGATTTGACTCACTTGAACAAGGAGAGACTGAGAAAAATTTTATGGGTGAAATAAATGGAAAAAATCTTGTGTTCTTGCCCAATGCACCGCGCACCAACCCAATGCGCCGCGCACCAACCCAATGCACCGCGCGCAAACCCAATGCGCTGCGCCCACTCTTCTATGTGTCATGCCATTTTGAAGGAGGATTTTGGAGGCATTATTGATGTCAAAATTAGGTTTGTGATAGATATTTGGAAATATTATTGAGTCTACTTTCCAACCCAAGTGGAATTTTTCAATTTGGAGTTCATTTGCCTTGTCAAAAATCAAATCTTCCAAGACTGGTCAAAATGAGCAGAATGAGGCTGCCTCAAGGCAGAGTGCTGTTGCAGTCAACTTTTGAAAGTCTTACTCAACACAAAATTGAGCTCCTGATATCTCATTGGAAATCTCTCTATGTCTAGTTATCATTTGACTCATCAAGCAAGTCATTTGGCCAACCAAGCTAGGAGAAATCTTTATTTTCCCAAGGTGACTTCAGAGGTGCATTCAATTCTCCTGAGGCAACGGTATTTTTGACATACATCTAAAACCATGAAACCTGTGTAAAAAGTGAAGGATTTTTTTCCTCCTTGGCCTATTTTGGACAAAAAACTCTCTCAATTTTCCCAAATTCATCTTTTATTGCTCATAAATATCATTTCAGTGAAATCTATCCCGATGTGTGGAACAAGGGATTTGTCGAAATGAAGTGAAATGAAAGGGGATAAGGGGCTTCTAAATGCTTGAGAAAATTTTGGGAAGTAGGGAGGGATGTTAGGAAGTAGGGAAAGTGGAATTTCAGAGATTTACTGAGGGGAATGGGTCCAAAAGGGAAAAACACAGGCCTATCCTAGAAAATTGCCAAGTTGTAGCAAGAAACTAGGGTTTGTGCAAAAATGAGGAATTTGGGGAATCTCAGTGATGGGAAGTGTTTAATAAGGTATATTAAGGATAGGGGAAGGTGTATGAACATCAGGAAATAATTTTTGATGATGAGTTGACCATCCAAGAGAAATTACCTTCAAAACCCTAGGAGAGGGAAATGAACCTTACCTAGGCACAAATGAAGCATGAACAAGGTGTAAAATGACCCAGTGGAACTTGAAATGATGATGACAACCCTCTGAATCATGGTACACTCAGCTGAATGGTGAAATGAACCGACACTTGTACAACTTTGACAAGAGTAAAAGAAAACCCTAGACCTAATACCTAGTGACCAAATTTTACTTGAAGACTCACTGAAATGACAAAATTTGACCTCGACACCTTAAAATCACTTTGTAAGAGCATGTTTGATCACTGGAGGAAGGCTGCGAAGACTGACACTAACATTGTCTCCAATGGGGATGGTAGCTCCTTGGAGGTGCCAAGAACTACAGATCTTTGGAAAGCAGACAGTGCCTTCATCCATTGGGCAATGGAGTCAAAAACTGAAGCTGAAATGCATGACTGAAAACTGATGACTTTATGACACAAATTGACTCTCACTAAACTAAGAACTGACTCAATACTTAAACACAATCGACAAAATGGAAATATGCTCAATATGAAGCTTATTCAATACAACCTACTCTAACAATTTCATTCATCACCTGATCAAGTGAAATGAAACAACCAATGCAACCATGTAAGTATTGCAGCTGCTGTTTGAATTCTCTGCAAGTGCTCATTTATGAACAACAAGAGAGAACTACTGAAATGAAACTCCCATGAAAACTTGTGAACAGATCCGTTGAATACTATGGATTCTCTATCCGCCTCCAAAAACACTGCATAAGGATCTTGAAATTCATGCTACATAAGGATCTCAAAATGCACGCTAGGACTTACCTCATCCAATGGATTACTTCTCTTCTCCTCATACCATGAATGAAAAATTTTATCTGAGCTTTGTGATGAGCTTTGTGACGAGACTCCTGCTAAAAATTACAAAGAGATTGGCTATCAGATCAAGTCTATATTAGCACACGTTTCAACCTTACATAAACTCAATGGAGAAAGGCTTTGACTGCAAACATCATCCAACACATCAGCAATATGATCATCAAAATATTGAGAAGACTACTGTGATGTATCCATTGAAACTATCTGACATCTTACTGGCTGTTCATCTTTTTCTTGAGAGATATTATGAAGATTCTTCCTTATAAACTGAAATGCTTCGAAACAAAAGGGTACAGAATCCTCTTGCATCATTAAATCATGTATTTCAGCTTCCACGACTTCATCTATAATCTGACCTTCAATTTCATTTGGTGGCTACAAATCTGATGCTACAGGCTGCTCAAGAATTTCATTATCTGTCTCATCCTTAACATTAACACTGAGAGATTGTTGATTTCTTACAGGCTGCTCATTTGAAGATTTACTATGCAATTTACCCTTCAAAAACTGGAATGATTCAAAACAAAATGGTACGGAGTCACCTTGTATCATTTGATCATATGTACCAGCTTCCATGTCCTCATCTACAACTTGACAGTCAATGGCTTTCGAGGGCTGAAAATCTGAATATGAGAAGTCTTGAACAAGGTTTTCATTGCGCTCAAGATGGTCCAGATCAAGAATTGTTGGCAGTTGATTTGTGATTGCATGGAAGTTATCTCTCATGAATTGAAATGAGTCAAAACAAAAAGGCAATGATCCTTCACTCACTTTAAAATTTTCTGCACTTTCCTCGTCATTGTCATAGCTGATATGCATTGGTTGATCACTGTACTCGAGTTGCTGAAAGTGAACTTCCTCCTCGCACAAAATAGCTGTTGATTTGTCTGCAAGATTAGCTTCTGTTTGAAGAACATAATCATCATCATATTGATCAAATTGAGGCAAATCATCAGCATACAACACATCATCAAGAATACCTTTCATATCAACAGCTCTCTCTTCTCCAAAATGATCTATAAATAAATCACTATGAGAACTGGGATAAGAAAAAAAATGTTTTGGATCGGCCACTTGTTCTTCTTCAATCAGCAAGTCATGGGCTTGAACATTATACTCATTCCTTGTCTTTTGCATCATCTCTTCTACTGCACCTATCAACATGTCAAGCTTTACCTCTAGAGATGTCGATTTCTCTGGATCTATGTTTTTCGTCTCTTCTTCCTTCAACCTTTCCTTTCGGATCAGAAAATGAGCCTCTACATTTACTGCACTGTTCTGCATCTCGTGGAGTGTTGCAAGATTTCTTTCTCTCAACTGAAACTCCATTTCTGGATCAAAGGCACCCGAGTAGTGCAAGAGAGAAGATCTAGGAGAAGGTATTATATCAGCTGGCATCGAAAAATATACTTGGTTATATCTGGCAGAAAATTGTTGTACTGTCTCCCCTTGCAGTCTTTTTAGCTGGTTATACTCTTCTATAATCAAGAAAAGGTTTTGTCTAATCACCCACCTGTCGAGGAAAACTTCGACGAGCTGTTGGAAATCTGAGATGCTCGCATCAGGCAAGGTTTTGAACCAACTCTTCACTTGTCCTTGCAAAGAAAGAGCAAAAAGCCTAATACTAACATCTTCGTCATCAACTTGAAAAAGGTCTAGGAAAGTCTCAACATTCTGCACATGTTGCTCAGCGTTGACATTGTTACATTTACTATCAAATATTGGTAGATATAGGTCTTAATTTTTAGGGAAAGCATGAAGAATAAAAGTTAAAACAAGAGGTTTATACCTATCCGGGACTATATAAGATGTAGGAGTATATACAAGAGCTACGGGATCAGTTTTGTTTTCTTTAGGCTCAAGAGAGTCATCATAAGATGTGGGAAAAGTAAGGAGGCCAGGATGAAAGGGAAACTCAGTATTTAGACTCTTTGAATAGGTCAAGTGAAGATTTTGATCACCTTTATCATACAACAAATTCTGAAAAAATTTGAGGACAGCTTCAAGAACAACAAAGAAATAGTTGACAAGAAAGTAGACTAGATCCTGAATACCATTCCACTTTGGATATCTGAACTTAGTGTAAGATCCTTCCATTTTCTCAGAGAAAGAGTCAGTCCTCCAGTGGAGTCTCTACATTGAGTTGGAGTCACCAGGTGAATGATTTCAGCCTTCTTATATCTGATTTTTGTCCACCATCAACCATCATATTTGAACTTGTCACATGTATTGGGGCAAAAAAATCTACAAGTCAAGTGTCACGTTCACAAGCTAGACCAGAGATTGACTGAAGCATCGTTTATCTACTTCGCTGATGCATAGCAAGAGTGTTTCGAAGGCTACCTGGCATAACTTCAAGCTCCGTCTGTAGCTTATAAATCAAATAACACTAACAAGCAAACCATTTCTTCCCCAGTATGGTCGCCACTATGTTATAGCGTAAATCCACCTTAGGCTGAAGGAAGGCAGGATTCAGGGTAACACCAAACCACGCTCAGTCTGGTAGCTAGCCCTACCAGAACAGGAGAGGGCTCTCTCTGGGTCAATCTCAGTAAAAATGTATCAATAGGCCTTGAGATGACTGAAATGAGTGCTAATTTTAGGCTAGGTATATGAATCAATGAGTTTGGAATGATTTTAAGGGTTTTTTGTTGGAAAAAGGGAAAGGCAATTTTAGGCTTGGGGATGAAGCCAAATTCTTGCAGAGTTCAAGTTAGGGCAGGGAAGGCAATGAATTTGATGTCTTAGATTCAATGAATGGATGGAAAAGACTTCTGAGGAGCTGAAGAGGGCAAGAGGGAGCAAGGATCCTCTTCAAACTGACGAAAACATATAAAACTAAACAAAATTTTAAGGTAGAGCACCAGCAAACTAATGAATTCTACCTTAGTTACTCATTTGTTTAATTCAGAAGTAAAGAGAAGGGAAATGGAATACATAAAAATCAATGAAACTTACATATACATGAAGAAAAACATCATCAAAACTCAGAGCCACAAGGATCCCAACAAGTGCTGCAAAACCCTGGTCTTTCCTTTGCCAAAAATGTAGAAATGAATATACAATGAGGTGTCAAACTATTCCCAAGAGTCCAACCCTGAAAATGTCTCAGAAAATACAATATATAGACCATCCTAAGCCCTTCCCATGCTTCTAGGGGTCAAGCTCATCCTTCTAGGAGCTGTTTCAACCAATTCTAAAAATGGAACTGAAATCTAGGCAGCCAAACAACTTGCCTCTATATGCTAGGAAACTGATCCATTCACTTAATTTTCACTTTTTAGTGAATGAATCCTCTAGAACAAGTAAAAATGAGCCAAAATTACATCACAATCATCAAATTACATCAAGATAGATCAATAGTTACATCAAAAGGTAAAACTAGTCAAAACTGGGCGAATTTCTGAGCTGAAGAGTCAAAACGAGGCCAAATCTCTCTATGTGCCGCGCCCAAAAACTCAATGCGTTGTGCCACTTTGAGTCTATTTCTGAGGCACTTTATGAAGTCCAAATTGAGCTCATGATAGCTCGTTGGAAATCCCTAGATGTCTACTTTCCAACCGTAGTGGAATTTCTAAATTTGGATGTCATTTCCCCCTCCAAAAATTCAATATCCCAACACTACTTCCTGCAGGTGTAAAAGGTGGCAGAAAGGCCATGTTCAAGGTGTTTTTGACCCTTTATACCACCCAGAACTTGATGAAATCCCTTAGCCATTTCTGAACATGCATAATTTATCATAAAAATCTCAAAAATATGAAGTTTTCCTCCAGAAGATCTCTCAAATGTAAGCGCGCATCGAGTGGCGCGACGCGTCAGACAGAAAACCCTGTTTTGCAACCAAAATTTCAAAAATGACAAAATTTACTCCAAATTTGCTGAAGTTTTGAGTGAATTTCCCCCATCAAGTGTCATGCTCAGCCAAAGAAGCTTCGGCCAATATTTGGAGTGGATCAGGCCTTTTTCACCGTTTCAGTGTCCTCCTAGTGCATGCAGTTCAGTGGCGGAATCACTGTCTTGTTCATAGGATGTGTCGGTGTCCGTCATGGTGTTGCAATGTGTATGAAAAGTGTATGTTTGATTTGTTGAAAATGAGAAATTAGGACTCAGTGTCTTCGGCTACAAGTGCCAAATGTGCCAAAGGGAAATGAGGGACTGTGAGGAATATGGAACAGTGGGGAAAAGTGGAGTTTCTGTCAAGTGGATTTAAAATATGGGACAATCACTTGACATGTTTGGGATATGGGATTTGGAGATTTTTTTTAAATTATAGGTAAAGGGATAAGAAAAGGGAGTGAAATAATTTAGGGATAGGAGTAATCGGAATTTGCTACAAATGATATGGGAGAGGGAAAATGGTAGGAAATAATAGGGTTTAGGGATAGGGAAAATGGGAACAAGGGATATAGATGGTTTATGATGTAAGGAAATAGGGAAATAAACTATGGTAATGATAAAATGAGCATTGTTAATAGATGGTGTAAGTAGCAATGATTGGCACCAAACCAAATTTAAAACCCTAGGAGCATTCTTAAAACATGAGAGTAGGATTTTGAGTTTTTCGCATTTAAAATTTCATACCAACACCAAACACTTGTTAAGAGCAATGAGGAAGTGGCTTTGACTCACTTGAACAAGGAGAGACTGAGCAAAATTTGATGGGTGAAAGAAATGGCAAAAATCTTGTGTTCTGGCCCAATGCGCTGCGCACAAACCCAATGCACCGCGCCCACTCTTCTATGCGCCACGCCATTTTGCAGGAGGATTTTGGAGTCCTTTCAGATGTCCAAATTAGGCGTGTGATATCTTGTTGGAAATATTATTGAGTCTAATTTCCAACCCAAGTGGAATTGTTCAATTTGGAGTTCATTTGCCTTGTCAAAAATCAAATCTCCCGAGACTGGTCAAAATGAGCAGAATGAGGCTGCCTCAAGGCAGAGTGCTGTTGCATTCAACTTTGGAAAGTCTTTGTAAACTCCAAATTGAGCTCATGATATCTCATTCGAAAGCTACTTCTGTATAGTTATCATTTGAGTCATCAAGAAAGTCATTTGGCCAACCAATCTAGGAGAAATCTTGATTTTCCCAAGGCGACTTCAGAGGTGCATTCAATTCTCCTGAGGCAACAGTATGTTTGACATTGCTCTAAACAAATGACACCTATGTAAACAGTGAAGGATGTGTTTCCTCCTTGGCATATTTTGGACAAAAACCTCTGTCAGTTTTCCCAAATTCATCTTTTATTGCTCAGAAACGTCATTTGAGTGAAATCTATCCCGATGTGTGGAACAAGGGATTTGTCGAAATGAAGCGAAATGAAGGGGATAAGGGGCTTCTAAATTCTTGAGAAAATTTTGGGAAGTAGGGAGGGATGTTAGGAAGTAAGGGAAAGTGGAATTTCATAGATTTAGTGAGGGGAAGGGGTCCAAAAGGGCAAAACACAGGCCTAGCCTAGAAAATTGCCAAGTTGTAGCAAGAAACTAGGGTTTTTTGCAAAAATGAGGAATTTGTGGAATCTCAGTGATGGTAAGTGTTTAATAAGGTATATTAAGGATAGGGGAAGGTGTATTAACATCAGGATACAAGTTTTGATGATGATTTTACCATCCAAGAGAAATTACCTTCAAAACCCTAGGAGAGGGAAATGAACCTTACCTAGGCACAGCTGAAGCATGAACAAGGTGTAAAATGACCCAGTGGAACTTGACATGATGATGAAAACCCTCTGAATGATGGGACACTTAGCTGAACGGTGACATGAACTGACATTTGGACAACTTTGACAAGACTAAAAGCAAACCCTAGACCTAATACCTAGTGACCAAATTTTACTTGAAGACTCACTGAAATGACAAAATTTGACCTTGACACCTTAAAATAACTTTGTAAGAGCATGTTTTATCACTGGAGGAAGGCTACAAAGACTGACACTAACATAAGGTTCGAATCCTGAATATCAACAACTCCCATAGCAGCCAAAAGTAATTTATGATGTGCTGGGCATGATTGTAGCACTTCCAAAGCTGACATTGCTGAAGGGGAAAGAGCTAAATCCTCAACAGTGTTGTAATTCTGAGCAGCTCTCGCATCTGGATTGAAAGATGATTTATGAAGAACACCTTTAGCATGAAGTTTTATTATTAAGTTTGGATTTGGTTTCTCAATCTGTAGCAGACCAGAAATAGGAGGAGGTGTATTTGATGTGTTTGCACTAGAAGATTCTGCTTATTTACCATCAACAAGATTCTTACTACCATAATCTTGAAATCACGTCGCAATCCTTACATGAGACATCATCAAAATAGGTTCTTCTGATGCATTCGAGGTAGAACCAATCATCTTACTATCTTTAGTTGGAAAAGGATCCTTCAAGACAATAGGTTGTTGTGAACCTTTAATGAATTTTGCAACCTCCACTCGATGCGGGCATTCTTTAGTAAATTTATCCTCGTCACAAATGTAACAAGGATAGCAAGGCTTACGTTTTTCGTCATTAGATTAAGTTTTATCAGTTCTCTCTTTTGAATTCTTTTTTTTCTTATTCTTCCCTTTATTTTTACCACTGGATTTAGATTTGGTCGTAGATGTCTCTACGACATGAATGTCGGCAGAAATTTCAGGGAATCAGGTAAAGTTATAATAGGAGAAGAATTCTTTGAAGATTTATTCTTGCTTTTAGTATTGACTATACCAATCATACCATCAGCGGCATGAGACCCTGAAGGAGCTGCAGCTATTTGATCTTGTTTTGGAAGATCGGGGATTTTTTCATGTAAAGTACCTGACTGTGTATAAACAAGGTCAAGGTACTGAGCTTGAGCAATTACTTGCTCCTCAATAACAACACCAGCCTTAGCTACGTCTTCAGTGATTTTGGGTAACAATGAGTTAACAAACCATTCCGCCAAAATTTGATCCAGAATGTAAACTTTCACCAAACGCCTTCTACGTCACCATTCACGAATATGATCAGAGATATATGTGGATGTGGATTGCTTTAGTGAAGTTAATATTTCCGTGCCATTGTCGTATCTGATAGGCAACTGAAAATGAGTCAAGAAGGCAGTTGCTAATTGACTGAAATTATTAAAAGAGCCTTGTGGTGACTCAATGTACCATTTGGTGGCAAGACCAATAAGAGTTCTTTGGAAAAGACGTAAGAAAATTGAATCATCAATTATTGAATTAGATGCACACCAGAGGTGATAAGTCATAACGTGATTTGATGGATCCTCTCCTGACTTACCTTCGAATTTTGGTATATCATTGGGCAACTTATGTGACATTGGTGGCTAGTACGGATAATAGAAAATTGGATCGTTCGTAAGGCACGTCAAATCAGGTAAATCCAAAGTTGCAATAAATGGTAACTGATGGTTAGGGTCACGAAAACCTTGAGTAGCCAAAGCAGTTCTGGGAGGAGGATACCTAAGATAACTGGGAATCGGATTTTCATTAGAAATTGTGTAACCTCCCGAGTAACTAGGATTAACCAGACCAAACTGGGGTTGTTGAAGCTGTTGATAAGTATAGCCAGGGTATGGTTGATACTGATAAGCTGGGTTTTGTGAAACGAGACCTAATTGAGGTTGTCCCTAGTATGGTTGATACATGAATTGTGTTTGACTTGTGACCACCGTATCTGTACCAGCTTGTCCCACAGGCATCTGAACCAAAGTCTAAACTGAAGGTCCTGACTGGGGTACATATACTTAGGGGATTTGCATGGATGCAGGGATATAAGAACTCAGAGCTACAGATACTCCAGAAACAGGTGTTATAGGTTGAACAGACGTTACAGTGGTTGTAGCAGTTTGAGGCGGAGTCTGAGGTGTACTAGGCCCAGACTGCTAAACATAACTCAGTGCAGGAGTTTGAATAGTAGGCTTAACAGGTTGTTGGATTGGACCAAAAACCAAGTACTGTCCAGGTTGAGAAGACAACTGCACATTAGGCTACATAGACTGTTGATATTGGGATGGATCCCACACCATACTCATTCCGGGGTATTTTCCTGTAGAAGGTTGAACGTAAGGACCATAGCTTGGTTGAACATAGGGTTGATAAGTAAGTGGTAAATTTCTGGCTCCTTGTACAGATGATTGACCAGAAGGTTGTTGGAAACCTTGAATTGGGTACTGACCTTGAGGTTGATAACCCTGAGGCGCGTACTAAATCTGGGGTTGATAAGGACCCTAAAGAGCATATTGAGTTTGGGGTTGACCTTGGGGTATGTACTGTCCTTCAGGTTGTCCTCCAAAATAATATGATTCCACAGTTTGTCCTGGGAAAAAGCTACCTTGAGGTTTCACCCCAGGTGGTAACTGACTGCCTGAAGGTTGCCCCCCAGGCGGTAACTGATTTCCCTGAAATTGTCCTCCAGGAGGTAACTAAATACCTTGAGGTTGAGGATTCGGAAAATTACTAGACATCATAAAGATTTTCTCTACATTTGATGTTTTAGTTTTAATTCCATTAAGACCAGATGATACTACTTGTTCAATCGGTCTAGGAGGTGCTCCAGAGAAAGTACCAGACAGACCCTGATATCCTGAAGGAACAGAAGGACCACCGTGTAAAAATGCTTCCGGTGTCTGGGAAAACATGGATGACTCACCTGCCATAATGGATGACAGATACTAACCTCTGGGTGTAGGATGAAATGGAATTTGAGGTGGAGAAAAAGCAAGACCCAGATTGTCTAAAATTTTTTTCAAGGATAGATACAAAGCACCAGTTCGAATAGGGCTATAGAAAATAGATTCACGCTCCCTAAGATTTAAATACTAAGGGGATTCGGGAAGAGATAACTCTTCGTTTGGACTAGTAAGTTCTTCAATAGAAATGATGCCAGATGGAAGATCTTCAGTGACAATATTTCTTACCCTAGGTGAACCAAGATCACTAGAAGTTCGTGTAATAAATTCTGAGGATGTTTCCAAAACAGAAGGTTCAGTTTCAGGCTCAGAAATTTCAGGTTCGTTAGCTAATTCACTCGAAGGAGAAATACTACTAGTAACTTCCGAAACTGAAATTGGTTCTTGAATGTGTTCTGTCGTGGGTGATTGATGATCAGGAAGAACAACCATAGATGAAGTTCCAACTTCTGTTGATCTAATTCTACTGCTACTAGATGATACTAGAGCATGCAACCCTTCAAGTTGACTTGGTGTATATTTAGGGGGTTTCCCTTGAAGTCTCTGGGATTGTCTCAGCAATTCCGCCATGATTAAATATTAACTAATCACACGCTAACCAAGAAAATTTCAATGAAAACACCTAAAGTCTCTAAAGAAAAAGACATCTGAATCACATGCTTAAAAAATCTAAGAGTTCAAACCACACACAAACAGTAAACTTCCCGTACTACAAACACTAGTTGGTGATGAAATCCAACTTAGTATAAATTTAATACAGAAAGGGTGGTTGGAACAGTTACCCCGAAAACCTGCTTAATGGAACAGACTAGCACAAGTTTATTCACAAAACCCTCTCGTGTGAATAGAACCCCCTAAAGAGTCTAAGTGAGTCTAGTCAACATCTGCTCCAGGTACAGTGAGATCTTTCCTTCACCATCACCTTAGGAAATAATCTGAATTTTTTGGACATTAAGGTTACCAACAGCAACAAATACAACTGGGGGAACAATGTACGATTCGATCCCACACACAAGGGTAGAGTAACAAAGCGCAATCCCCTTGAAGGCTCCTCGACATGGTTAATCCGAGGTTTACCGACAAGTGACCCCAGGCTCCTCGACAATGGTTAATCCGAGGATTACCGTTTGTAATGCATGCAAAATCTTCTATATTTCCCAATGAAATAGAAGTGATTGTCTCAAAGGTTCAGACATGATCTTGTGATTGAATTATTTAAGAGAAGCTTCCCAAATTGTACCAGTTACAATTTTATTTATTTCCTACCGCAAGATTTATCTACTTGTTTTTTTTTATTATCTTGGAGAGTTAATTACTCCCTACTCCAAGATACTAGCCTAAGCTATGTTGGTGATAAGAGCCCTAGAAATAAAAAGATTACTAGATGAATTTTAATTAAGAATTACTTTTATGAGTTTTTTATTAAGTCAATAGGTACGGAAATGAAACTTTGATGGTGTGAAGACTCGACTTCCAAAAACACTAAAAATGCACCTAAAAATGATAATCAATTCATTTTCTTTCAATGAAATTCTAGCTAAAGAAAGAGTTCGAGAATGCAATTCTTTTAAGATACAATTCTTTCTTTGAATATAAAGAATAAATGGAAGAAAATATTTTTGTCTTTTTAGCAATAACTCAAAATGAGACAAATTATCAAATCTCACAAAAAATCCCTTTCACTTTCAACTTGAAACTACAAAAAACAATTTTCCTTCAAAAGAAATCTACAAATTTTAAAAGCACTCAAAACTACAAAACTAATTTTGAGATATACAAACTTTAAAAATCTAATTGAATAAAAGCTTTAATATTTTTTGAAGAATGTTTTACTTAGTTTTTCAGTAAACTAAGGATCTATTTGTCCAGAATAACAAACAAATAAAAAAACACTCATATATTTTTTCTTTATAAAAATGAAATTCAAAACCTATAACAAAGTTTTTCGAAGATTTGCAAAGAAACAAATAGATCTATTTCTCAATAAAGGATCGATTTCACAATCAGGTCAGACTCAGCAAGAAGGCAAAAAGACCAATGTAATATGAGGTATTTCAAACTGCCAATGCTTTGAATCACTACAGAGACCAAGTGAAAAGCAATCCAAAATGCAAAACTTCTAGAAAATCATCAAAACACAAATACTGCTGGAACTCATTCACAAAAGGCTTTTGACAGAAACAACGTCAATCTGGGCAGATACTAAAAACTCGAAATCAAAATAAATATAAACTAAAGAAATAATTCTGGAGTTTTTTCAAAATTTTAATAGGGTTTGCAGGCTTCCAGAAGTAACAGGTGTGGTCCCGCACTGTTTACTTAAGGAAGGTGCGAAACTACCCGCACTGTGCAAAAGAACAAAGTGCGGTCCCCAGAAAAGTTAAAGAAAAACATAAAATATTTCAAAATTTTCAAAAACAGAGAAAACCTAAGCTACCCAAGTAGATATCCATCAATCAAAAACCAGAAAAAACTTTCCCTCAGATCAAAATAAAAGAGAACCAAAAACAACAAGTTCTTTACCCAGCGGAGTCGCCAATTTGTTGGGTGGATTAATCAATCTTGCAGACAAGATCGATATCCCTAGTACCAAAAGGTAATCTAGCAACAAAAAACCAAATAAACCTATCCTTCTATAAACATATATGATTTACATAAACACTATAGAGGTGTCAAAGACTTACCGTAGGTCCAATGCTTGTTTGAAGTAGTTGTTGTCCCTCATGCACTTGAAGGAGTTATCTTCGTAAAACTAAAGTCACAAACAAGCAAAAATTAAATAACACCTGTATAGTAAACATCATAAATCTTGCTTATCATGGTGATCAAGGAATCAATGAAATAAACAGTTAACTAATAACTTATTGAAGAAAATGAATTCATTTGTATTAACTTTAAAAGAAGGAAACCCTTACAACCTTAGCCTTGATGTTGAATAGGCTTTCCCAAGGTCCAAAGCAGGAATCTCCTCTACTCTAATAAGCTCTGCACTCCTCCAACTGAGACAGATAGAGGTATGTGATCTTTCCTCACAAAAATCTGAGTTAAATGAGTCTAAATCCCAACAGAACTTAACCTCAAATAATTCTAAAGCTTCAACTCCCCTTGAGGCTACCCAATGCCTCCTTTTATAATGGAAAAGAGGAGGTTTCAGTTCCAACTATGAAGGTATAGAATGCTCCTTCAAAGGGATAAGCTCCTCACATCAAGGGGTTAGCTCCATAAGGTAAGCGATACATGAACCTCGAAAGAGCGGTTCTGCCATTACAAAGATTCTTTCTAGAGGCTTCTAGAATTTACTTAAAGTGAGCTTTTTTGAGTTTACTTGCGCCTTTTTAATATTTACAGGGGTCCGCACCCATAACACAGAGAAAGTGCGTTTAGGTATGCAGGAGGCATGAACATTAGGTGCGGGACCGCAGGCAAGATACAGAGAAAGTGTGACACCAGAGTTAAGGAGATTTTTAGGAACTTTTCTCTTATTTTCAAGGCTTGACATGAGGAACTGATGTGTTAGACTTGCAAAGGAGGAAGTATGAGTGATAATGAGCTCATACACATCGCAGAATGTCAGGATGACAATTTTTAGTGCAACACATAATGATAGAGTTATACAACAATTAACAACAAGAAACACATAAAACATAAACTCAATATATAAAGAAACATTTCTCAATTTATCCCTCGATATATTCTTATATATATTATATCACTTGATCTAATAGTTGCATAGGTTTTTTTATCCATCCTTTGTTTTGGTCTCATTTTCCAAAATCCTGGAGAAATTTTCCTTTTTTCTATTGATCCTTTCAAAATTAATGCTTCTTCTCCTATTTTCCTGGGTGTGCTTCCCTGTTTTTCGGATACGCAAGTCCTAATGTTTTTTTTTGCATGCATGTTTAAGGCTATATTGAATTTCTTCCAATGGCTTTAGACATTCATCTTCTGCAACATTTGCTCACCAAATTTTCAAAATAATGAAGGACCCAATAAACATCTATCTTATGGATGGCTGGCATCATCAACTTCTCAATTAATAAATGAAAAATTACTCCACTTAAAAGTGCTTATATGAAAAATATAGATGGACTCTTACCAATGCATTCTTACTTTAAAATAATTCTCCTACATACAAACTATGACAACAAACTCTCACTCACTAACAAACTCTCCACCTATGATACTTCACTTAACATAATGTTGATGGTAGTCGACTCATACAAACATCACCATATACTAGACTTCAATATAAATATTAGTTACATAATCAATTAACTTAATTTTTCCAAACATATTTTCAACTTATTTTCCTATAAAACAAATTGTAAGAATTTAGTTGTAAATAGAATTATCTATATCTCTCGCATACTCTTTGCATACACACATATTACATGGAATTTATCATAAAATTTCTTCAACCAATCTCACTAATATTGGTACAAGAAAACGAAACATCAATAATATATAACTCATTTATCGAGCAATGTTAACAACACCATCATCTTCTCACTTTCATTGTTATCTTTAATAGCAATATAAAATTGATACGAATTATTAATTGGTACCATTTTTACCAATTATTAATTGAGTATTCTCCTCCTGTGTTCACACTCTCTCCTTGGCACTAAGAGTTTTCAAACAATCACCTTTTTTTGCATTGGCTTCTCTTTTCACCAATATATGATCTCTTCTCAAATACATTCCAAATTGTTAATGAAAATAATATGTGTAGAAATACTTGGAAACGAGAGATGTAAACTATATCAGAAAATATATCCTCATCGCTTATGTTCTGTAAACACCAATTGTATTAATTTTGATATTCTTGATCATCTACTTTGTGTTTAGTAACATATAACATCAGCTAGTATTGAAATGAACACACTATGGCTTCCAAAATATTATTTCCATTAAAAGCTCAATGTCAATATTCTACTTAATTTCTCTACAAACAATACAATACTCAACAACACCAATAGACTTTAACAAATAAACTAAATAAAACAAAATGGGCATACTTCCCTTAAACCTTTAGATGCATTACTAGGCATGTTCATTTATGCTCATTGCATTTGTCCTTTTGGATTATCTTGAAGCCATCTTCTTCTCTTCAACAAATATGGACAAGGGATGTAATTCCCCTTAGTATATTATATCCCTTTCTCTTTCACACTTAATTATGTTGAGTCCTTATTGGGGAAATTCCATGAGCTTCTCCCTTTTCTTGTTTGATTGGCTTTCTTCCATAATCTAAGCATATCAAGCACTTGATATTTTTGTTATCAAATATATATAACATGTGTATCACCTTCTATGCTTCTTTCTCATTGTTTTTGCTTTCCTTTTTCTTGTATTATGTTTTAGGACTGACTAGAATACAATTAATACTATTAGTGAGATTCAACACAATAATATTAGATTCTGGTCTACTAATTTTTTTATAAGACTTAGGTATATGTTTATTTCCTACTTTTTTTTTCCATTTACCTTTTATTGTCTTTGTGAAAATTTCCTTTTGGGTCCTCCCTATGGGCTAACATTTTGTTTGCATTATTTAAGGAAGGGGATAACTTTCCATGTATACATGCAACTACATAGTGCCCAAATTTATTATCCATGTGGCATGGACCATTTTTTTTAAAGGTGGAAAAGGATTTATCATACTTATTACCATATCTTATTCTAAAATATCCGTTATATGCTTCTATAGATCTCTTTTTCCTTGATGAGAAAAGCCTCTCTATGTGTGGCTATTCAAAATACTTCTCTAAGTAATTCATGGTTATCGCTAAAAAGACAACTTTATTCTCATTTAAAAAAACTTGTTCTTCCTATTTGTATACTTAGAATCATAATGTCCTACCTCACCATAGTGGAAAAACCATAGGGGCTACTTAACTTTCGATTCATAATCATTGATAACATGTTTTTCTTCATGTTGTTGTGTTATGGTAACACTATATGTACCTTTTACTTTTACAAAACTGATGTGTTTTATACCTTTATATGCTACTGCAAAATCAATTTCATGATCTAGATTTGTCTTAACCTAAGAGAGGCTTTTATTACTTCAATTATCATCTATAGCATTACATATATGATACCTAGACCACTAATATTTTAATAAAAAATATCTTCATATGGCTTCTAATTTGAGTCTTTATGCTTCTTAATTTCCTCATAATCTTATATGGGCTCCCTTCTCAAATGTTTATTTTCATCCATATCTTATAATTCAATAGAGGAGCTACTGGATTCACAACAATTTATTTTTTCACTCACAATTTCTTGAATAACTTTCTCCCTTGTTGAGTTTAGGAATTATGTTGTAGACACATGAGGTATATTTCCTTAATTTTCACTAGAGATACACCCATTATCTTTTAGAGAAGTATCTAGATCTATAATTGGTACCAAAGTAGTTCCGTACTTACTACTACTATATTAAAAACTTTCTCTTTCAATGGAACTTGTAATTGAGCAAGTAGAATGCAAATGGCCTCTTGCTATACGATTACAATAGAACAAAAACATACTTAAATATTCCATATCCTTCGTATTATACGAGTTTTGATCAACAGGGTTACCAATTAGTATAAGATAATCCTCTTCTTGTTTTGATTCATGATCTTTGTGTGCTCCATTGTTTATATTGAGATCATTAGCAAGTTGAATATCTTCAGCATAGATGGAGTGTAACTTATTTCATATCTCCTTTGTAGTGTCATAATAGATCCCTTTTTCAATATCTTACTTAGAAAACCCTTTCATGACTTTTTCTTCAGTTATCTCATTATACTCATTGTTCATTAATCCATTCCATATATATAGCCGTATATAAAAATTAGTAGCTTGCATGTATATTCCCATTCTTACATCCCAAGTTGTATAATTTGAGCCATTCAAAAATGGATCTCCCTCTCAAGTAATCGAACACTAGTTCTCCATGATCCTAATCTTCCTTCCAATTGTTATATTGATTTTAAAGGAAATATTTCTTTGATACCAATTGTTAGAAACCAAGACACTACTAAGATGGGGGGGTGAATAAGTAGTGTAACCAAATTATACAAGTATTTCCAAATTAAAATTTTCAAGATATTTGAAAACTATTTAGATAAGTAGCATCATAAGTCAATCACGTGAACCAACATATCTTTAACACACACATATGAAAATATAAATACACTAATATTTTCTATATCTCTTTTGTAAAGACAAGTTACAACTTTCTATCTCATTGCTACCTACAAGCTGCTACTTGGAAGTTTCTCAAGCTGCCATCCTAAGGAAGGTATCACTCCCAATTTATCAACTACCAGTGGAAGGAGATATTACCTCAGGTTTTATTAGATGCCATTGAAAGGAGATACCACCCCTAAGCTAGTAAGTACCACTGAAAGGAGTTACCACCACTAATTTTTTTATCTACCACTAAAAGGAGCAACTACCCATGATTTATCATCAACCTTTAAAAGGAGCTACCACCCTTGTTTTATTATCTTCTACTGAAAGGAGATCCGACCCATGATTATTTATGAGCTAGTACTAGAAGGAGATAAAATGTCTAAAGTTCAAACTCCATATTTCTAGATATGTTTATCCATGTTCCATAAGATTTTCAAAATAATATAAATAATATTTTCTTGTTCCAAACGTAATTTCCCTTGTTTTAGACACATCAATTCCTTCCTTGCATAGATAAACTCTTTTCTTGTTTTCTTAAAAGACCTAACTTATTGCATACCTCTAAGAATAAAAATCACTGATATCACCATTAAAACAGCTTGAATGCCTTCATAAATTGAACTTTGATTCAACATTGAATCCCCTTTTAGATTCACCTAAAATATGATGCATTCACACACTAATGCATCTATGATGATCACCTTCTCTATTGACACAAATATAATTAGAAAGGAATTAAGTTGATATTTTTAGTTTTCAACTTTAGTTATCTTAATCTCATAAATTAGACTTAACTCAGGTTTGAACTTGAATTTTTTTTCTCAACTTCTAGAATGTACTCTTGGTATGCACTAATGGTATTTGATATTTCCTTTGATGTACTAACCTAAATATCTGAGTTATAAAGGATATTTCCATTCCAAAAAATAGTTGCAAACTCATTCATGGATGTTATCCAAGTGATGTAGCACACATCTATTATTGATGCAAAACAATAGAACATGGTTCAAAATTCTAAATATGGCATAATAGTGAAAAAATCATGATTGTGGACAAGTCTTACCCATTTATCCCTTGACCCATGTTATCTATGATGATGAAGCCAAAGGTAAGATTCCCCTTGGGTGTTTTAATTGTGGTGAAGTAATAAATTATGCTTCTAAGTGTCCAAATATCAAGAAAAGGTTGCTTCAAAAGAGAAAAAAACATGGTGTTTCATCCATAACCATGAATTACTTGGTGGATATGAAGTATGCCAAGTGGGTACTTGTTGTATGTGAAGTCGATTATGTATCCAAAGAGTGAATACACTTGAAAATATACTAAACATATCAGAATATAAGCCAAAAATACAATTGAAAAAATGGTTTTCTTATTTTCCCTCCAAAAATATTTACCTTCGTGGATGACACCATCATATTGAATCTTATTGGTTGTTTTTAAGTTGAGTTTTTTAGGTTTTTCTTTTCCTTTTGAAACATATTTTTACCTAAAAAATCCTCTAATGATTGGAATTCTTAGCTCTAACTTCATTTGGTAGATCCATTATGATTATCATGACTTGTAAGAAATGTTGCTTCTATCTCACAAACCACTTCACAAATCTATATTAATATTTCATATATGTAAAATTTGATAGCCCCCATTTCTGATAGAAATGCTTCTGGTAAAATACTTTCTAGGAATTCATATTTTCGTGGGAACAAATAATTATTGGTGGGGATCCTAATTTTTTAATCGGGCTAATGAAATATGATATATAGTTACTCATATTCACCCCTATTCATTGTTTTTTGGGCCTACTTAGAGATATGGTTTAATAGATGTCCATCGTTAAAGTATTTCAATGACATCAAGAACTATCATGATCGAAATTATAGACATGTTCCACCTTTTACCTTCTTTCTTAGAGGAGAATTTAAATATCAAACAATGGTTTTCTTGAAGGGGTGAATCATATAACTACATAGTTCCTTTGGAAATGGTCCCCACAATGGGAAATCATCACAACCGTTTTAAGGTAAATTCAAAACAACTGAAATATTCCACAATTATTCAATCGATAACTAATGTTTAGTGGCCCTTAGACCCCACAATCTAGAATCCCACCAAATTTAATTCCATAAAACTGTTAGGTCATAAAATCCAAAACCATCAGATATTTTAAATGGATAGTAATTCCCTCTCATATATTAAGGCTCATATTCTAAATTTCTTGCTAAATGAGGGCATCGATTATCTTCATAAGAAACAACAATTAAATTTTAAGAATTCGAGAACCATTTCCATAAAATTATCTTAGAATAGTTGAATAAATGGAAAATGAAAACTAGGGAATTATGACACCATTGACTGATTGAAAATACAATTTTTTTCCATCATTATTAGAATCATTAGAATGATACTACGAACTCCATTAGGGCCATCAACAAGGGCCATCAACAAATATATTGAAACATAAACTACCTCCTTTAGAGACAGAGCTCGTAAATGTACCTCGCACTTCTAAAGCCCATTTATAGAAATTTCTAGGGCTAATATAGATATTCTTTTAAGGGTGGATACCTCTCCCTTTTATTTTTTATCAATGATAGAACATGTATTTTATGGATAAAATAAGAAAATATGAGAGTTAGGGTATTTCTGGTAGTCTCGAAAAGAAAAAGAGCATCCTTATGGAATTTTAAATCCATTGTTCTGACATTCCTGATATGATTTTATTAAGGTATAGAACACTCCATGATGTTGGGTGAGACTTTCGCTACTTTTAATTCCACGTTTATTATTCTAATTCTAAAATTGGACATTTCCTCTTTCGAGCAGTTCACACCCATATCCTTACGCAATTCCAGTTATAAAATCGTTTTCAAAATCATTTCTCATATGAAGAAATACATTCTTTGTTATAATATAACCCTAATGAATATGGATTCCTGAGAGAGAGACAAACCCATGAAGCAATTTTCATCTCCCAAGAAGGAATTCATTCAACCCATACAAATCGTTAAAAAATAATAGTTTCCAAGGTATATATTTGTAAGGCATTTGATAAAGTTAGTTATATTTACATCAAATTGTTATTGATTCATTTTTGAATTATTTATAAACTTGTTTCTTCAATTGAGAGTTGTATATCCACCTATTTTTTGATTCATATTAATCTATGAACTTCCACATTTTTTTAATGGAGAGAGAGTTCTAAGAGAAGTGTTTCCTCTCTCGTGCATTCTCTTCCTCCTGGTGGAAGTGGATCTAAAATTTCAAATAAGGTAAGATTTTAATAGAATTTTAATGAAAGGTGTTTTGTTCATTCAAACCTCTTCTATCTACCACTTTAGTTATTTTTATGACATTATTTTTCTTTTAAAGGGAAAATTCAAAAAATTAAGCATTTGAGGGATCTTATCTCTACTTTCTATAATTCCAATAGAATGTGGATTAATAGGAACACATAATCCATGTTTTCATGGGGTTTTTCCAATCTAAACAAATTGTACCTATCAATATTTATCTTCATTACAACCATGGACACTAAAGATACATTCAAATATCTAGGGAATTATTTAAAATCAAACAATTTCTAAATAAATATTTTTCTTTCATTAGATATTGGTAGAAATTTAAAGGAAAAGTAATGTTTGGTGCCATGAAATCAAGTTGGAAGGTTGGTATTTCATATAATAATCCTTGACGAAATATCATATTACTATATCTCTATGGCCGGGGTTTCAAAAGGAAATATTTGAAAAATTCTGAAGCATCATTCAATTTTATTTGGGAAAGTTGTGAGGTAAAACATAGGTATTCTTTCCTCCGGGAACAATTTGGCCATGTCAAAGGTGGTAGGGGGTTACAGGTTAGGAAAGAAACCAATTATTCTTGCCTCCTATAAAACATTAGCAAGAATTTCTGGAGACGCGTTCAAGAAGGTACCTTATGGGAGTATATAACAAGTTGTAAGTGTTTCTTACTTATCTCTATTATGGATTGGATTTTAAAATAAGAGAAATGGATCCATAATTTGGAAACACATTAATCAAGCCTTCCTTCCCATTGGCAGATGCTTGATTTGTAGTATTAGGGACAAATATCAACTTTTCATAGCCCAATGTAGGTTTTAACCCTATATAGAAATTACATGCAAAGGAATCTTTAAGACATAAAATAAACAATGGAAAGAGCATAAAACTTAAAAAAATATACACATATATTTTCCCATGGATCCCAAAACCAAGATTTGTCCCCGTCCAAACCCCCTGATAAGGGAGGGGGGGGTGGCTCGGTGCGGTTGCAGCCCACTTGTGACCTCCCTGTTGCACCCGATGCAATGAATAGGGGGTCTGACGCACCCCTCTATGACCCTCCCCCTCCCCCCTCGTGAAACTAGTTGTCGAAAGAATATACGACACACCCAACAGGATTGAGTTTCATAATCAATGTTTCCTCCCACCAAAAATCATCCATTAACTTGATATATATGTATTTTTCATTATAAATCAGGTAATGAGACATGACTATATCTTGGGACACAAGCATTGGCTTCATTGAAGGGGAAAAACTTCGATGGTGGTTGTATTTTTTTAAGGCTCATAAACTTGAGACAAAACAAATTCAACGCATAAATTAAGTGTATAAAATTGTTTTATATCCCATAAGATCTTGACCCTCAACTAATTCCATGGTGGGGAAAGATGCTTTGAAAGTTAAATTTCCTTGATTTTTTTTTTATATTCAAAGTGGCTCTTGATAAATCATAAATATCTTATAAATAATATTCTACAACAAATGTCTTCCAATCGTCTAACAATATGTTGCCTATGTTTTAAACTAGAAATTGTACCACATGTTGCAAAGAAAACACCATAAGGCGATAGCAGAGGAAATAGTATCATAGAAGAAAAATTTTCTTAGCTATAATTGTAGCTTAACTTATGCAAATAACATATTGGAAACTATTTATTGGCTATTGTGACATGTTTGAACTTTGATAGTGCTAAGTTTGGATAAACTTGTTGTGGGAATGTTCATTTCTTCAACAATCATCTGCAAAAAAATAGAGTATTGAGTAGTAGAAACCAAATTGGAAAAGATAAGTTCCCTTGTAGCCGGACCCTAAAGAAGAAATTATTGTGGAAAACTAAACAATGACAATGTCGACTACTCTCAACATTCTTCCCTTACATGAACACCATCAACAATGCATCAGTCACCAAAATAAAATGGATTCATAATGAATTCAAACACAATGTCTTCAAAGGCTATCTTGAAGGTATTCTCAAATATGAAGCCTACTAATACCAGCTGAGATGATACCAAGAAAATGACATGGTATTTTGAAATCCATAAAATAAGTAAAATGACAATTATCATGATTATAATAACAATCACATTAGTAATTTTAAATCTTGTATTAAAATATTTATAAGGTAAATATTGAAATATTTAGACGTTAAATATATATTATTTTCATTAATATAAAATTAGATTGACATTTATGTTATATTTTTTTCCAGTTTAATTTGTCTAGAATCTGGTAGGAATTTCTTGGAATAATAAGTTTGAATTGTAAATTTTCCATAGGGGTAGGGCATTGAATCCATATATGTAGCTCAAAACTCATTTTAAACAAAAAAATCATATTTGGAAAAAAAAATGATAAGATTTGATCCGAAAACTCCAAAACATAACATGTTGAGATAATAAATTTTATAATACTTTTAATTAAAACTAACCAAATATATATGTTTTTGTAGGTTTCCTTAAAAAAACATGAACTTATACAATAGATCGTCACATCATATGATATCTTTTAATGAATTCCAATACTTGATTCCCAACATCCCATGAAAATCCTCCTCATTAATTACAATGTTCAGCTATACAATCTTCAAAGTTGACAACATTTTCTTGAATGACCTTACTCATACCCATGAAATACCACTTGCTAAAAATACTTCCATGGGTTCCTAGAAATCATTTCAAATATCTAAATAAGACTTTTGAATATTTAGAAATCTATCCTATACCATTTATGAATTGTCAACAAAATTTCCAACTTATCCATGCTATTTGCATTGGGGGCCATAAACATTGAAAAAACTTGATTAAAACACAACATTCTTATTGTATCTCACCTGATGCCTTGTTTCACATTACCTTCCAACTAAATCATCGATCAAAATTTATATAATTTTATCACTTATCATATGGTTTCTAATCTTGAATTTTCCAAGTTTTAAATTATCTCCTCTTCCAAGATAACAATTGTTAGCACTGTCCTAAATAATGACTACTAACACACAACATCAAAACATGATTTTCTACCATTGTGTCACATTAAGAGAATTGAACCATAAAAAGGACCAAACATTCAATTACATAAATAAATGTAAATGTGGAGGATAAATGAGCCAATTCTATTAGCTTAATGCTCCCTTCTCAAGTGCAAAGAAATTATCTACTTAAAGGGGAATCCTTGGGCACACCTATCAACTAATTTTCATAGATTGTCTACATCGTTTTTTATAAAAAAAAATTGGATGGAACTCATATAGCATTCCCAATAATTGCAATAGAGGGGATAAAAATGAATCATTAGAGAATAAAACCTGAAAATAGGAATGCATCCATTAGCTTTCCAAATTTTCATGTCAACATTGAAATGGTATTTGATTTTTGAGTGAGCCAATAAACTTGATATCGATTTCCTGTGGCAAAAAATGATACTGAATGTCAAGTTACACAAAAATTTTCTTCATCTCTAATACAATCTCATATCTTCGATTTAATTTGTAACCCATGTTTTGATGGTTTATGGTGTCTTGGGTATACAAGGCCATTTTAATTGTACTCAAGTTTTATACATATAGTACCACAATATCTTGTCCAATCTTGGTGTGGTGATGGCATTGACTTGAAAGGCCTAATCAAGTTTTTTCTTGGTATTTCTATCTGAGAATGGCAGAGAAATCCATGGAATAGTGTGGCAGTATTCATTAAAATACTAGATAAAATGGGGGTGAAAAAAATACATTGAGGACACCAATGGGAAGAAAAGTATAGGTCCACATATTTTCCTTCCATTTCTTCAACGTTTAATGATATATTACATTAGATTCATTATAAGGATGTAATTTTTGAGCAAAATTCAAGTCTAATTCCATTGATCTCAAAACTCTTAAAGCCATATTTTCTCCAGAAGTACCAGGGTATTTTCTCCAAAATTACCATGGGTATTCCATGATTCTTGTAAAACAAGAAAGAATTGGATCAACCATGTTTTCTGAGTGCTAAAAGTTGATCTAAGATATGAACAAGGAACTAAACTTATCTAGTAAGCCAATTCAATGGTTAATCCAAGCTATGAAAATATTGTGTTGGATTGAATATAAATAGACAAAAGTGACTCAATTATTCCTATTAAATAAAATAAAATGACCATGAGGCCAAGCCTAGGACTTGTAGGATGAAGAGATGAAAGTACCTTGAGAAAATTCAATCAAATGGGGCAGTGACTTATTTAGTTAAAACACTTGTCAAATGCTCCAAGACTCTCAGATTGGCCAAAATTTTCTTTGGAAGAGAAGAGAATGCAGTATCGTGCAAATATTTTGATACCTTTCTCTATATTTTTTTCCCCTACTTGTATAATTGTAAGTAGTTTTTTGGATTCCAAGAGACTCAAGAAAGTCTTGAACGACGAAACTAATGATAAAAAAGTTTTCATATTGGCCAAGAATAGTGTCAGTGCTACTGGTCATGTTAGGTTCAATGTGGATGTTAATTAAATTTCCATAACTAAAATGCCTCAATTCTCATTACCATGGATACCTACCATTATTCCTAACGTAACTATAAAAAAAACCACTATCTCGATAATTGCACTGTAATTCTTCATTGTTGCTCTCCCCAAATTATGCTTCAATGGACCGCCTTCCAGTAATAGGCTTCAACAAAACCATGTGAAAAATTTAAAAATCACTCTTTTCAGTAACCTTCAAGGACTATGCGAATTATGAAAAATATATAAACATGGGACCATTCATGATTGCAAAAAATATGAAAGGGGGGTAGCTTTTCTCAAAGGGAAACACATTGTGATTTAAATAATCTCTCAAGAATTTGTGAATGCAACTTAAGAAAGTTCTTTATGTTGAGGTAATTGGTTTATATGGAATCCAAAGCATTGGAATTCATTGCCAAAATTTATCTAGAACTTCTACCAAGAGAATACATTTTAAATGTTATAACTTCGTTGGTCTTATTTTTATACAAAAATAAAAAGAAAAAAATTATTCTTTGGAATTTTCCTTTTTGCTGACTGTGCACCCTCCATGCTAACTGGGCATTCTAGTCAAACCTGTCGCAAAATTTAGTTGTTTGGGAATTTGATCAGAACGTGATATCTCCCTCATGCGGCATTGTTTTTTCAAACTGTTAGTGGCGCCAGAATCAATATGACGAGGTCTACGCAACCATACCGGTTTCAACCCAATCCAATAAATTTCAATTTTGAGAAAAAATTATGAACTCCTGGTCATTAAAGGGGAAGAAACATTGATGGTGGTTGTATTTGTTTAGGAATAATGAAAAAATTATGTATATATAATGAAAAAAAATAGGATTAAAATATTATGTATATATAAGGATTTAATTATGATAACTTCTCTTAATTTATTTTTTGTAAAAAATAAATAAATTAAATAACATTATCACTTTGTAGAGCCTTCACTTGCTTCCTGGAATCCTTCTCCACCAATTCTTTAAACTCATGGAACTTTGAGAATGTTTCGCTCTTCTTCTACATGAAGAAGATCTAGCATCTATGAGAATATTCATCAACAAATATAACATAATACCTTTCTTTTGCTGTTGAAGCAACTGAGAAAGGTCCACACATGTCTGTGTGAATTCTCTCCAGGATCACTGAAGCATGGTTCTCCTTCTCATGAAAGGTGGTCTTCACAAACTTACCCATAGTACATCCCTTGCACTGATCTAACTACACAAGAGTACCCCTGGGAAGTCTAGTAGAAATCTGCTGCAAAATCTTCAAGGTGCCATGGTGAAGATGGCCCAATCTCCTATGCCATAATTCACCCTCATCCCAACTCACCACTTCTTCTACCTTACCCATCATTGTAGCACAACCATCTACCTCCAGCTTGTAGAGATTCTTAACTCAAATCCATATCCTCTTGGTTTGACTTGTTGTTTTATGTCTAAGGAAAGCTTTTCCCTCACTGAAAACAACATCATAACCTCCGTCTTCCACCATTGCCACCGAGACCAAGTTCTTCTTCAGACCTGGAACATGAAAAAATATTTCAATAGAAATGGTTTACCTAACTCCCTCTAAAAGGTAATGGTTCCAATGCCGGTCGCACTATATCTGCCATCGTTTCCCATCTCTATATGCATTTGGAGATCCTTATCCTCGAAGTCACTAAACAACTCCTCGTATCTCGTCATATGAAAGACGCACTACTATCAAGATACCACACCAATCCCATTGAACTTGAAACCAAGAAAGTGATCAAAGAGAAATCAAATTCAAATTGTGAGGCTAAGGCCTCTCCAGCTGTACCTCCAACATCCTTCTTGTTCTTCTTTTTCTGTGGGAAGTTTGTGGTGAGATGCCCATGTTTGTGACAGTGAAAACACTTCACTTTAGAAAAATCCAGCTTCTTTCCTTTAGCTTCATATTTTGGAGGGAATTTCTTCCCCTTCCCTTTCCTTGCTTTGGGAGCCAAAACGCAATTCTCTTCATCATCATTCTTTGATGAAGAGCCATCCCTGGTACTTCTCCTCATCTCCTCCTACACAAGATCCGACCAAAGTCGCTACCAACTCAGCAGTTTATCCTGTCCATTGACAGAGTCTTCATAGCTATGCCAACTCTTTGGAAGCCCAAGGAGAGCCAAGCTCACCAAGTCATCGTCATTAACAATAATCCTCACACTTTATAGTTCATCCCTACAATGGACAAACTTCGTGAGATATTTTGGAATACTGTCGCCCTTTTCCATTTTTATTTTTTTGAGCTTATCTTTCAGCGCCAACTTCCTCTGGTAGCTGCTGCTTTGGAAAAGATCTATAAAATCCTTACACAATGAAAATGGAGTGGATTTCCCATGAATTCTTCACAAAATATGGTCCTTCACACCTTCCAACATAATTCTTCCTGTCTTTTCTACCTTCTTTTCCAATGCGTCAAGTCCTGCAGCATCGCTGGAAGCAGGATTAGAAACATTGATATCAATGAACTCCTTCAACCCATTATCTTCAAGCACCGCCTCCATCCTATCCTTCCAAGCTATGTAATTCGAGCGACCATCAAGGGCATACTCCAATCACAACCCATTGAAAGAAATTTCAATGAATACTGAACTGTTGCACTAAGAATTTTCTGCAACAAATTCAAATTGTCTAGGTCCAGCAAAAAACTCAGCAATTATTCACAATTGCAATCTCCAGTAATCAAAACTGCTCTGATACCATGTAGAAATTTATTAGTACTGATGCATTACAGGATGCTTCTGATCTCACAATATTTATCATTTTTCAAAATATAAATCCTTCCACTAATTAAACTTGTGGAAATTTAAAACTCAATTGCAAACACATGTGAATAAATTCAGTCACACATAACATAGATGTTTAATGGGAAAGATTAAAGCGAAAAACCCCGACTATCATATATTATTTTTATCAATGGAATCATTTTATAATATCATACAAATATTAGTACATCAAGCTCTCAGTACAATGTAGATTCATTACACATTGTCATGCAGAAATTTTCATCTCCATGCACCAATTTCTTGCCTCCTGACAGTCTGCCTCCACTGCACAATCCCTGCTAAAGAATACCCCTGAATGAATTCGAATCTACCTTGCCTTGACTGCGCAATCCTCATTGGAAACTCCAATGTGTTTCAGATGCATTGAATGCATCACTATAGTCACAACAGATAGTCCGTCTTACCCTTTCAGCTATCTCTCCACCGGGCCTCCACTGGAAATGACATGCATTGTAGTTAACTATTGTTTATGTTCAGTTGTTAGTGAGTTATTAGTTGTGAATTAATTAACTAATTAATTCACTTAACTCTCACTAGTGTATCTTTCAGTTAAACTAGATACAACTAGCTCAACTAAGTTTAACTCACTTAACTGAGTCAAACTAAATAACAACTCCTGTAATTACTCTTCCAACTGTGTCATAAATTTGCCACTTTAGTTCTAACTGAGTCCCCATGCATGAGCCACCATTAAACCATAGGAATTGCATAATTCCTTCAGCCCACTGATTTTCCAAATCTATATACTGAAATAAAGTGCTCCAAGAGAATAAGTTGATGTTTATTGTCGGATTATTATTAAGAGCTAATAATAATCGACATGCATCTATTTTTGGATTGAAGATCTATAAATAGAATTCGCCCAATAATCTAAAAAAATAATTTCATATATTTTCCACATTTGAAGAACCATCTACAAATAGCATCCTGCAACTTATAGAATATGCTCACCATGTCTAAAAATAGACATACATCTAAAAAATAGCCTGTGGGCCCCACTTAGTGAAGGTGCTTAATTTTCACTAAGCTCATCATCTTTTTGAATCTCAACATCTAAAATTTCAAATAAGGTAAGATTTTAATTGATTTTTAATGAAAGGTGTTGTGTTCATTCATACCTCTTCTATCTACCACACTAGTTATTTTTATGACATTGTTTCTTTTTTTTTTGTAAAGGGATAATTCAAAAAATTAAGGATTTGAGGGATATTATTTCTACTTTCTATAATTCCAATAGAATGTGGATTAATAGGAACACATATTCCATTTTTTCGTGGGGTTTTTCCAATATAAAGAAATTGTACCTATCAATATTGATCTTCACTACAACCATGGACATTAAAGCTACGTTCAAATATGTAGGGAATTATCTAAAAGAAAACAATTTCTAAAAAATAATGCTTGGTACCATGAACTCAAGATGGAAGGTTGGTATTTCATATAATAATCCTTGAAGAAATCTCATTTTACTATATCTCTATGGTCTGGGTTTCAAAAGGAAATGTTGGAAAAAATTTGCAAGCATCATTCAATTTTATTTGGGAAAGTTGTGAGGAAAAACATAGTTATTATTTCCTCTTGGAACAATTTGACCAAGCCAAAGGTGGTAGGGGGTTATAGGTTAGGAGAGAAAACAATTATTCTTGCCTCGTAGAAAACATTAGCAAGAATTTCTAGTGACTCCTCCAAGAAGGTATCTTATGGGAATATATAACAAGTTGTAAGTGTTTCTTACTTATCTCTATTATCGATTGGATTTTAAAATGAGAGAAATGGATCCATAATTTGGAAACACATTAATCAAGCCTTCCTTCCCATTGGTAGATGGTTGATTTGTAGTATTAGGGACAAATATCAACTTTTCATAACCCAATGTAGTGGGCCCATAACCAAATGTAGGTTTTAACCCTATATATAAATTACATGCAAATGAATCTTTAAGAAAAAAAATAAACAATGGAAAGAGCATAAAACATAAAAAAAAATATACATAAAGATTTTCCCATGGATCCCAAAACCGATAGTTTTCCCCGTGCAAACCCCCCGATAAGGGAGAGGGGGGGTTGGTGGGGTTGCAGCCCACCTATGACCTCCCTATTGCACCTGATGCAATGAACAAGGGGTCTGATGCCCCTCCTACGACCCCACCCCCGACCGCATGTGAAACTAGTTGTGGAAAGAATATACGACACATCCAACAGGATTGAGTGTCATAATCAAAGTTTCCTCCCACCAAAAATCATCCCCTAACTTGATAGATATGTATTTTTCATTATAAATCAGGTAACGAGACATGACTATATCTTGGGACACAAGCATTGGCTTCATTGAAGGGGAAAAAACATCGATGGTGGTTGTATTTTTTTACTACTAATATATTTGAGAGAAAATAAATTCAACGCATAAATTAAGTGTATAAACTTATTTTATATCTAAAACCATCTAGTGGTTATGCTAAAAAGTTGGATTCATAACTCTTTCATGAGATGTTGACCCTCAACTAATTCCATGGTGGGGAAAGATGCTCTTGAAAGTTAAATTTCCTTGAAATTTTTTTAATTGAAAGTGGCTCTTGATAAACCATAAATATCTTATAAAGGATCTTCTACAAGAAATGCCTTCCAATCGTCTAACAATATGTTGCCTATTTTTTAAACTAGATATTGTACCACATGTTGCAAAGCAAACACCATAAGGCGATAGCATAGGAAATAGTAGCATAGAAGCAAAATGTTCTTAGCTATAATTGTAGCTTAACTTATGCAAATAACATATTGGAAACTATTTATTGGCTATTGTGACATGTTTGACCTTCACTAGTGCTAGGTTTGGATAAAATTGTTGTGGGAATGTTCATTTCTTCAATAATCATCTGCAAAAAAATAGAGTATTGAGTAGTAAGATCCAAATTGGAAAATATGAGTTCCCTTGTAGCAGGACCCTGAAGAAGAAAATATTGTGGAAAACTAAACAATGACAATGTTGACTACTCTCAACCTTCTTCCATTACATGAAAACCATCGACAATGCATCGGCCACCAAAATCAAATGGATTCATAATGAATGCAAAAAAAATTTCTTCAAAGACTATTTTGCAGGTATTATTGAATATGAAGCCTACTAATACCAGCTCAGATGATACCAACAAAATGGCATGATATTTTGAAATCCATAAAATAAGTAAAATGACAATTATCATGATTTTAATAATAATAACATTATTAATTTTAAATTTTGTATTAAAATATTGATGAATTTGCTCATTTGGTCTGATTTTGCAAAGTTCTTGGTTTGGGTTTAAAGAATTTCTGATTTTACAAAGGTCTTGGTTTGGGTTTAAAGAATTTTCTTGAAGGCGGTCTGATTTCGCAAAGAATTGTTTTGGGTTTAAGGACTTTTCTTGGAGGTACATTCAAAGGACATTTCTTGGGGGTATGTGATACATTTTTTTGGATGTTTTCTATGCTTCATTTTTTTTGGAAGTATGGATTTAGGTCTTGGTTTGGGTTTAAAGACTTTTCTTGAAGGCAGTCTGATTTTGCAAAGAATTGTTTTGGGTTTAAGGACTTTTCTTGAAGGTACATTCAAAGGACATTTCTTGGAGGTATGTGTTACATTTTTTTTGGATGTTTTTTGTGCTTCATTTGTTTTGAAAGTATGGATTTGGGCTTCATTTTGAAAAGACATTTTTTGGAAGTATTTTTTAAAGTGACGTTTTTTTTAAGTTGGAGGCATTTCTTGAAGTGACATTTTCTTAGAGTACATGTTTTGAGTTGAAGTAAATCTTTTGAGCACATTTGGTATGATTTTACAAAGGTCTTGGTTTGGGTTTAAGGACTTTTCTTGAAGGCGGTCTGATTTTGTAAATAATTGTTTTGGATTTAAGTGAAGGTATTTTTTTGAAGTTGAAGGCATTTTTTGAAGTGAAATTTTCTTAGAGTATGTGTTTTGAGTTGAAGTAAATCTTTTGAACACATTTGGTCTAATTTTACAAAGGTCTTGGTTTGGGTTTAAGGACTTTTCTTGGAGGCAGTCTGATTTTGCAAAGAATTGTTTTGGGTTTAAGGACTTTTCTTGGAGGTATGTGATACATTTTTTCAGATGTTTTTTGTGGTTCATTTTTTTTGAAAGTATGGATTTGGGCTTAATTTCGAAAAGACATTTTTTGGAAGTATTTTTTGAAGTATTTTTTAAAGTGGCGTTTTTTTTTAAGTTGGAGGGATTTTTTGAAGTGAAATTTTTTTAGAGTACGTGTTTTGAGTTGAATTAAAAAGACATTTTTTTTCTCGGATTTTTTAAAGTAAGTGTTTTGGATTGGAGTATGTATTTTTTGCAAAATTTTTAAAATGATTTTTTTTTAAATTAAATATTTTGTGATGCTTTTTCTAATTGAGTTATTTTCTAAATTTTTGAAGGAAATTTTTTGAACTTCATACTCTATTATCATGGGAAATCGAAGGACTTGTACGAGAAAATATGATCGAAAAAGAGACCCTGAGGAAAGTAGAGAAGAGACGAGAGAATCTCGCAAAAGAGAGATAGAAGCACTCTCAAATATTGAAGGGGAAAATCAACCTCAACTAGAAATTGAAGCAAGTATGTAAATGTAAATATTATGATCTATTGATATATTTAAAATTTTCCTAGTGTAAAATGTGAAGCTTAATTTTTATTTGATGAAATAATTTGAAAAATATTTTGCAATGTAAACAGAGAGAGATATTCCTCAAAACAATGATGATGAGATACAAAATTTTGAAAGTGATAGAGATATTGAACCAATGATTGAGGATGGTGAAAATATTGAAAGAAATTCAAGTGAACAGATTGAATCAGAAGGTATGTATATATATATATATATGTTGAACACATGCACATATTATTAAAATTAACATATATTTATTAACTTAATTATTTATTGAATATGTAAACTTATTATGTACTATTCATTTGAATATGTATAGATGAAATCAATGTCGATGATGATATGTTAGAAAATGTTGACTCTCACACATATAGAGATAAAAAAGTTGACCATTATATATGATATCGTGTTAACCGCATTTTTGAAACGTATTTTATAAAGGAGCAGGTGACAGTTCAAGCCCAAATGTTGAAAGATCTCCTATCATTAAGGAAATTAAAAGAAGCTACGGCTTTATTGGGTATTTGAAAATCAACCAAAGATAAAAAAAATGAAGGAATATGTGATACAAAATATAAGTAGTGCTATAAATTCAATTAGAAGATCTAGACAGAAAAATGTTTCAATTGTATGTAGAGCAATACGTATGGTAGTGGTTTCATCAACTACTGAAGAGAATCATTTGGTAAAATCTATGGCAGGAGCATTAGGAACCTCGCGAATTTTTTTTCACAAACATCGGAAATTTCAACTGCAAATAGATGTAAATGATGAACTCACTTGTTGGAGAGTTATTTGTAGGCAACCATACAATGATAGACTTGGAGAAAATGTTAAAAAAATAATATATGAATATTGGAAGAACATTTCGCGTGTTTCGTCAACTGCAAAGCATGTGATGCGAAGAATAATAACATGAAATCAGTACGAACTACATGAAAAAAATTTCTTGGAAACCACTCAGATAGAGTTATTCAAAAATTTCAAAGAAGAGAATCCTGAAATTCATGTTTCAATCAGTGCTTTTGTTCAACAAAAACCATGGTATGTAAAACCTATCACCGTACGCGACAATTCTTCTTGCCGGTATCATGTGAAATTTGAGTTACATTATGACACATTCCTTGATTTTGGTAGAACATTTTGGAAGGATTCACCTCCTCCTTCCACTATCTGTGATTTGATATCTCAAATTCTATGTGAAAGAGAAAGAGATGAACTATTTTACGAAAAGAAATGTGTCAGTGGTAAAAAATGCGATGATTCTGGAAATTTGACTAAATTTAAAAACAAATATCGTATTGATATAAATGATCAATCATTTTCCAACATGAAAGTGAAATGGAAGAGATATGAATATATCCATACATCGATTGAAGGTGCAAATAGTGTTAAAAGAATTGAATTACGAGAAGACGAAATTTTTGTGATAGACTTTTTGAGAAAGTTTGAGGCAGAAATTTACAAATACACCAAGCATTCCCATAGAGCTCGATGGCAAGACTTGCAATTCAAAAAATCTCGTGAATTTTTTCCACCAGGGGCCATTTTTTCAGTGATTGATTTTTTAGAAAACTGCACATTTGTTCCACAAAAATAAATCCAGACTGAATACTATCATTCCGACCAAGTCTCCATGCTTGTACATATTCTATATAGACATGCTAAAAAAAACGTCGATCATATAGAAAGCACGAGTGAAAATTGACATATCATTAAATAATATCACTTTTATATCAGTGACGATCATACACATGATACATATTTTGTACAACATTGTTTTGGAAAAATTTATGATTCCTTGAAAAATCATGGAATAACATTCAATTAACATTGGATATGGTCAGACGAATGCGCAGGTCAATTCAAATCTACATAATCATTCTTTTGGTTGTGTTGTCTTCATAAGAAAACCTGCATTAAACATTGTTGGAATTTCTTTGAGACTGGCCATGGAAAAGGAGAACATGACGGTGCAGGGGCATGCATAAAATGAGAACTTCGAAGATAGCAAATGAACTCCTCTGCAAGCCGACTTGTGGATGCGAAAGAAGTTATTCAATGGTGCCTTGCTACTTTAAGCCATGATACTAACCGATCAAGGGAAGTGTGAAGGTACATTTAATTTATTTTTTATTGGATATCTAATTTTAAACAGTGTACATTTATCGTGAAATGATTATCTTTGATTGTATTTTGATATAATATTTACATTCTTCGTTGAATTTTCCATATAAAGGTTTTTTTGGCATATTGGGATCGAAGGTGTAGATAGATCAATTGGAAATAATGTTGAAACAATAAAAGGGACTCGAAAATTGCATTCAATTAAAACAAAGTCTTCTAGAAATGTGTTTGCAATGGATAAAAGAAAATATTCTTGTTTTTGTCATGTTTGCGTAGACAACACAAAATCCAATGACGTTTGTGAAAAAAAAATGTATGTAAATGATTGGAAACATACAGAGCTAAATACAAAGGGAAAAATGTCTGTTGCAATGTTTGAAGAAGTGCGATCAGAGGAGACTACAATATCATCCGATGGTGATAGAGTTTATGATCTTGTTATATAAGGTAACATTTGAATTGCTTTCTAATGATTTAAAGATCTATAAATAAATTCAAATATGTATAATTTTGTTAAGTTTGTTTTATTGTGTAGGAGATTTTTTTGCTGTAATTGCACCTACTGACAATGATGAAAATGTGAAGTATTATTTGATGCGTTTCATTGAACAAAAAATGAAATTATTAGAAAAATATAATGATCACGGATTTCAATATGAAAGAGGATCTATTATACTGAAAGGTTATTTTTTTCAGACCAACTAATCAAAGTGGGGATTTTGTTTACTTTGAAGTCTATGACCTTGATTTCATAAGTTGTCAATATAGTCACTTGTTCTGTGCAACACACATAAAGCTGATAGAGGTTCAATCAAAGAAAAAAATGAAAGTTGAGAAATCGAAAATGAAAAAATCTGATCATGAACGGATTATTGAAGATGGCATTCCATTGGAATTTTTTTGATTGAAATGCCCAACAATTTATTCTCTTCCGATTATATGTTTTATAACTTCTAGTACTCAACTAAAAATTGAGCTACTTATGTTATTTTTGCAAGTGTTTGCACATGTACAAATTTTTTTGGTACATGCACACTCTACTATCAACTGAAAGTAGCTTTTCTATACATGTGCATTGATGAAAAATGTTACATGTATTGGATATATATATATATGTTATAGAATGAAATTAATTGTTCAAGTAGTTTTACTATGTGCATTGATGAAAAATGATTCACCTACTCAATATATATGTTCTAGAATGCAATTAACTGAAAGTAGTTTTTCTATGTGCATTGATGAAAAATGTTGCACGTACTAGATATATACACGAACTAAATGCATGCCCAATTTTTCTTGTGGGATTTTCTGGTAAAAAGTATCAACAATGTAAATAAATCATCCACAGTATAGTTTTGTATGAAAATTCCTTTCAGACAAGAGACTCAGAGAACTTCTCTGACTTTTGATTGGATCTGACCCACTTCTATATTCCTGATTGAAAATATAGTACAAAATTTGTCTGTCCAATGGTCGAGTATGTTCTATGTGCATTGATGAAAAATGTTGTGTATATATATATATATATATATATATATATATATTCTAAAATTCAATTAATTGTTCAAGTATTTTTCCCATGTGCATTGATGAAAAATGTTTCACGTACTGAATATATATGTTCTAGAATGAAATTCACTGAATTTCATCAATTTACCAATTTATAAATCAACAAGGCTACCTATTTGAGTGCATTAATGACATTGACCCCAATTCAACAAACATATATCTACTTCTTGCATTTCCAATCAAAATTGTTTTTGGTCTCTACATACTATTGTTCAAGAGTGAAAAAAATTTCCAATGAAAATAATATAGCTTTTTAATCCAACTAACCATATCAATTGAGCTCTATTTGAAAAAAAGGTAAAAAAAACCAAAAAGGCAACAAAATAACATCCTTGGTTGTTATTTTTAATAGAATAACTAAATCATATTAAATATTCTCTTCATTGAAACTGTTTTTGGATGGAGAATCCTTAAAATATGATTTAGCTATTCCAATAAAAATGACAACAATGAATTTTGTTTTGCTGACATGTTTTGTTGGCATGTTAACTTTTCTAATTATCCGCCATATGTTCAACTGAGTTACAGTCTATATTATGCACAACCTTCATTGGGACCCTCATATCCCAGAATGGTGTGGGATCCATCCCAAGTCCAACAGAATTGACAACCAAATGTGGAAGTACCTTATTATCAAGTTGGACAATAAGTTGGTTATAATCAACGCCAAAAATATGTCCAACCTACCATTCAAATACCAGCATCTGGTCCTGTTCAACAACCTGGTCTAACTACACCTACGACTCTGCCATAAACTGCTGCTCAGAATTTTGTTGAATCTACCACACCTATTCCTGGAGTGACTACAGCTCCTATTACTTTTTCCCCTCAAACATCGGTACAGATTCCTCAAGTCTCTATCCCGCAGTCTGGGCCTATAATTCATACTATTGTTCAGATGGCTACAAGAAAACCTGGTACAAGTATAGTTATAACAATTCAACCTTAGTTTACTTATCAACCGTATTAGCGGTCGTACCAATATGGAAATTTTCAACAAAATCCATCTTACCCACAACAATCATGCCCTGGGTATACGTATCAGACACCTGTTCAACCCCAATATGGTCTGGTTATTCCTGGTTACCCAGGAGGCATTCCGATTCCCAATGCGCAGGCTATTCCTGGATATCCTGATTATCTTCCTCCTAGGACTAGTTTAGTCTCACAAGGTTATCAACAAGATCCTACCCATCGATTACCATTCATAGAAACTTTAGATCTACCTGATTTATCTTGCCTTACGAATGATCCTATCTATTATCATCCTTATTTGCCGCACATGCCGCATAAGTTGCCCAGTCATATCCCTAATTTTTAAGGAAAATCAAGAGAGGATCCTTCTAACCATGTCATGACTTACCACCTTTGGTGTGCATCCAACTCTTTAATCAACAATTCCATTCGACTTAGATTTTTTCAAAGAACGTTCATAGGATTAGCTACCAAGTGGTACATTGAATTACCATGAGGATCATTTACCAATTTCAACGCTCTAGAAAATGCTTTCTTAACTCATTTTTAGTTGCCAGTCAGATATGAAAATGACACAGAATTATTAAATTCACGAAAACAATCTACATATACGTACATATTAGGTCATATACATGAATGGAGACGTAGAAGACGTTTATTAAATTTTTTTATCCCAGATCAAATATTGGTAGAATGGTTTGTTAAATCATTGCTACCAAAGATCACTAAAGTTGTAGCTAAAGGAGGAGTTGTTACAGAAGAACAAGTTATTGCTCAAGCTCAGTACCCTGACTTGGTATATACCCAGTCAGGTACTTTGTACGAGAAAATTCCCAATTTACCATGTCCTGGTCAAATAAGAACAACTCCTTCAGGGTATCATGCCGCTGATGGTGTAATCGGTTCAGTTAGTACGACTAGGAGTAAGAAGAAATCTTCTAAAGTTACTTCTCCCGTAATAAATTTACCGGATTCACCGAAAGGAGAATCTTCCCTAGAAAATTTTGGTGATATTCACATTGTAGATTCATCAACTACAAAGTCAAAATCTGGAAACAAGAAGAAAGGGAAGAATAAAAGTAAACAAACTTCATCTCCCAAGGAAAAAATTGATAGAAATGAACCAAATGATGATAAACGGAAACCTCGTTATGCTTGTCTTATCTGTGAAGAGGATCATTTCACCAAAGAATGTCCGCATAGGGCTGAGGTATCTAAGTTCGTGAAAGGTTCTTCCACCCCTGCTGTTTTGAAGGATCCTTTTTCTGTTCAAGATAGCAAAATGATTGGATCTTCTTGTAATGCATCGGCATATATTTTGATGGTTGAAAATCGATCACAAGATTATGGTAGTAAGAATCTCGATGCTGGTAAAGAAGTAGAAAATTCTAATTCTACACCAACTACATCTCCTTTGGTTTCTGATCCACTGAATATTGAGAAACCGAATTCTGATTTAGTAATCAAACCACCTGCTAAAGGTGTACTTCGTAAATCATCTTTCAATCCACATGCGAGAGCTGCTCAGAATTATAACATTATGGAGGAAATAGCAATATATCCATCAGCAATGTCGGCCTTGGAAGTGCTTCAATCATGCCCAACACAAAGGAAATTACTCTTATCAGCAATTGGATTTGTATATCTTCAGGATTCGAACATCATGTTCTTCTATTTAGTAAATTTTACACCTCGTCTCCCTCATCAAATGGCTTTTCAGATCCCAGTACTAGTAAAAAACAGATATTTCTTTCGTACTGTTATTGATGAAGGAGCATCTACCTATATCATGTCGTTAAACTGTTCAAAATCACTTGGTTCTCCAACCCTTAACCAATCACCCACAATCCTCAAAGCTTTTGATGGACGAGGATTCCATCCATTTGAAATTTTACAAGATATACCTATAGAGTTTGAAGGAAAAATTGTTAATTTAGATGTGGAAGTAGTTGATGCCCCTCTATATTACAACCTTCTTCTTGGTCGAAATTGGTCTTACGCTATGACTATTTTTTTGTCATCCGTCTTTCGATTAATTATGTTTCCTCATCAAGGAAATATTGTGAAAGTCGATTAGCTCTCATATTATTCATCTAACCCAGCTTCTACAAATAGTATTCAGCATGTTAGAAAAATGACTATCCCTTATGAGGAGTTAGGAGTAGGCTTAATCAAAGATTCTGCTTTAATGGGAAATTTTTCTATTCCTCCACCTAACGTACCACGTAATATCACTAATATTTATATGATTACATCAAGCACTATTCCATTTGCTGATCCTTGGATAGTGCCTTTAGAATCAAAACTGGAACATCAATGGCATGATGCCTTTGAGTCCTTTTGAAATAGCATATCAAGTAGTACAGTCATTTTCCAATCTCTTATAAACTGGTGATGATCTAATGAATGTGATCAACAAAGAATAATTTTCACCTTCAAGCTCAGCTATAACATCAATTCTTGATCCTTTTCAACAATTGTTTCCTACTGATGAAAGCATTCATGAATTCTTGTCCGTAGATGAATTACCATGGGATGATCTCCATCATAGTTCATCATTTTTATCTGAGATTGATAAATTCGAAAATAATGTTTCCTCTATTTTTACAACTGACTATGTCAAGGAACCTCACAGTCTAATATCAATCACAAATTTTGATTCTGAAGTAAATTTTGGGAATATTTCTTCCACGATTCCTATTGACATATCAGTAAAACCCATAATTATTGAAAAAATTCATATAGGTGCTTCATGTATGTCAGAAGAAATTTCTACATATAAAGCCCTATTTCAAGAATTCTGTGACACATTTTCCTGATCTTATGATGAAATGCTAGGAATCGATCCTAACATTTCCATTCATGAAATAAAGAATTACCCGGATGCTAAAACTGTCAGACAACGATTACGTCTGATACATTCATGAAAAGCTACTTCCATTAAAGATGAAGTTGAGAAATTACTGAGATTAGCTTTTATTTATCCAATCCCATTAACAGATTGGGTATCTAATATCATTCCTATTATGAAAAAACAAGGAACAATACGAGTATGTGTTGACTATAGGGATATTAACAAAGATTCCCCTAAAGGAAATTATCCAACTCCTTATATCGGCCAAGTTATTGACGATTGTGTTGGAAATGAAATGTATTCATATATGGATGGATTTTCTGGATACAATCAGATCAACATACTCCCTTTCGATAAACCAAAAACAACATTCATTTGTCCTTGGGGAACATTTTCTTACTGTAAATTACCTTTCGGATTAAAGAATGCTGGGGAATATTTTCAAAGGGAAATGTCCCATTCTTTTCATGACATTAAACACATTATGAAACCTTATTCTCAATGATTTACCTGCTCATTCATTACACAGGGAAGATCATCCTACTCACTTATGAGCGATTTTTATGCGATGTAGGTATTATAACGTTCACTTGAATTCACACAAGTGTGTTTTCTGTGTACAATCTGGTAGGTTACTAGGATTTTTTGTTTCAAAAGAAGGCATTCGTGTTGACCCTTAGAAGGTTGAGGCCATTATCAATTTACCTCCTCCTTCCACACTTCACCAACTCCAAAGTTTGCAGGGGAAACCAAACTTTCTGCGTAGATTTATCCAGAACTGTGCTGAGTTAACAGAAGGTTTTACGCAGCCTTTGAAACCGAATGTTCCTTTTATTTGGGATGAGATCACTGATCGATATTTTGATTCTTTAAAACACGTGTTGACCCATGCACCGTTATTGCATCCACCAAATTATAGCTAGGATTTATTTTTATACTTAGCAGACTCTGATTCCACTATTGGAATGGTATTAGTTTAGGAGAATGAATTCCACAATGAACATGTGATTTACTATCTCAATTTAAATCTCAATCCAATAGAGATTAAATACTCGCATGTGGAGAAGTTACCCTTGGCAGCAGTTCAAGCTGTCGAACATTTTCGTCATTACATTTTGTTACGAAAAAACAACTGTGATTTCTAATTGTAGCTCGATGATGTACATTTTGACTAAAAAATTTCTCGATGGAAAATACTCTAAATGGATAGCTACCCTTCAGGAGTTTGATTTAGAATTTGAAAAATCCAAATCAAAGAAATCATTGGTGTTTTTCGAACTTATGTGTGACTTCCCGAATACTAAGACAGAAACTGTGGTAGAGCATCCGATCGATGATGAATCTTAGTTTCTTATCAGTATGTTAGATCCTTTCTATATATCATCATTTATCTTCAAACCCAAAATTTTTAGCCTGAAATTTCATGTTCACATTGACAAAAGGTCTATTACAAATCCCAACAATACAATATTGTTGGAGACACACTTTATCGTCTTGGTGTGGATTCTGTATTTCGACGATGTTTGACTCATGAAGAGGCTGAACGAGTTTTGAAAGAAATGACATTCTGGAGCATGTGGCAGTCATATGTCTGGGTATGACACAACCCAAAATATATTGCATGTTGCTTATTTTTTGCCTTCGTTATTCAAATATTTCATTCTTGCAGTCTGAAAATTCGACAATTGTCAGATTTTTTATCGAAAAATGCATGCACCACTAGCTCCTCTTCACCCCATAATTGTTGTCGGTCCTTTTGCAAAATGGGGCATTGATTTCATTACATTTAACCCTCACTCGGCCAGGGGGCATGGGTTTATTATTCTCACAATATATTATTTTACCAAATGGGCCGAGGCGATGCCTAAATTTTTAGAAAATGGAAAAACCGCAGCTACATTTGTATTCAATCACGTGATTGCTCGATTCGGTGTACCCCAAGCTATCATTACTGATCATGGGAGTCATTTTATAAACATCATAGTGACTGGAATTTTTGACCAACTTGGCCTGCACCATGATAGCTCTACTCCATATTACCCGTAGACTAATGGTTAGGTTGAAGTCGTCAATAAATTTTTAACCACTATGTTAAAACGGATAATTGGAATTCATAAATCGAATTGCCATACTATGCTTTTCTTAGCACTTTGGGCATACCGAACCTCAGCAAAAACTGCAACAGGGTTCACTCCTTTTCAACTGTTCTATGATTTAGAAGTTGTGTTACTAATTGAATGCGAAATACCATCACTCCAATTAGCCATCGAGTTACTACAAGCCACTTTTGAAGAGGAAAAACACTTTTTGTACTTGGCACAATTAGATGAGACTCGATGCACCGCTACATTAGCAGCCAAAGCTCATAAAAAATGTGTTAAAGCTCAGTACGATCGAAGTGTTACACCTCATATTTTTCATAAGGTGGCCTAGTATTGGTATATGACCAAGCTAACGATAAACTAGGAGCTAGAAAATTTGAACCCATGTGGCATGGTCCTTATATTGTCAAGCGAGTAACCGAAAAAGGGGTTTGCGAATTGATTGATTATGATGGGGTCTCTTTAGATAAACCCAGAAATTGACTTTATCTAAAGAGATATTACGCTTGATTTTTTGTGTGAAGATCATACCTGTACATTAGTTATTTTTCTAAGATTAGTTGCTTTAGGTTAGATGAGTGTTTTTAGTTTAAGTTTGCATTGACTACTATTCCTGCTTATCTTGATTACTCTTGATATTGTAGATGTCGACGTACCTTCAAGCGTACATTGGTTTTAATAATGGTGCGTATCATAGTACAGAGAATATCTCTTCTGCGGCCTCAGTTATCTATTCACCCACCGGTGAGTTAGTTTCTATGCATGGGGTAAGCCTTGGTCAAACAATGAATAATGTTGCAGGATATAGCACAGTGATTGAGTTATTACCTGATGCCATTTCATTTGGAATTTGGTGTTTGAACATTAGGTTAGATTCAAAACTCATTGTATTACATTTAAACATAGTATACGAAATTAAAAAGCCAGTGTTACTAATATTATTTTTGAAGGTTCTTCTCTTGGAAAGGCAGTTTGATTACATTGAATATCAACACATTCCAATAATATCGAATACATTGGCTGATGCATTAGCTAATAATGTTATAAATAGACATTTGCGACATTAAAAATTAAATTAAAACAACATTATATATGTGTTGAACAAGATAGCCGGAAAAAGTAGTCATATCATAGATAGAGTTGTGTTTCAAAAAATATTACGTCATCTAGGACCATAGGTTTAAATCACCTTATGATCCGAAAGATAGTGATACTAAAAAAAAATACAATAGTTTGCGATGATCATCTACTATCTGTGGTGATGATCATGATAATATACTATAGCCCGTGTCACTCTACGCAGGTATCTCTGAAACTGGCCAGGAACACCAGCGATGTGCCTCTCAAGACAAAGAGGAATATTGTCCATCATAGTGTCTGGGATGTATCTAGTCAACCTCTCTAGATTCTGCTCAAAATCAGTGAGAATATCTATTGCCTGATTCTCTTGTGATGCAATAGGATCTGGTGGCTTCCTCTCGAAGCGGCAAAGATTGGTTGGTCTTCGTGGACCAACATCTGCATTTCAATTTTTGTTATCAATATTAGACGAGTAAAAATAAAATAAAAATTATAATTAAAAACACATCAAAAAATTCAATTACCTGACTCATCCCATTGTGTCCCTACCGATAAGGGCATCTCAGGATCTTCTCAAAAGTTTATGTCTGCATATGGGAAATCCTTGATAGCAAAAATTTGGTTCTCTAACCAACAAAAGTATGATGAAGTGAACCGGACTACTGTACAACCATCGCCACATGGCGATCCATCAGTGGCACCCATCGTACTATGCAAGGCTCTCTGACTTCACCAAGATCAATAGAGATCAGCTGAGGGGCAAGAGACAGAATCCTCTCCAAAGCGAAAGATACTAAAATCACTCCGTAACCAAATTTTTTCAACTTTGAGTTCTTCGCTCTAGTCAATTGACTCTCCATGTTGGTCAACACCCCTCACAAAAATTGAAGATAGTGCCTCTGAAGCACTCAACAGTTGTATGCATCTGTGACTTGGTAGCCATGTGAGACCTATACTCCCACATAATCTGGTAACAATAAATGCAATGACCTTCATATCAAGACTTATGATAGTTTTTATGTCTATCCAGTTGTCCTTGGGATCAGCTGCCTCATTACAAAACTCTTTTTTGTAGCTAGCAATAGGCTGGCCACCTTGCCTAGCCCCGAACGAAGAGATTGTTTCACCTCTTTTGGGTAACCCATTGAGGAAGTAGATATCTTCACACTTAATTTCTAGCTTGTGATCTCCAATGATAAAGCATCATTCCTGAACATCCCATTTATTTACTAGCCAGGTCATTAGCTCTACGTATGCTCTCATACCATGAATGGCCCAGAATTTGTATAAACCGCAGTCTCTAAAAGTACGCATTATGGTCAGATTATTCATGGAAATATCATCTACCTCTTAATGTACATGTTCTCGCCTCTCCAACATTGTGCAATGACCTGCACATAGATGCATTCGATGGTTAGAAGCTATTAGAGTAAAAACAATTATCAATTTTTGAGATACTTCTTCAATTTCTTTTTCTTATGGCACCCCCACAATTTTTATATAAATAAAGTGCAAACCCCCGCATGCATCCTTCATAAAAAATGCGGTAGCCCAATAATTTTCCTCTAGGAAAATTATCGGGGTCTGCAAGTAACCAATGGCTGACATGCGGACCGCCATGAGTGAAATTTTGAACCATATTTCCCTCCAAAAATGAATTTAAAAACTTAAAAAGAGAATGTAAACAGATGAAAATGAAGAGAAGAGTGTTGTGGATTACCTGTATTCGATGGATTTCGATTTGAATGGTCGGTTCTCCCATTATCACCTTTGGAATTTTTTTTACCCAGAGCTCTCAATTCTCAATTATAAACACAAAAGGTAAACATGACTTTGTTGAGCTACATTTTATAAGATTTTTTGAATAAATAAAATAATATTTTATTTATTTTCCAGTTTAAAAAGCTATTTTTCGAAAGTTTTTACTTATTGGAAATAGATATGTTTAATTTTTTATTTTATGTGCAGAAAATAGGATTGTCAAGTGAAAAGGATTATTTTGATAATGAGTTTACTTTTGTCACTTTCTTGGGCTCTTGAAAATTACGAAAAAGAAAAACCCTCGAGTTCTCTTTTAAGCCCTTTTCAGCTCTTTAAATATCAAAATATTTCCGAGTACTTGACTATCCGAACTCGTTAAAGGAAATGAACAGTCATCCGTTTAGTATAAGTTTACCCCTTTTCCGGACTGAAATGGACTATCTACGAAAATGGTATACATTGGCTAATCATGGTCAATAGAGTTCTCTCCTGCATTATTTTATCCCTTTTCGGGCTTGAAAGACTAAATTTATGAAAAAGTATACCCATGGAGTTTTCTTAAGTTTTTCTTCTGACTCCTTAAAATTAAAAAACACCGATTTTCACCTATATTGGACTCATTAAAACTTAACAGTAAAGGACCTGTAAATTATAAATAGGAACGAACCACTCCTTCTTAGGTTTTGATTTTATTACTAAGTTGGACTCATTTGAAGGATGAGCTTTTATAACAAGAAAATGTTATCCTCCTCAAGATTGTCAAAAAATAAATAGGTAATTTCCAGAAATGGTGGGGGAAAGAGAGAAAATGAATCCATTTGTCACACTTTGTTTCAAAAATTTGTATACCACTCTTGAACATGACACTTTTGTCACATTCATATTTGGCTTGGGAAACTCCTTTGGCCAAACAGCTAATTGAACCACATTGAAAGTCTTCAACCAGTTTCTGGGTATTATCTTTAGGTCAATCGTCACCATCTATAGTCTCGTTATGTGTTCAAGGGATCAGTTAAATAAACCATTCATTGCAAACATTTGTCTCTACTCACATTGACCATCCTTGTGTCAGTCCTTGCTAAAAAAAATTCAAAGCTTGATCTAATGGTTTCGTGTCGTAGGCTTCCCTACGATGGGTCACTTTTTATCGACAACAATTCATCATCTAGAAAGCTTATCTATAATCCTAACAGTGCCTTGGGATCTGCATGCCCTAAAGGCGGGTTTCTTGCATTCGATGATAAGTTGCATCATTGACCTTCGATCGAATGATTTTGTGAAGTGTTTGACTTCAAATCATTCATTCAAACTTCATGGATTGTACTGATTACTTTGAGAACCATTGTCATTATTGGTGGTTTCTCTCACACTTGTTAACAGTTCACATCATTGACTGGTAATCAAGTGGCTTCTACCATGTTCGACTTCGACACAATCAATCACATGGAAAAAATCGTACTAGTTTGAGAAGCAGGAATCAAGACCCTAGATCTAGTTTCCACCATCCAGGCTCCGAGGATTTTATTATTCATCATATAGTAGACTACTTCTAACAGATGGTTGCGTCCATGCTGTGTCTACTAATTCATGCAATTTTAAAATCATTTCTGTATCACAACATGTAGTCATTTTTTATCTGAGTATGGGAATGCCTACCTCAGCGATGATATACATATATGTATGCTTGCATTGAAAGATTTTTCAGGATTTCAATCGGTGTGCCTACAGCCCAATCCTTGGAATGATAAAGCACTTCACTTCAAAACTCTTTAGAACTCTTCAAACTTCACTCTTTAGGGGGGAATTTGTTACACTAAAATTTGTCACCATGACGTTTAGCTATCTATATGGGTTCATCATTACCTATTTATTTCTCCCTTAGAGGTCTTAAAACATAAAGTTTCTAAATCAAGTCTTGGAACTCGATAAAAGATCTTAAAAATACTAAAAATCCTAACTCTACACTTTTCCTAGTCATTTCCTGTAGTACCGTGGTTTATTGCTATAAAACCTACGAAACATCCCGCACCTTCTACTCATTAAAACTACAGACACTCGTAAAACATAAAATAAAGAGAAAAATAAGTTCTAGAAGCCTAGCTGGTCGAATATTCTCCCAGATGGGGCCTTCTAGAAGTGCTATCTGGTCGAGCTTCGCCCCTTCCATTCATGAACCTTTATCCCTTCATAAATGGAGCTATCCCTTGGTTTTTGGAGCTGAAATCCCATGATGAGAGGGCTTTATCCCTTCCTTATTGGAACTGAAACCACCTCCCTTCTGCTATAAATTGAGACCATGTTTCAGTCTCAAGGGTATTTAGAACTTGGTAGTTTTGAGGTGAATTGCTGAAGAAATTATACTCTCGACATTTGGCATCATTGGCATGAGAGAGATTACATACTCATGGCCATAGTCTTATGCTAATTCAGAGATTTGGAGTCTTATCAAACTAAGGAAAACATTTGTTTGGGACCCCGGAAGAACCTATATAAACATCAAGGCGTCAAGGTTGTAAGGTTTGAATTCTTCTTTTATTCAAATTTAATATAAATGGATTCTATTTTGTAATTGAGTTGTTCATCTATATTTTGAATAATTTAATTCTTGGATTCCTTGATCACTAAGATAGATTATTGCTTTTGAATTATCATATCTTGCAGATGATTTTGATCTTGTTTGCTTGTCTTTGATTGCATATTTATACGCTGGATCAATATCTTTGGGAGTGACTATATTGAAGACTGAGTAAATAATTGGACTTCAAGTAGGAGCATCTCAACATAGTTAATTAATAATTCTTAAACATAATGGTCCAGAGAAAATGGTCTACATTTGTATGTTTGTTTCTAGATATCCTTAGGATACTAGGGAGATCACTCTTGTCCACAAGAGGGATTTTTCCATCTAACACCATGTCGCTGCGTGTTATCACATTGATACTTGGCCCATCATCTCGTGGTTCTACCTTAACCCATTGTGCATTCTCTGTGGGCATCTGTTGTTGTTCCTGCATTTTTTCTATTAGCATTGGGTAGTCCTTTCATAAGTTATGAACTTATAAGTGCATTTCCTCTAGTTGGATCTAGATCTGTAGTGCTGCGAACTGAGTATCATCTCTCAGTGTAGCTTCTAACTTCATGGAATATCGAGAGATTCTTCCTAGGATTCGATCTTCTCGTGTCCCGTAGGTATGTGCAGATGTCGTAATGGCATGGTGATAAACCATTCCTTGTGTTTCTTATCCTCATAGAAAAATCCCCCATCACTAATAGGCTTCTTCAATTGGTGGTCAGCTTCCCAGATGGACTCTGTAGGTCCCTAATTGAAGTCTGTTACATTGATTACGCATTGAGAGTATGATTTAGGATTTCGAAATTACTACTTCAGGGCATCCTAAATATTCTACATTGATGCATTTGCGTGTTGACCAATGTATCCCACAAACTAGTCGAGGGCCCTCCTTTCAAACGCTATGGATAGTTGCACTCTTTTGACATCATCATTATTAATGTTTCGTGTAGTCCATATAGACTTTGGTAAAAACCAAAATCGATCCATATCCTCATCCCCCACACCCTTAAAGGTAGGTAGTTTCATGTGTGAAACCATATCATCCTGATGTGGTGGCAAAGGTAGGGTAGGAGAATTCGTACCCTTACGTGGGTTTGATGATGGCGTAGCTGGGGGAATGGTTCAAACTTGCGCAGGACAACCCAGGTTAAAATTAGGTGATTCCCTTAAGGGAATGAATACTGATATATCTCCTTCTTGATTAACATGGTAGTATTTACCGCTTCGTGTTGTGCTTCCACGCTGGTCGGAGGTCATTCGCTTGGTGTGGCCACACATGAAACCCTTTTCACTTAATAGAATCTTAATAAATAGCGGTAGGGTTTGTAGGAACTTACCCCTAAATCCTTTGAAGAACCTTCGCTCCACTTCTGAATATGACAGAAATTGATCAACTACAAATTCTATCTCGAATCCTCTGAAAATATTGTCAACCTAGTGTTGTACAATCTAGGTGATCTTCTTATCATTATTTTCCAATTATTGAATCCATTCAGGGGTCCACTCTATGACTTGATTGTCTTCCCAGCACATATGGAACTCTGAAAACCATGCAAACCACTCTTGCAATTCCTATGTGAAGGATACATAGAAGGTTTCATGTACTTCTGTAAAAATATACTTATTTTTACACTCCTTAGCAGATAGATTCTTACTTCTATTTTCTTTTAGGGAAAACTATTGAATCTACTTTTCCAACCATACCTCAAGTTCAAGCTTCAATGGCTTCCAATGACCCTATGGAATTACCTGATCTCTCTCTCAAAATGCTCCTGGTCCTAGCAATGGAACCATTTATTAGCTTTAGGGGTCTTTACCCAGGTTCAGCTTTAAGGTTTGCCAAGAAATCTCTGTATTACTGGCCCTTTCAAAAATTCCCTGCTTGCGTAAGTCAAGGTCTCACTTGAAGTAGTATGGGAGGGTTCTGGAACCAATTTTTTGCACCATGGGAGAAAAGGTTAATTAGAGTGGGTCCTTTCAGATCTACAGAACTGCGTAGGAGAAGCCATAATACATAAATCCTTAACAGTATATCGGTAGAGTAACTTAAGTGGATGTCATAAATCATTGAATAAAATATAACCAAAGTAAGCACTTAAACCAGATATATGCATTCATAATATCTCATCCACGTGTGCATCAATAAATCATCAGTATTTAGTGAGTAAGTATGACCTCACAATTAACATACAATGTAGTTGATAATCATAACATAGATACTTAAATATCAGAAAAAGTCTTTTGATTCATTCATATCTAGATCTGACTTACATACTATTTATCAAACCACACACATAGCTAGCGAGGTCCACACACAGAAGGACTCAGGGTCTCTGTGCACACTGCCAGCATGAGCCCTTACCCAAATAATCGACACAAAAGACTCACAAGTTCGTATCCAAGCTTAATTCCACTCTCAACCTCTCTCTAGACTCGATTTATCCATCTATTTATAACGTATTAGCTCGTGCTACTCTATGGTCCACCCTTTACAATTCATTGGGGGCTTTGACCCTCCCCAAAGCCCCTGCGCTAGACCAAATATTACAAAACATTACAAAACTGAACCAAAAATGTGGTCAGGGGACCTTGCTCCAACAAGATAAGAAAGAATTGGTAGGAACCAAGGTACATATTATAGGGAAGGCATTTATGGAAGCCTTAGAGTCCAACTTGGTTATTAAACATGAAATCGGACATATGTTCCTTAACAATCCTATTGTAATATTCTGAGTATAAATAGATAGTAAGACAATGCAACATAAGAAGTAACTACAAAAAGTAGAGAGACATCATACCTTGGCTTGCACAAGGAAAGCTGGAAATACTCTCAGAAATTCTTAAGGAATGGCTGCTCTATCAAGGACAATGTAGTCTCAAGATGTTGTTGATGTTACTGTCGGACTGCTGCTACTGATGGAATGGAATTTCTCTTGGGTTCTGTTACCCTACTCAGAAAATTATGTAACTCTGGAAATTATCTCTCCTCCAATAACTTGGAAAAACCCATGAAGGAATCTAGGAATGGATGACCCCGAAATTCAACCTCCCTTGGAAAATAATGCACTCCTAGTGAGTAGGCTGGCCCTGAATGATAAACCTACAAGTGATTTTCTCCTCTTAAAAAATGATTATTAGTGAAGGGTTGGTCCATTCACACTATCCTCAAGCTGAAATCCCTGATATCCCCTCACTTTCGGAATTGGCTCTACCACAAACTGCATAATCTCTCAGAGGGACTATGTTGTCCAAGTAACTATGTGATCCTGGCTGAAGGTGCTATGCCCTCTCTTCTACAAAATTACAGATGGATCTCCTCGGCTAAGCAAGCACTTGAAGTCCATTGAGGCTGAGGTTGGGATCTTCGCTCAGAGACACTCGGTGTGCTGAACAACACTTGCAGACTTTACTCAATAGTAGAAGCATGCTCAATGTCAAAAGACAAAAATCAAATATGCATAATAGAATGAGATAATGATGAGCCTCCTCTCCCTTTTATGATTTACAACTTTGCTCTCACCTGGGCCCCACTAACATGTGTTGTCCATCCTTGGCCACTTTTCCCACTCTCAACTACACTGTCATGGGGTCACGCTATCCATAGTAGCTCTTCTCTCACGTTCACACTAGGATCTCATGGGCCCCACGTTGTCCTCTAATATTTTCCTAAGCAACTTTAGGGAGACTTTATTTCCTAGGTGTGGGTTATGGGTCCCATCACTTATTTTTATTAAATATTGTTGGAACACCTAATCCTACATGGGTAGGTGTGGAATTCGAAAAGTCACAATGGAGTCCAAGTGACCTTGGAATATGAAACCAAGAGTCACACCATTGTACTATAAATGTACATCTTTGTATAATGGAAAATAAGAAAGCCTCACGCTTATCTTTCATTGTGTGTTTAGTCTCTTGTGTGTGTGCTCATCTTCCTCATACACCATGTGTGTGCTTCAACATGGTGTTTAACATGGTATCGGAGCGGGCGATTGTTGGCCCTGCTTCAATTTGAGTGAGCCATTTGTGTTTATGGCCTGTGCATATCTGCATTTTTGCAGCATTTAGAGAGTTTTTGCAGCAGTGTTTTTTCCGCCATTCAAAAGTGTTGAAGAGGAACAGCATTCAAAATCCGTGGCAGCATTCAGAAACTGTCTTTGAAGAAGAGCAGCAGTGGTGTTGAAGAAGCACATCAGAAGGTTTTCTAAATTCTAATGTTTTTCTTCAATCTCTGCATTTTAAATTTCTGCATTTTACAGAGCTGCTGGAATACTGTTCAAAGTGAGGTTTTGAAGAAAGTTTTTGGTTTTCAAGTAAAATTTCTGATTTTTTCCATTGAAAGTTTCTGCAATTCTCAACTTTTTACTGCTGGAAAATATATCCTGCTGCTGGAAGGAAAAATCCTCTGCTCTCTATTATCTGCTGTTTTAAACAAAACAAAAAATAAAAAAAAATTCTGAACTCTCGCCCTACCTCACATCTACTCCCTTTGGTTGCTCACTCTTCCCTCACGGCTTATCCCAACGCCCCCCCTCCTCACCTCTCTGCAACCCATCCACCCTCTCCATTGCTTCCTACGCTCCTCCCTACGCCTCCTACGCTGGTATCACAGCTCTCCTCTGCGTACTCTCCTCACCAGCGCTCTTTCAACACCTACGACCCCTCTCTCACAACACTGTCTCTCCCCTCCCCACGCGCTATTCCTAAACTACGCTCTCCAACCCAGCGTCATTACCTCACTACCATCTGCGACTTCTACTACGCCATAGCCATCTCCCTCACACTACAGCAAACACCTCTCCATCGCTCATTTTAATGTTATATGCCCTCCCACGTGGGTTCCTACTCCCCATACCTTACCCCCTCACGCCCTCTCTCAACACTCGGTGTTGACACTCTGCGTTACAAAACCCATCCACTCTGCCTAATGCTTCCCCTCTCCACCAACTCTGCTACACCACGGCCTTCTCACCCACTCCCGCTCACATTCGATCCTTCCACCCTCTCCACGGCCTATCCAACACTCGGCCTTATCATTAATACTTCCTATCTACACTTAACCCTTCTTCTCTCATAACAAATACGACTCTCCCATTTATTAATGCCGCCACCCCATTTACTATACTACCCTTTCATCTAATTTTAAAAATTGATCTTTTATAAATCTCCTTCCCATCCTTTTATATTAATACTCCCCTCCTTTTTAATTAAATTACTCTCCTTCCCATTTCCATTCGATTCCCCTCCCATAAATTATTCGACCCCTTTTTAAATCACTTCTTTTAATATTCGACTCCTTTTGAAATTACTTTTCGCTTTTAATTTTTTATTATTAAAAATTCCCTTTTCCCATATCTTATTAAACCTCTTTTTTTAATATTCCCTCCCCACCCCCATATAAATTTCCCTCTTCATTTTTTTAATTACCCCCATCCTTTTTAATTAATCCCATTCCCTTTTATTTTTAATTATTCTCATTTTTTTTAATTAATTAAAAAAAAAAAAAAAAACAGCAGAGAGAGAGAGGAAAGAGAGAAAATTTTAACAGCATAAATGAAGAGAAAATGACATGTGAAGCAAATGGACAGTATATATAGTGAAAAGAGAAGATTTGCATTGTGATTTGTGGCATTGATTTGTGAGGGTGATTTTCTAAAGAAATTAACATTTGAAGACAAGTTTGCCATCATTGAAAACAGCTCTTTGAAGGAAAATTCAACTGCCGTAAAAAGATTCTTGCACAAGTGCTTTCAGCTGCACATATTTTACAGAGATATCATATTATATTGACATTGTATTGTGGGTGGAATTTGCCTCTTCATTCATAGTTGGAATCAGTGAATTTGAGTTTTTGATGTAAGTCATTGTTGATTTCCCTCCATCATTTGAGGAGCATATTTTGTACTTTGAGATTTCCATAGTTGGAAGTTCTCTTCAGTCATTTGTATTTCTTGTTGCATCATATTGTAAACGGGTGCATTTTCGGTTGAAGCCGACACCCTTTCATTTTTGAGCCTAAATTGTTGAAAATGGCCAAAATCAATGAGGCATTAGTGTTGTTGAATGACCTCATTCATTCAAATGTTCATGATATGATAAAAATGAGCAAGGATGTTCTTTGTAACATTCAAAGTTGTTTACAATATGCACATGAAAAAATTGAGTTTTTGCAGTTGGAAACTCAGCTTCAGCAAGACGAACTTCAGCAAAAGAGTCACCATTCTGAACCTGTTTCTGTTCAGAAGATTGTGAAGGACTCTCATCATAAGAAAGAAGATAAAGTTGCAGATGATTCACAGTCAGTTTCTTGCACTAGAGCAGATGTACATGCAGATGCAACAGCTCAGCCTACACTTCCTAAGCCCATCATCAGACCTTGGGAAGAGCTTGTCCACAACAAGCACAGAACTGGTCTTGGATATGACAAGGATGTGTCCTCTCATATTCCATACTACACCAAGCCCATTATATTTCAGAGTGCCGGATTCCTATATGACAGTCCACCTGTAGATGTTCCAGATCTTGTTCCACAACAACAACAGATTGAGAAATTCCAACACTGTGATCGAGTTGGCCATATGAAATATCAATGTTTTGATCTTCATCCATGCAAGCATTGTGGTTGACACACTCATTCTTCAGACAGATGCCTCAGAAACAAGCCTCCTGCAAGAACCAAGATTCATCTTGGATGGATCGCTTCTTGGCAATGGGCATCAGCAGCCAAGAAGATGTTTACGACACATGTTAGAACTTCTTCATAGATATTGAGCAAACTTGCAGTTGATTTTTCGCCATCATCTCACCTTGTCCCTGACAGGGGGGAAAATGGTGGTCATGTACAAGCTTCAACGATAGATCAAGCGAGCCTGAGCCACAATCTCTCATTCCATGTTCAGATTTGTAGCCAGCAGTTCAAGCGAGCTTGAGCCACAATTCGTTATTCTGGATTCAGAGATGTAGCTAGAGATACGGATGCCCATGAGCATACCTTCGGTTGGTGGATAACCTAAAACCATCATTTTCGGTTGGTGGATAACCTAAAACCATCATCTTTGGTTGGTGGACAACCTAAAACCACCACAAGTCGTAGACCTCCCTTATTTTAGGTCGAAGGTCTCCCTTTTTTATGAGGGACAATTCCTCTAGCAGAAGCCTTCAGCTTCTTGCCAGTTTTGGAAGAGTTCCGGGAACTGCAACAAGTTTTGCGTTCCAGTGTTTGTGGTCATCCTAAAACCACCTCTTTTTTTCCAACATTTCAGAGAGTTGATTCAGCCCAAGTGCTGCCATGTATACTTTGCAGATTTGTATTACAACTCTTTTCTTGGACTCACACATACCCCTTAGGATTAAGGGGGGATGTTGGAACACCTAATTCTACATGGGTAGGTGTGGAATACGAAAAGTCACAATGGAGTCCAAGTGACCTTGGAATGTGAAACCAAGAGTCACACCATTGTACTATAAATGTACATCTTTGTATAATGGAAAATAAGAAAGCCTCACGCTTATCTTTCATTGTGTGTTTAGTCTCTTGTGTGTGTGCTCATCTTCCTCATACACCATGTTTGTGCTTCAACATGGTGTTTAACAATTATAAACAACAGAAAATCAAAACTGGGCAAAATTAATATTTCCAATTAGCTGCTACTAATTGGGATTATTACATTCCTCCCTATCAAAATGGTGCTTGTTGTCAAGCAAATACAAGAATGGATGTTGCAAGATTTTATCACTCTCCCAAGTGGCATCCACATCTGACAAGTTCCTCCACCTCACCAAGTAATGTTTAACTCTCCTGCTCTGTAGTTGTATATCTGTGGTGTCTATGATGGCTTTTGGATGCAACACAAAATGTCCCTCGTCATCTGTAAGTGGAAGTTCCTCTGGCAGTAGTCACCCCATTCTTTCAGGCATGATACGTGGAAGATGTTGTGGATCTGACTACCCGTGGGTAGCTTCAACTCATATTAAACCTCCCCAATCCTGCGAATCACCCTATAAGGTCCATAGAAGTAGGGCTTGCTATTATCATCCCCCTTCTACTTCAACGTGGACTGTCAATATGGATGAAGTCGTAGGTAGACCAAGTCCCCTACCTCAAACTGCCTCTCAACCCATCCCTTGTCGCCATACATCTTTTTCTTGTTTTGAGTTGTAGCTAAATTATTATTAAGAGCCTGGAATATATCCTAACTCTCTTGGATGTTGTCCTCAGCCCTGGGGGCCTTGCTAGCACCAAACACCATGTCAGCAAAAGCCAAAGCATGGTATCCATCCAAAGCATAGAATAGAGACATACCGGTGGACATGTGTGTTACAGGAGAAATGACCTCCTCATCAGCTTAGAGGAGAAGGTAATATGGAAGGAAGAAAGTGACCTAGACAAAACCCATTTCTGCCAAGGTAACACACCCCAAAGACAGCTAAACTGTGTTATAAAGCTTTTGAGCCATTTAAAGGTCACGTTAGTGACGAGGGAAACACTCTATCTTGCCCTGAGGATAGTGTTACCCGTGTTTAAATATGAAACAGGAAAAATACCACAGATAATGATTGGAAAATCCAAATTTTTCTCATGAAGAGTCAGTGAAAAATAGAAACTGAAAGGCACTAACCTCTTATTAGGCCTTGCCAAAAGCAACTAGACTCTCAAGGAAGGAAAAATCATCAAAGGCTAAGGAAACATCGTGGTTTTTTCCTTTTTGAACTGGCTGAAACAGTTGGGCAAGGTTTTCCCTCTCCATCTCCTATAAAATGGATTTGTGGGCTATTAGTCCAAGGTCGAAGGTTTTTTAAATACATTCGAGGCAGAGCTACGTTGTTGCAATGTGGTAGTTGAGGATCAGTGAAGTTCATTGAGAGCTTACCGCCTTGATCACCATCACATACAAGGAAATAGAAAGAGAGATTTGGAGATTGAGGAGTGCTTGGTGCAACCAACGGTTGTAATCCTCCTTGTTATAAATCAATAGAATTGTATCTATTTTTTCCATTCGATGGTTTAATATTGCCATTTTTTCTCAATTATTAATATAGCATGACATGAATGGCTTAGATCTGCATTGTTTTATGTTTATCATATGCTGATTTAGTTAATAAAAAGTATACTGTTGTAGAGATTACACGAGTGCTTTGTTTGATCACAGGACCTGAATTCAGAGCATTTGAAGGAGGATCCCTGCTTCACTGCTTGGTGTTCTCCAAAGGATCCAGGATCGGAAAAGAGGTAATCTCCCATCTCATTTAATTAAATAATATAAATTAGCATGAACATATGTGCAACATCTTTGTGAACTATATAGCTAATCTGACTGTCTGCTTTGGGCACTAGAAAGCCTAGAGAAGGATATTTGATAACCACTACCCAAGCATATTACCCTATAGCCGAATTGGTGACTCTGCTGGGGAGGAAACCCCTATTTTCCGGACTATTCCTATCACTTTCCATTTTTTCCTTATGTTCGCATATCCTTCGACCAGTTTATATGCTCAGTAGACATCTCAAAAGCTCACAGAGTCCATATCAGACCCTTCTTAGCCATCTGAAGAAATTTACCGTAACTAACGCTACCATTGTTAGTCTTCCAGAGTGTTATAATGTGGTATAGGCTTAGAAACAGTGTGTTAGTCCTTGCGTTAACGTGGTCCAGGCTTAGATACACAGCGTTACCCAGCCAAAAATTTGTTTCTTACACCTGTGTTGTGTTTCCTTTTGGTTGTAAAGTTTTTGGCTATCAGAATAGCTTCTCTTGCTGGATCCATGTGCTTGTTTACCAGTTAGCATTTCTGTCTTTTCCTCTCATTTAAAAATTCAATGTCAAATGCATCTACTTTTTGAAGAGAATTTTTTTTTTTAGTTTTCTGAACTTACTTGAATTAATTCTGAATTTTTTTTGGTTAAAACACTGTTAAGAAGAGATAATTGGATTTCTGAATCTTTAAGGTCGAACTATGTTATTTGAATTTTTGGTGCATGGATGTTGAAAGAAAGCCACTCCTTGTATAAATACTCTTCATCGAATTGAATATTTAGAGCATATTTTTGCATGGTTTTTTGAGTCAGAGTCTCATCACATTTCATATGTCCACTCCCCCTTCGCAAGAATAATAATCAAAGTAAACTAAGAATCAAGCGATAATAAAATCAATCATATAACCTTTTTTGAGCTCACACCAACAATAGTTCAGGCTAGGATCTTGGGGTAGAAGAAGTGAGAAAATCACCCAAGATCTCAAAACATGAAACTCGAGTCATTAATAAGTGAAATCCTACTGCACTAATATTATTGGGACCACTCCACTACTGGAGCTAAGAACGAGAAAACATCCGGGTGCATAAGAAGGTAGCCCACCTTCGAGTGCATTCAATGGGCATTCTATATATTTGGGTTCCCTTCGGGGATGTCAAAACTAGATTGGGGATCTAGGTGTTCTGCCCATATAGTGTGTTGTCTAAGACCGTGACCCCCCTGATGATGTCTATGATTTGAGATATCTTTAGTGGACAAAATTTTACAGACTTATAGAAGGTGACCGGGACGGGCTATCCTGGTAGCTAAAATAGACGGACCTACTCTGTCTTCGGTCTTTAGGAGGGTACTTGTCTCCACAAGAGTACTTACACCTATTGTCTGACGTTCAGGTGAAGATCTAGAGTAACCGTAACTATAATTACGACCAACCCTCTCTATATGCTATTGTGATACTGGGTTTCATCTCCAGCAAATGGTAGTACTCAAACAGGGCACCCTATTCTGGCTACTTGTTGATTTATTTTTAGAGAGTCCTTGTTTATTTTTTTCTTTTTTTTTCTTTTTTAGGTGTATGGTTACTGTCACTGAGACTTTATAATACATCAAAAATCATTAAAATTTGCTAAAAATAAATAGGTCACTATGGTGTCTTCTAACCATTTCCATGTGTCTCGACGACAGCAAGGTCTCCTTCCTTTGACATCGGAGGAAGAATTGATTCTTGGTGAACCTGTGCCTTCTGTGGAAGAGCAGTCTCCATTGACAAACACAGAATTTCTAGAGGAACCTTTTATAGAAGGCATCGTACCTCCTTACAATCCTACACTCATTAATCCGTCAGCAACTGTGATAGTTTAGATTACACCGCACAAAGAGATGTCTCCAGCCGCACCAACATCCATTTCACAACTAGCGCCTATGGGGTCGGTACCAATGGCAACCAACCCAGGTTCGCCACCACCCTCCCCACCGGTAGTAAGTTCTATGACAATAATAGGTAACCCCAGTAGTCAACCTATACCTAGTCCCAACCCTAGAGTCATCACAATTGTTAGTGGATCCCTGAGTCCTCCGAGATCTACTCCTATGGTAACCACATCGGAACCTACGGTTCCCTCTCCCATGAGTGGGACTACTTCGTTTCCTTTTAGAAACACTTTCGGTTGGAATCCTTTGCTTAGTTCAAACCCCTTGGCCTCCATACCATGGGGAAGTGTCACCAACACGCAGACAATGGGGGGCATTTCGCTACCCCTGCAATTGTTAGGACAAACCGGAAAACCTATTGTTAATTCTATTCCATTAAGTGGTCTAAATATCGGTATAGGGTCCATGTCGTGTAGAAATTTGCTGAATAATGAATAATTATCCACCGAGATTATCCTGATCACATATCAATTCCAATTCATATGCAACACATAATCTCTTCCACTCAGATCATCACACATGCGGAAATAAACAAGCGGTATGCGATCAAAAGATCATCAAAACATCACACACATTACACAATATATATGGGGAAAGCTTATAGCTCAAAACCCCCAGCTATTTTGTATATTAAGATGGAAGAGAACATGTAACAATCTCAGTACAATACTCCTCACAAGTACTCAGTACTGTCTCATGAAGTTACACACAAACTAGCTTGGTTTTGAACAAGTCACAGGTTCAAAACACATCCACTAATTACCTACCTCTATTGCGCAATCAAGGCTGGTCTAATGAGAGATCCAAGGTTCGAATCTCCTTGGCTTGACAGCGCAATCATCATGGGAAATTCCTCCAAGCCTGGTGCGAATCTCATGCACAACTAATGTACAACTGCCGACTCTTTCACCTATCTCTTACACTAGTCTACACTGAACTGTACATGCATTGAGTTAACTGATGTGTTCTTTTAGTTGAATAATGAGTTAATAATTAGTGAATTAATTAATAATTAATTCACACCACTCATCTCTAGTGTATTAGCCAGTTAAAATAAATACAACTAGTTCAACTAAGTTAAACCGAACACAACTCCACCAACTGTCTCATCAACTCCACCAAACTCTGCCACATGAGTTCTAACTGAAGTCAACCATGCAATAGCTCAACTAACCCATAGGAAATTCGAATTTCCTTCTTCCAGCTGCATGTGCCACATCTGTAGCTCGAACTGAAGTGCTCCAAGAGGATAAGATATTGTTTATAGTCTAAATGTTATTAAGGGCTAATAATATTTGATTGTTCCATTTATAGACAGGCAGTCTAAAAATAGACTTCGACCTGTATGTCTAAAAATAGATGTCCATCTATTTTTACCAACTTGACCAATCATCCAAGAATAGCATCCCGCAACTCCTAGACCCTGCTCCATATGTCTAAAAATAGACATAGTCTAAAAATAGACTTTTCAACAAAAATCACATGTGTGGTCCCCACCTAGTTTAGGTGATCATTTTCCAACTAGGATCAGGAAAGATGTTTCAGGAGGCCTCCTTTACTATTTCTTGTTGCCATTTTCAACACTCCCTCTCAACAAGAAAGGAATGTCTTTGCATGCGACATGCAACTCCATGCATTCGCCCTGCAACCTTCACAAGCGCCATGCAACTCCATGCATGCGACATGCAACTTCATACATTCGCCATGCACCCTTTGCATGTGCCATGCAAACTCATGCATGCACCATGCAACTCCATGCATGCGCCATGCACCCTTTGCATGCAACATCTTCAAAATTGAATAGGCTCCAAACAACTCAATCAGTCTGATGCATCTAGCATCTATCATCAAAGTCTTCGACCTCTGCTTAGCTACTGCACATGTCATCAGGAACCACTGCACTGTTGAACTCTTTGCACCCATGCACTGTTGCACTTGCTGTCAACTCTAATCCATTCTCCAGTATCCAACACTGTCACTTTGATCTGCCTGCATCACTCCAACTGTTCTGCTACTGCTGCGCTGTGGGCAGCTCGTAGCCAGGTTCAATTCATGAGATCCACACCATCTCCATGAATCCTTCCCAGAAATATCCACATGGGATTGTTCATGCATGTCGCCCCACCTCACACCTCGTGGTATAGCTGCATGCACTCCCTCTGCCCATCTTGCATGAAATTTCTCTGCATGAGTGGTTTCTCCCACTCCATGATCCTCTTGTGGCTGCTCCACACCCCGAGGTTCACTTTCACCTGCATGCAAAACTTTCTCCCTCTCAAGCATCAGTTGCATGTCTTTATCCCGCTTCCTAACAATAGGAAGCTCCTTAGACATCCCATCTACTTCAAGTCTGTAGAGATTCTTTGCCCAAATCCCAACCTTCTTGACTTGTCCTCACGCTGCATGTTGAGAGGCTCCCTCTCAACCACCAAGTCACTAACCTCTGCTTTGCTCCTCAAACCTTTTCATGCATCTTATACCTCAGTGCATGTAGATTCTTGGCTCGCACACATTGCAATTGTCCCGCCGTCGCAAAATTTTCTAACAAAATAGCTGATTTTAAATCGATGATATCTCCCTCATCCGAGCTCCGATTTGACCGATTTTTTTTTTTCAATTTGGGTGTTTTTGCGCAAGGAATCCAAATATGCTATTTGTTTCTGAAAATATTACATCAAAATTTTCAGATATTCTCTGCAAACTCGCACGCCCAAAAATTCTTGTTCTCATTCCATGTAGAAAATCTATAACACAGCTCGAAACTCAACAGCTTCCGATCTACAGTTGAGAACAAATTATTTCACAATCAGAGATTGACTATAGGGGCATTTACCAGACCTTTCACCTTCAAAGAAGGATGAATCCGGAGGCTACCTGGCCTGCACTACAGACTCTGCCTACAGAAATAAAATGCAATTACCGTAATAGATCTGATGATCAATATCGCTCGGATACCATGTAGAAATTTGTTGAATAATGAAGATTCAAGCACTGAGATTATCCTGATCATACAAAAAATTCTATTTGCTGCATAACACATAATCTCTTCTACAAATTAATCATCACATGCAGAAAATAAAACAAGCGACAGAACATCAATTCACACACATAGAACGCAGCATGTATGGGGAAAGCTTATAGCTGAAAACCCCCAGCTATTTTGTATATTAAGATGGAAGAGAACATGTAACAATCTCAGTACAATACTCCACACAAGTACTCAGTACTGTCTCATGAGGTTACACACAAACTAGCTTGGTTTTCAGCAAGTCACAGGTTCAAAACACATCCACTAATTGCCTGCCTCTATTGCGCAATCAAGGCTGGTCTAATGAGAGATCCAAGGTTCAAATCTCCTTGGCTTGACAGCGCAATCATCATGGGAAATTCCTCCAAGTGTGGTGCAAATCTCATGCACAAATAATGTACAACTCGGCTCTTTCACTCATCTCTTGCACTAGTCGCACCAAATCGTACATGCACTGAGTTAAACTGATTTGTTCTTTAGTTGAATAATGAGTTAATAATTTGTGAATTAAATAATATTTAATTCACACAACTCATCTCTAGTGTATTAGCCAATTAAACTAAATACAACTAGTTCAACTAGTTAACCAGAACACCACCTCCATTAACTGTCGCATCAACTCCACCGAACTCCGCCACTTGAGCTCTAACTGAAGTCAACCATGCATTAGCTCAACTAACCCATAGAAAAAGCGTATTTCCTTCTCTTTCCACCACATGTGCCACATCTGTAGCTCGAACTGAAGTGCTCCAAGAGGATAAGATAATGTTTATAGTCTAAATATTATTAAGGGCTAATAATATTTGACTGTTCCATTTTTAGACAGGCAGTCTAAAAATAGACTTCGACCTGTATGTCCAACTTGACCAATCATCCAAGAATAGCATCCCACAACTCCTAGACCATGCTCCATATGTCTAAACATAGACATAGTCTAAAAATAGACTTTTCGACAAAAATCACATGTGTGGTCCCCACCTAGTTTAGGTGATCACTTTCCAACTAGGATCAGGAAAGATGTTTCAGGAGGCCTCCTTCACTGTTTCTTGTTGCCATTTTCAACACTGCCTCTCAACAAGAAAGGACTATCTTCGCATGCGACATGCAACTCCATGCATTCGCCCTGCAACCTCCATAAGTGCCATGCAACTCCATGCATGCGACATGCAACTCCATGCATTCGCCATGCACCCTTTGCATGTGCCATGAAAACTCATGCATGCACCATGCAACTCCATGCATGCGCCATGCACCCTTTGCATGCAACATCTTCGAAACTGAATAGGCTCTAAACAACTCAATCAGTCTGATGCATCTAGCATCTATCATCAAAGTCTTCGACCTCTGCTTAGCTACTGCACATGTCATCAGGAACCACTGCGCTATTGAACTCTTTCCACCCATGCACTCTTGCACTTGCTGTCAACTCTGATCCGTGCTCCAGTATCCAACACTGTCACTTTGATCTGCCTGCATCACTCCAACTGATCTGCTACTGTTGCACTGTGGGCACCTCGTAGCGAGGTTCAATTCATGAGATCCACACCATCTCCATGAATCCTACCCAGAAATCTCCACCTGGGATTATTCATGCATGTCGTCCCACCTCGCACCTGGTGGTATAGCTGCATGCACTCCCTCTGCCCATCTGGCACGAAATTTCTCTGCATGAGTGGTTTCTCCCACTCCATGATCCTCTTGTGGCTGCTCCACACCCCGAGGTTCACTTTCACCTGCATGCAAAACTTGCTCCCTCTCAAGCATCAGTTGCATGTCTTTATCCCACTTCCTAACAGTAGGAAGCTCCGTAGACATCCCATCTACTTCAAGTTTGTAGAGATTCTTTTCCCGAATCCCAACCTTCTTGACTTGTCCTCACGCTGCATGTTGAGAGGCTCCCTCTCAACTACCAAGTCGCTAACCTCTGCTTTTCTCCTCATAGCTTTTCATGCATCTTGTACCTCAGTGCATGTAGATTCTTGGCTCGCGCACATTGCAATTGTCCCACCGTCGCAAAATTTTCTAACAAAAGAGCTGATTTTAAATCGATGATATCTCCCTCATCCGAGCTCCGATTTGACCGATTTTTTTTTTCAATTTGGGTGTTTTTGCGCAACGAATCCAAATATGCTATTTGTTTCTGAAAAATATTACACCAAAATTTTCAGATATTCTCTGCAAACTCGCGCGCCCAAAAATTCCTGCTCTCATTCCATGTAGAAAATCTATAACACAGCTCCAAACTCAACCGCTTCCGATCTACCCTTGAGAAAAAAATATTTAACAATCAAAGATCTACTGTAGGGGCATTTACCAGACCTTTCACCTTCAAAGAAGGATGAATGCGGAGGCTACCTGGCCCGCACTATAGACTCTGCCTATAGAAATAAAACGCAATCACTGTAATAGATCTGATGATCAATATCGCTCCGATACCATGTAGAAATTTGCTGAATAATGAAGATTAAATCACTGAGATTATCCCGATCATACACAAATTCGATCTGCTGCATAATACATAATCTCTTCTACAAATTAATCATCACATGCAGAAAATAAAACAAGCGACAGAACATCAATTCACACACATAGCACGCAGCATGTATGGGGAAAGCTTATAGCTGAAAACCCACAGCTATTTTGTATATTAAGATGGAAGAGAACATGTAACAATCTCAGTACAATACTCCACACAAGTACTCAGTACTGTCTCATGAAGTTACACACAAACTAGCTTGGTTTTGAACAAGTCACAGGTTCAAAACACATCCACTAATTGCCTGCCTCTATTGCGCAATCAAGGCTAGTCTAATGAGAGATCCAAGGTTCAAATCTCCTTGGCTTGACAGCGCAATCATCATGGGAAATTCCTCCAAGTGTGGTGCAAATCTCATGCACAAATAATGTACAACTGCTGGCTCTTTCACCTATATCTTGCACTAGTCTGCACTGAACTGTACATGCACTGAGTTAACTGATGTGTTCTTTTAGTTGAATAATGAGTTAATAATTAGTGAATTAATTAATAATTAATTCACACCACTCATCTCTAGTGTATTAGCCAGTTAAACTAAATACAACTAGTTCAACTAAGTTAAACCGAACACAACTCCATCAACTGTCTCATCCACTCCACCAAACTCTGCCACATGAGTTCTAACTGAAGTCAACCATGCAATAGCTCAACTAACCCACAGGAAATTTGAATTTCCTTCTTCCAGCTGCATGTGCCACATCTGTAGCTCGAACTGAAGTGCTCCAAGAGGATAAGATAATGTTTATATTCTAAATATTATTAAGGGCTAATAATATTTGACTGTTCCATTTTTAGACAGGCAGTCTAAAAATAGACTTCGACCTGTATGTCCAACTTGACCAATCATCCAAGAATAGCATCCCACAACTCCTAGACCATGCTCCATATGTCTAAACATAGACATAGTCTAAAAATAGACTTTTCGACAAAAATCACATGTGTGGTCCCCACCTAGTTTAGGTGATCACTTTCCAACTAGGATGAGGAAAGATGTTTCAGGAGGCCTCCTTTACTGTTTCTTGTTGCCATTTTCAACACTCCCTCTCAACAAGAAAGGAATGTCCTTGCATGCGACATGCAACTCCACGCATTTGCCCTGCAACCTTCACAAGCGCCATGCAACTCCATGCATGCGACATGCAACTCCATGCATTCGCCATGCACCCTTTGCATGTGCCATGAAAACTCATGCATGCACCATGCAACTCCATGCATGCGCCATGCACCCTTTGCATGCAACATCTTCGAAACTGAATAGGCTCTAAACAACTCAATCAGTCTGATGCATCTAGCATCTATCATCAAAGTCTTCGACCTCTGCTTAGCTACTGCACATGTCATCAGGAACCACTGCGCTATTGAACTCTTTGCACCCATGCACTTTTGCACTTGCTGTCAACTCTAATCCGCACTCCAGTATCCAACACTATCACTTTGATCTGCCTGCATCACTCCAACTGATCTGCTACTGTTGCACTGTGGGCACCTCGTAGCGAGGTTCAATTCATGAGATCCACACCATCTCCATGAATCTTGCCCAGAAATCTCCACCTGGGATTATTCATGCATGTCGCCCCACCTCACACCTGGTGGTATAGCTGCATGCACTCCCTCTGCCCATCTGGCACGAAATTTCTCTGCATGAGTGGTTTCTCCCACTCCATGATCCTCTTGTGGCTGCTCCACACTTCGAGGTTCACTTTCACCTGCATGCAAAACTTGCTCCCTCTCAAGCAGCAGTTGCATGTCTTTATCTTACTTCCTAACAGTAGGAAGCTCCGTAGACATCCCATCTACTTCAAGTCTGTAGAGATTCTTTGCCCGAATCCCAACCTTCTTGACTTGTCCTCATGCTGCATGTTGAGAGGCTCCCTCTCAACCACCAAGTCACTAAACTCTGCTTTTCTCCTCATAGCTTTTCATGCATCTTGTACATCAGTGCATGTACATTCTTGGCTCGCGCACATTGCAATTGTCCTGCCGTCGCAAAATTTTCTAACAAAAGAGCTGATTTTAAATCGATGATATCTCCCTCATCCGAGCTCCGATTTGACCGATTTTTTTTTTCAATTTGGGTGTTTTTGTGCAAGGAATCCAAATATGCTATTTTTTCTGAAAATATTACACCAAAATGCTCAGATATTCTCTGCAAACTCGCGCGCCCAAAAATTCCTGCTCTCATTCCATGTAGAAAATCTATAACACAGCTCCAAACTCAACCGCTTCTGATCTACCCTTGAGAACAAATTATTTCACAATCAGAGATCTACTGTAGGGGCATTTACCAAACCTTTCACCTTCAAAGAAGGATGAATCCAGAGGCTACCTGGCCCGCACTACAGTCTCTGCCTATAGAAATAAAATGCAATCACCGTAATAGATCTGATGATCAATATCACAACGATACCATGTAGAAATTTGCTGAATAATGAAGATTCAAGAACTGAGATTATCCCGATCATAAAAAAATTCGATTTGCTGCATAACACATAATCTCTGCTACAAATTAATCATCACATGCGGAAAATAAAACAAGCGACAGAACATCAATTCACACACATAGAACGCAGCATGTATGGGGAAAGCTTATAGCTGATAACCCCCAGCTATTTTGTATATTAAGATGGAAGAGAACATGTAACAATATCAGTACAATACTCCTCACAAGTACTCAGTACTGTCTCATGAAGTTACACACAAACTAGCTTGGTTTTGAACAAGTCACAGGTTCAAAACACATCCACTAATTGCCTGCCTCTATTGCACAATCAAGGCTGGTCTAATGAGAGATCCAAGGTTAGAATCTCCTTGGCTTGACAGCGCAATCATCATGGGCAATTCCTCCAAGTCTGGTGCAAATCTCATGCACAACTAATGTACAACTGCCGGCTCTTTCACCTATCTCTTGCACTAGTCTGCACTGAACTGTACATGCACTGAGTTAACTGATGTGTTCTTTTAGTTGAATAATGAGTTTATAATTAATGAATTAATTAATAATTAATTTACACCACTCATCTATAGTGTATTAGCCAGCTAAACTAAATACAACTAGTTCAACTAAGTTAAACCGAACACAACTCCATCAACTATCTCATCAACTCCACCAAACTCTGCCACATGAGTTCTAACTGAAGTCAACCATGCAATAGCTCAACTAACCCATAGGAAATTCGAATTTCCTTCTTCCAGTTGCATGTGCCACATCTGTAGCTCGAACTGAAGTGCTCCAAGAGGATAAGATAATGTTTATAGTCTAAATATTATTAAGGGCTAATAATATTTGACTGTTCTATTTTTAGACAGGCAGTCTAAAAATAGACTTCGACCTGTATGTCTAAAAATATATGTCCATCTATTTTTACCAACTTGACCAATCATCCAAGAATAGCATCCTGCAACTCCTAGACCATGCTCCATATGTCTAAAAATAGACATAGTCTAAAAATAGACTTTTCGACAAAAATCACATGTGTGGTCCCCACCTAGTTTAGGTGATCACTTTCCAACTAGGATCAAGAAAGATGTTTCAGGAGGCCTCCTTCACTGTTTCTTGTTGCCATTTTCAACACTCCCTCTCAACAAGAAAGGAATGTCTTTGCATGCGACATGCAACTCCATGCATTCACCCTGCAACCTTCACAAGCGCCATGCAACTCCATGCATTCACCATGCACCCTTTGCATGTGCCATGCAAACTCATGCATGCACCATGCAACTCCATGCATGCGCCATGCACCCTTTGCATGCAACATCTCCGAAACTGAATAGGCTCCAAAAAACTCAATCAGTCTGATGCATCTATCATCAAAGTCTTTGACCTCTGCTTAGCTACTACACATGTCATCAGGAACTACTGCGCTGTTGAAATCTTGCACCCATGCACTCTTGCACTTGCTGTCAACTCTGATTCGCGCTCCAGTATCCAACACTGTCACTTTGATCTACCTACATCAATCCAACTGATCTTCTATTGCTGCGCTGTGGGCACCTCATAGCCAGGTTCAATTCATGAGATCCACACCATCTCCATGAATCCTGCCCTGAAATCTCCACCTGGGATTATTCATGCATGTCGCCCCACCTCACACCTGGTGGTATAGCTGCATGCACTCCCTCTGCCCATCTGGCACGAAATTTCTCTGCATGAGTGGTTTCTCCCACTCCATGATCCTCTTGTGGCTGCTCCACACTCCGAGGTTCACTTTCACCTGCATGCAAAACTTTCTCCCTCTCAAGCATCAGCTGCATGTCTTTATCCCACTTCCTAACAGTAGGAAGCTCCGTAGACATCCCATCTAGTTCAAGTCTGTAGAGATTCTTTTCCCGAATCCCAACCTTCTTGACTTGTCCTCATGCTGCATGTTGAGAGGCTCCCTCTCAACCACCAAGTCAATAACCTCTGCTTTTCTCCTCATAGCTTTTCATGCATCTTGTACATCAGTGCATGTAGATTCTTGGCTCGCGCACATTGCAATTGTCCCGCCGTCGCAAAATTTTCTAACAAAAGAGCGGATTTTAAATCGATGATATATCCCTCATCCGAGCTCCGATTTGACCGATTTTGTTTTTCAATTTGGGTGTTTTTCTGCAAGGAATCCAAATATGCTATTTTTTTCTGAAAATATTACACCAAAATTCTCAGATATTCTCTGCAAACTCGCACGCCCAAAAATTCCTGCTCTCATTCCATGTAGAAAATCTATAACACAGCTCCAAGCTCAACCGCTTCCGATCTACCCTTGAGAACAAATTATTTCACAATCAGAGATCTACTGTAGGGGCATTTACCAAACCTTTCACCTTCAAAGAAGGATGAATCCGGAGGCTACCTGGCCCGCACTACAGACTCTGCCTATAGAAATAAAATGCAATCACCGTAATAGATCTGATGATCAATATCGCAACGATACCATGTAGAAATTTGCTGAATAATGAAGATTCAAGAACTGAGATTATCCCGATCATACAGAAATTCAATTTTCTGCATAACACATAATCTCTGCTACAAATTAATCATCACATGTGGAAAATAAAACAAGCGACAGAACATCAATTCACACACATAGCACGCAGCATGTATGGGGAAAGCTTATAGCTGAAAACCCCCAGCTATTTTGTATATTAAGATGGAAGAGAACATGTAACAATATCAGTACAATACTCCTCACAAGTACTCAGTACTGTCTCATGAAGTTACACACAAACTAGCTTGGTTTTGAACAAGTCACAGGTTCAAAACTCATCCACTAATTTTCTCATTATTCTTGCACAATCATACGGGTCTTTGCTGTGACCAAGGTTAGAATCTCCTTGGCTTGATAGCGCAATCATCATGGGAAATTCCTCCAAGTGTGGTGCAAATCTCATGCACAACTAATGTACAACTGTCGGCTCTTTCACCTATCTCTTGCATTAGTCTGCACTGAACTGTATATGCACTGAGTTAACTGATGTGTTCTTTTAGTTGAATAATGAGTTAATAATTAGTGAATTAATTAATAATTAATTCACACCACTCATCTCTAGTGTATTAGCCAGCTAAACTAAATACAACTAGTTCAACTAAGTTAAACCGAACACAACTCCATCAACTGTCTCATCAACTCCACCAAACTCTGCCACATGAGTTCTAACTGAAGTCAACCATGCAATAGCTCAACTAACCCATAGTAAATTCGAATTTCCTTCTTCCAACTGCATGTGCCACATCTGTAGCTCAAACTGAAGTGCTCCAAGAGGATAAGATAATGTTTATAGTCTAAATATTATTAAGGGCTAATAATATTTGACTGTTCCATTTTTAGACAGGCAGTCTAAAAATAGACTTCGACCTGTATGTCTAAAAATAGATTTCCATATATTTTTACCAACTTGACCAATCATCCAATAATAGCATCTCGCAACTCCTAGACCATGCTCCATATGTCTAAAAATAGACATAGTCTAAAAATAGACTTTTCAACAAAAATCACATGTGTGGTCCCCACCTAGTTTAGGTGATCACTTTCCAACTAGGATCAGGAAAGATGTTTCAGGAGGCCTCCTTTACTATTTCTTGTTGCCATTTTCAACATGTCGTTGCTTAATTATGCACATAGCAGCATGCCTCCAGCCAGCTCTATTGCATCCATATGGGCCAATCCACCCCAACATCCATTTGGACAAGGGGGGCACTTTTATTCTGGGGGCAACCAACCATTTTCCCCACAATAAAATATACCCTACTGACAACAACCATATATCCCTACACCTCCACCCATATGAAATTTTTATCAACAAAGTCCTACTTATCCTACTAGTAACACATTGATGGGTGGACCCTATGGTCCAAATAGTCAGCCAATATTTCCTTGGCTAGATCAAGGGGCAAACACGTAATTTCCATTTTTAGCAGCTCTATACATCCTCAACATCTATAAACTGACTAATGATCCCATCAATCACAACTCGCTCTAGCCTCCAGTACCGCACAAGATTCCGTCTGACATCCCTAAATTCGATGGGAAACAAGGGGATGATCTAGCTTCACACATCACCACCTTTCATCTATGGTCTGTATCTAATTCCATGGTAGATGATAGTATCCGGATTCGGATGTCCCCCCGCACTCTCACTTGCAATGCTGCCAAGTGGCATATTGAATTACCATGCACTGCCGTCAACACTTTTGGTGCCTTAGCTACGGAATTTCTAAAAAATTTCCAATTTCCTATCAGATATGAAACCGGCACAAAAGTTTTAACCTCACTGCACCAAGACACCGCCACCCACATCTCTGATCACGTTCATGAAAGGAGGCGTAGGAGGAGGCTTGTCAAAGCGCCAATCTTGGATCATCTCTTAGCTAATTGGTTTTGTAAGTATCTCTTACCAACCCTAGCTAAAGACATTGGCCTATATGGTGTAGTCACATAAGATCAATCCATTCGTCGTGCCTAGCATTTAGATTTAATCTATTCGCAATTTTGCGTGCAATATGATTTACTCCCCCACGCCCCTAGTAATCCAAATTTTCTTGCTACTCAGAAACCTGGAACCCACGCCGATGTTCTCGTTGGCACAAAATATGGTGTAGCCACAAAACAGTCTTGGGGGCAAACCACCCAGCCATATTTGGCTGCCACCGACCCTAACCATTCGACTACTCTTCCTACCGCTGAGGTAAATTCTGTGAAAATTTCACAAAAACCTAGTGGAAATAATAAGAACAAGAAAAAGACATCTTCTTCGAAAGAGCAGTCAGACCATCAGAATAATCCCAATCAGAAAAACGTTTCTAAAAACGACAAAGGGAAGGAGAAACCCATGAAATTTCCTTACAAAATCTATGCGGAGGACCACTTGACATACAATTTCCTAGGCTGCATGAATAAATAGATTTTATCGCAAACAAGGACTCTGGGAGGACACCTGTCATCCTTCATAATCCCTTCCCTAATCCACAGTGGAAACAACAACACATGGTTGAAAACCCACCACAACCCACACAAAGGGGAAATGGTGGTTCACATCCTTCCAGTGAAGGATCATCCACCATTTATGGCATAGAAAGTGTTGAACTTTAGACATGAGCCAAACTTTATGGAAATGCTATCATTGATACTCAGGAACCTGGTACTAGTTCAAATCCACCGCCGCCCAACGATTTGCATATCGAACGGCCCACTGCTGACCCCATGATTTGTCCCCCCAAAGGGACACTTCGATGCACTACTCATAACACCTCTTCAAGTGCCACCCAAAACTACAATATTGTAGAAGATTTGGCATAGGAACTGTCAGGTATGTCTACTCTCGAAGTATTGCAAAATTTCCCAGCACAAAGGAAAGCCTTGCTTTCGGCCATTGGTGGGATTGACCCCCAGGATTCTACACTAGATATTTTTGACATGGAGAAATCTAAACCTCGCATCTCACACCAACTTGCATTCCAGGTACAAGTTGTGTCGAAAGGGATACCAATCCATCGTACTGTCATAGACGAAGGGGCTTTGACCTGTGTTATGTCAACTACTTGCTGGCTCGCTTTAGGTTCTCCTACTTTGTCCCTACCGTCGAATTCCCTCAAAGCTTTCGATGGACACACTTTCCTCCCAAAAGGCTACCTTGCTAGCTTTCCCATTACACTTGACAGAATGGGTTTCCAATCTAGTCCTCTTAGACAAAAAGCAAGGCACCATCTGAGTTTGTGTTGATTATCGCGATTTAAATGCTGCTTGTCCCGAAGACAATTATCCTACGTCGTTCATAGATTATATCCTTGATGATTGCGTTGTATGTGAGTCTTTTTCTTTTATGGATGGTTTCTCTGGGTATAACCAGGTTGCGATTAAAAAATATGACCAGCATAAAACCGCCTTCATCTGTCCTTGGGGCACATTTGCGAATCGTAAACTCCCATTCGGTCTAAAGAATGTGGGAATAACTTTTGAAAGGGCTATGGACTATGCCTTTCATGACATTAGGAATGTTATACAAGCTTACTTGGATGACCTTCCGACTCATTCCAAGAAGCAATCCCATCACCTCACACACCTGAAACAAATCTTCGCTCAGTGTAGGTTCTACAATATACGTCTAAATCCACATAAGTGCGTATTTTTTTTCAAGTCTAGATGCATTCTAGGTTTTATTGTCTCCAAGCATGGGATTAGGGTTGATCCCGATAAGGTTAAGGTAATCGTTGAATTACCCGCACCACAATCCATTCTGCAACTCCAACGTTTGCAAGGGAAGGCAAAATTTATACATCGTTTCATAGTGAACTATGCAGCGATGACGAAAGGCTTTATGCGCTTATTAAGGAAGAGAACACTATATTTATGGGATGACCAAGCTCAATGTTCATTTTATGCCTTGAAGCGAGCACTCCTTTCTGCCCCACTTCTTAGTGCCCCCAATTATTTGCGCGACTTTCTCCTCTACCTGGAAGCATAACCATCCTCACTTGGCATGGTTTTGGTTCAAGTTCACGATGATGATAGTGAACATGTGATATATTACTTGTCAAAAGGTCTCATTGAACCCGAACTACGATATTCACATGTGGAAAAACTCTCTCTCGCAGTGGTCTTCGCTGCCACTCGGCTCCGACACTATATATTACTATGTTAGACTATTGTTATTGCTTTGGAGAATCCCATGTGACACATTTTTTCTTGCCAAGTTATTGGAGGAAAATATTCCAAATAGATAGTAATCCTCCAATAATTTGACATAGTATTCACTATTTCCAAAGCAAAGAAATCTCGATTCTTCGCCAAATTATTGTCAGACCTTCCTAGAATCGACCCAGGAGATGTAGCTCACGATCCATTCCCTGATGAATCCGTCTTCTTAGTCGAGTCTTCTAATACTTGGTATGGAGAAATTTTGGTCTACCCCCAAACTCAATGATTCCACCCAACTCTCACATTCGACGAATGTCGTCGTATTCACCACCAAGTGAAACACTACCTCATACTCAACAATACTCTATAACGCCATGGTGTCAATACTATTCTTTAGGATTGTCTCACTATTGACGAAGTAGAACGAGTTTTAAATTAATCTCACGCAGGGGCGTCCGGTGGTCATCTTTTTGTCATAGCTACTACCCAGAGAATATTGTGTGCAGGCTATTATTGGCCCACTTTGTTCAAATACTACATCACAACAATCCAGAAGTGTCATCCGTGTCAAATTTTCACGAAGAAAATGTGTGCTCACCTTGCCCCTCTCCACCTGGTTGTCTCAATTGGTCCTTTCGCTAAATGGGTAATAGACTTCCTTACATGCAACCCCACTTCATTCGATGGACACAACTACATTGTTGTGGCAGTCGACTACTTTACAAAATGGGCAGAAGCCACTCCCACTTGTAGGGCCAATGGAGAAACCGCTGCTCTATTCCTGTTCAATCAGGTTATCTATCGTTTCGGTATACCCCTTTCAATTTTCATAGATCATGGATCACATTTTTAGAACCATATGATGACGGAACTAACTTCCATGCTAGGATTTTGACAATATCAGTCTTCGTCCTACTATACACAAGCGAATGGTTAAGTCGAAGTTGTAAATGGCATCCTTAAAACCATGATTCGTTGATTAGTTGGCAATCATAAAACCACATGGTATTGGAAGTTATATTCTGCGTCATGGGCATACTGTACATCAGTCAAAGCTGCCATAGGCTTCATGCCATTCCAACTCACATTCGGCCTGGAGGCAGTACTCCTTATCAAGTGTGAGATTCCATCACTCAAGCTTGTTTGAACTCCTACCCAGCACCACCGCCATAGAAGATCACTTGCTCTCACTTGATCACTTGGATGAGACTCCTCGAGATGCCACACTGGCACTCGAAGCCCACAAACGCCGAGTCAAAGTTCAATATGACAAATCTATCAAGCCTCGTGTTTTCCAAGAGGGTGATCTCGTACTACTCTACGATCAGAGACACGACCTCTTAGGGGCAAGAACACTTCAAACATTATGGCTTGGTCCTTACATAGTCACCAAAGTCATCTCAAAAGGAGATTATGAACTTCAGGAGTGTAACGGAACTCCACTTGTGGAGCCCCGCAATGGGCTCTATCTGAAGAAGTATTTTTCCTAGTTTTCCACTAGGCATATTCTTTGTAATTTTATGTATATAAGTTTTGCCTTTGTTTTCATGTCTGGATATTTTTGGTTTTTTGAAGTGTTTTTCCTCATATACAATATTTTTCTTTCTCACAGATGTTTTCATCCTCCTTATCATATGTCGGATACGCGGACGGTGTTATTCATCATACTAGACACATTTCTTCAGCTGCTTGGGTTCTCTACATACCTGAGTCAGAACTCCTTGGTTTTGGGGTAATTTTCCTAGGAAACATCACCAATAACATTGTTGAGTACATGTTGGTGATACAACTCCTCATGGAAGCTGCATCTTGTGACAACTCCAATCTAGTGGTTAGGTTAGTGTTGAGGAGGTAAATCCCCTCTGCGGACAGAGGCGATCCCTACTAGCCCAGCAGGGGTCTAGCAACAAACAAACAATGCTATGATGCAAGCTCCTAGTTACGAATGAAAGACTTGGGATAAGAGCCTACCTGGATTCCAACGCTAGATCTGAAGAAGAGATGTCCCCGTCCTTCAGCCCTGGCAGATCACAATCCTTCCACGATCTCCGTGGATGAACACCTGCACACAGAAGAAACGAACAGATACATGCATAGGAACCAGCATACGTAACTAAACATCGGTCAGAAAAGATATTACTCGCATTAACATGATAGAAAAAGGAGTGGAACCATAATCATAGTCATCTATTAAAGTGATAAACGAATAGAAGTTACAACCAAGTTCGGACGTCGCAGCTTCCTTCGAACGGGTCTCCGGTTGTCCACGTCTCGCAAAGCTCGCCAAGGAAAGGGAAACCTCTCCAGAGTCTCGTAACAATGGTCTCCTCGCTTGAATGGGCCTTAAGGGAAAGAAGGGATTCTTTACAGCACAAAGGCACTTGGGAATAGGGAGATGCAAAGCTTCAGCACTTCAAGACTAGCTTGCCATGGATCTGAGCAAGCTTTTATAGATGGGGAAGGAGGGAGTTGGGATCCCTATAATTATGGGATTGGCCCTATCAACAAGGAAGGTTCCATAGAAGGTGGAAAAACCACTTCCCTTCCATAGAACTCCTGCAGCCAAACCTCCCAACTCAAGATAGGCAATGGTTGTGAGTTTGTTTGAACTCAACTTCCGCCATCCATATTTAAAAAACAGTCCCTAAAATGGGTGGCGCGATTGTTGCTCTATGACAGAGCGCCAAGTGGCGCGACCTCTTTACAGGATTTCCCTGATTGGCGCGAGCACTGAACTGTCTACCCGCGCCAATGCAAAAAGAGCTGTTTTTCATGAGTTTTGCAAGGAGATGTCTCGAGGGGAAATGAAGCTCATACTCAGAGGGATGCATTGATGATGTTTTCAAGGCATGACAGTGTTCACAGGTCACATAATGGGTCCTCCATTGTGCGGGATGGGGAATGGTAGGGACGGTGACAAATTACTGTGTAACGGATGCCCCCTAAAGCATGAGGCCCGAGAGAGAGAGGGGTGAAATGCTTTACGAGAACATGTCCAACTGAAGGCCCGCCGTCGGAAAACCTGCACAGAAAGATACAACTGATATCTCAAGTACATGATGTATATCTATGGTATGGACGCAGCCATCCGAACAGAGTATGCTATAATCCGGATCTAGGGTATGGGCGCAGCCATCCAACTAAGATCAAACAAATAGACTCAGGTATGGTCGCAGCCATCCAATCATTGAGACATGTACATAATGACAATAATCCACAATCGCAGCCTGGATTACAACAGACACAATCCAGGGTCTTGCGCTCCATCTCGACCCAAACAAGTACAAGTTCTAGCATGCGAATGTGTGAGCTGATGTCGAACATGAAAGAACATCATCTGATTACCAGCCAATGATGAAAGCTGTTAACAGACGCGAGAGAAACCACCAATAATGACGATGGTCCTCAAGGTACTACAGGTACAATCCACGGCGTGTGAATAAATGAGCTGACGTCGAACACCCGCAGAATCATCCGATCGGAGGCCAATAATGAAAACCCCTCGTCGAATGCGACGAACCTGCCATTAAGGCATGCAGGCTCCAAGGTACCATCAGGAGTCTCTAGACCAACTTCCTGGATAATGAGTTGAAGTCGACAGGAAGTGACCTTAATCGAAGGTGGGCCATAATGATTCCCACATCATCGACACGAGACAGAGAAACATAATGTTTTGTTGCGAATCAGGATCATATGAGAAACAGAGGAAGGTTGATATTTGCAGAGGCCAACTTCTCTTGAACATATGAACGGCACGACAATGGACTTGGCAGTATTTGACATCAACGGATCAAAGGTCATGGCGACGAGGCAGTGAACAGATGAGAGGTCAAAAGAGATTACCCAAACCCATGGAGGCAAAGTGAAGCAACGAGATGAGATGTCCCCAACCCGACACGAATGCGGACAAGTGCCATGTTCAAGAGCGACATACTGCCGATGACAACGACGATGGTTCCATTTTTCCCCCACCATTTCTGGCGAGTACCCCAATTATTTTTTATAACAAGCTTGAAGGGGATAGCATATGCTTGTGATATAAGTCCGCCCTTCGGGCGAATCCATCCTAGTGCATTTAACGAGTCCTAGGAAGGAGAAACTCGGAGAACGTCATTTCGACGAAATCCAATGTCATCAAGGTTTAACGAGTCTGACAAAGGAAGAACTCGGCGTCTTTTCATGTTTAGAGAGTTTGAAAAGACAGCGGAAAAGAAAACTCCACAGGTCCCTTTTCGTAAATAGTTCCCCAGATCAGAAAAGGTAGAAAACAATATCCGGGAAAACCTCCTAGTCGCGATAGGCTAGGGTATTCCTTTTTCGTAATCGATCCAGCCCAGCCCGAAAAAGGGTTAAACTTATACTGGATGAATGTCGATTCGTGTCCATTTTAACGAGATCGAAACGACAAGGGCCTCGGCGATCTTTTCATATTTAGAGAGTCAGAAAAGAGCTGAAAGATGACTCCGGAGTGACTTTTTCGTGTATTTACCGAGTCCGAAAAAGTATAAAATACAACTCGTTTCCACCTTCTAAGTCGCAAAAACCTGTCACTGCACATACCCAACAAGCGTAAAATCCATTTTCGACATAATATATGCAAATATTTGACAAGAAATAACTTTTAAAACTCATTTTAACGTCGAAAAGTTATAAATATGTTCAATGGTAAAAAATGAAATTACTTTTTACTATTTACCTTGTGGAGAGCAACAGTGGTCCATTTGGAGCAGAATCTTCTGACGGCAATTGCGACCAATCTAGGCAACCATTCAGCGTCTCGTCTGCGACAGGTAAGAGGCGCTCCTTTTCTCTTTCTTTCCATGCATTTTTTAATGACTTCCCCTTAGAAATCAGCTCTGTAAGGGCACCTTTGAAATTTTAGGGCCGGGCTAAGTGGCGCGGGTATCGGGCACGGACCCGCGCCACTGAGCTCTTTTTACCAAAGGGCCCGCGCCAGCGGCGGAACCCAAATTTCCGCCTAAAATCCCACTACTTATGCAAAATTTCTTGAATTTTGAAGCTCACAAAGGATCTAATTAAGGGCTTTGAACCATGTGAATGCAGATAAATAGTCAGAATGGCAATCGAATGGAAGGAACGAGAACACGGAGATGAGGACGAAGAGGCCATGCAAAGCCAAGCATGTATGAATGCTCTGAGAGACTGTGGCTTAAAAAAGTTCTTCCTCACGCCATGCTTACGAGCTCAGCCTGAGCTCCTCCAATATCTGATCAACCTCTGGGATGAAAATGACCAAGTATTCAGAATACGAGACCCGGTGTTGGAATTGGAGGTCGCTGACATTTATTTCGTTACTGGATTATCCCGCAGGGGTCCAATCCCTGTACTGACTGGGAGCAGACCATCAGGGGAGAAGATGGAAGAAGTAATGGCGCGGGTGTGCCGTGGGGCACAAACAGGAACAGGGAGTAAGAAGGTATACATCTCAACCATCCCTGATCTAGCACTGAGAGTTGTACTCCACACCATTACGCGGGCTGTCGGATCGCAGGCACCGCACGAGGCTACAAAGACTCAAATCTTACTGGCCTCAGAATGCATGGGTCCCCGACTGTATGATTGGGCAACAGCTGTCACGATCAACATGAAAAGGCAGCTTACAAAGTGCAAACAGAAAAAACTGAAGCAGTTTGGGTATGGTTTCATCTTGGTATCGTTCATTCTGGAACGCATACCAACCTTCCAGGGCCAAGAGGCCCATGTGGCGAGTCCGGTACCACGAGAGCCGAGGATGGCTCGCTGGGCAGCACTGATGCCCAGATCTGGAGGCGGGCAACAGATGTCCTGGAAGCCCGAGTTCTTCAAGTGGTTACGGCGCCAACTGATCGTTGTGGAAGATTGGCCCTATGCGGGAACTGACTTTACAGGGGACCCAGATCTCCCGCTACCAGAAGGAGACCACTGGGACGAAGAGCTGGGTAAGACCTCATATTTTTGATTTTATGTTTATATGATTTTTTTATTAATACACAGTTGTCTTAACACAAATATACATGCATGCAGATGTAGGACCTGAGAGACCAGCCGGGATGTCTCCTATCTTCCGGAGGACACAGCTCGCCCCTGAGATCCAGGGGGAAGGTGCCAGAGGAGGGGCACTGGTTCAGAACCTTGAGGGGATCGTTCATGGGATCCCAGACTATGCCCGACTGTCAGATGTACCACTGGAGTACCAGCGCCATACGGTGGGAGTCCCAAATCGGCTCCACCGAATCCAGAGGCGGCTAGTGCGTGCAGTAACGTGCTATCATGAGCACCATGCTGATTAGTCTCTAGGATTTAGCCACACCTATTTTTTGAGAGACTCAGTGTCTCCGGATGTATTAAGACACTTATGTATATTTTTTGAGTTTTATGTGACACACTCCTATGTAAACATTTCGATATCTATATATGCATATCTATTTCTGGATGAGTCTTCTTTACATGTGATGATGATTTATAGATTGCGCAAATGTCTATCTAACACCAAATTTGCTACTGTATCTGCTAATGCATTCAAATGTCTGGGTATATGATGATATGTAATATATTCAAAATTCCTTTCCAGTAATCGAATACGCAAATACAATCGTAAAATGGATGGGTTTCTTACCGAATAGTGCCCGTTCAGCTGCAACACTACAAGCTGTGAATCTAGGTACACGAGCAATTCACGGATACCAAGGTTTATTGCCTCGGTTAATAATTCCAACACGGCGCTATATTCCACGATATTGTTCGTGGTACGTCCTAAACAAACACCTTGCAGGTCGATCAACTCACCAGCAGGATCGTAGATTACCCAGGCTGCAGAAGACAGATTCCTGGTACTGCGGGAGGCACCGTCCGCGAAACCAACAAATGGATGAAAAGACATCTGCACAACCAGGAAGACCCGATCAGCGGAAAGATGTTTACAAAGCACACCACACCATGCACACAAATGACAATCACACACCTATGTACACACACCACACCAAAAATCATTTCAGGCGTAGTACTTCTTAAGGTACAGCCCATTTCTGGGCTGCGCCAATGGAACTCCTTCGTAGTCTATAAGCTCGTAGGCCCCATTTTTCAAAACACGTTTTACTATATAGGGACCATGCCACATGGGCTGGAGTTTACCGGCACCAAGCTTATCATGTGCCTGATCGTACAAGAGGACTAGGTCTCCTTCAATGAAAGAACGGGGAGAAACAGATTGATCAAAATGAGATTTGACCCTCTTCTTTTGTGCTTCGATGATCAAAGCAGCTAGACGACGGGTTTCATCCAACCGTTCGAGATACAGAAGACGCTCTTCCTCAGGAGAAGTACCCGGTAAGAGCTCCACAGCTAACTTAAGCGAAGGAATTTCGCATTCAACCGGCAAAGTGGCTACCAGACCGTACACCAGTTGGAATGGTGTGAATCTGGTTGCACTTTTAGCAGATGTTCGGTACGCCCAGAGAGCTGAGAACAGTTGGAGATGCCAACTGGATTTATGAATCCCAACTGTTCGTTGAAGCATAGTGACCAAAACCTTGTTCACCGCTTCAGCCTGACCGTTCGCTTGAGGGTAGTATGGCGTTGAGCTGTCGTGACGCAGGCCCAACGCAGCTGTCAGCTCCGCCATCATGTAATCACGGAAATGAGTACCGTGATCAGTGACGATAGCTTGAGGAACCCCGAATCGTGCGATAACATGGTTGAATAAAAATGAAGCAGCCGTTTTCCCGTCAGCAGCTAGTGTAGGCATCGCCTCGGCCCACTTAGTGAAGTAGTCGACGGCGACAATGATATACGCATGCCCCCCGGCCGAGTGAGGGTTACACGTCATAAAATCTACGCCCCATTTCACGAAAGGGCCGACGGTAATAACGGGATGCAAAGGCAACGGCGGCGCGCGCATCTTGCGCTGAAAAATCTGGCACGGATGGCATTTTCGGACTGCAGTGATACAATCCTTGAATATAGAAGGCCAGAAGTAACCTGCCCTTATAATCTTTTGGGCAGTGGCATATCCGGACATGTGTCCACCACAGGCGCCACTGTGGCAGTCATTCAAGACTTTCTCAGCCTCGTCCAAGGTAAGGCATCGTCGGAGCACCGAATCTACTCCAATACGATATAGGGTATCTCCCACTATGCGGTAGGGTTGGGACTGGTGCCGAATCCGACGGCGTGCAGCTTTATCCAACTCAGACCGGAATGTCGCGGTCTGAAGATACACTATGATGTCCCCGTACCAAGGATCACGAGTATCGATAAGAAACAGCGTTTCGTCCGGTATATGATCTTCAGAGTGTTCAGGAAGAGAGTCTGTAGGGAGAGAACATATCAAATCCGCGAAGACCAGTGATTTAGTTGACTTGGCGGTGGTGAACTCCAAATCAAACTCCTGCAGGATGACGATCCATTTGGAGTACTTGCCCCCTAGTAATTGTCTAGAAAGAATATACGTCATAGGGTTACAGTCTGAAACCACTGTTATCGTGCGCAAAAGGATGTAATGGCGAAAGCGCTGTACAGCGTGTACGGCTGCTAAGGCCAACTTCTCAACATGTGCGTAACGTGTTTCCGGGTCGAGAAGGTTCCGAGAAAGGTAATAAACAACATGTTCATCACCGTTCTCGTCATCCTGCACCAAGACCATGGCGATGGTGCTTAATGCGGCGGCTAGATACAAAGTAAAGTCGCGGTGGTAGTCCGGAGGACGAAGCAACGGAGCATTGACGAGCAATGTCTTCAGCTTCTCAAAGGATTCTTGAGCGATCTCGTCCCAATGAAAGGGAACATTCTGCTTTAACAAACGAGTGAATCCTTTGGCCACCTCGGCGTAATTCGGGATGAAGCGTCTAAGAAAATTCGCTTTCCCTTGCAGACTCTGCAACTGATAAAGGGAGGAGGGTGACGGGAGATTTATAATGGCCTCAACCTTGAGAGGGTCGAGGCGAATTCCGTCTTTCGAGACTATAAAGCCTAAAAGACGGCCAGAATCGACGCAGAAGACACACTTATGAGTATTGAGCCTAATGTTGTAGCGTCTGCAGCGAAGAAATATCTGGCGAAGATGTTCAGGATGATCCTCTCGCTTACCCGAATGGGCAGGCAAGTCGTCCAGATAAGGCTGGACAATATGGCGAATATCATGAAAAGCATATGACATGGCACGTTGAAACGTGGCGCCAGCGTTCTTTAAGCCGAACGGGAGTTTTTTATATGCAAAAGTGCCCCACGGACAGATGAATGAGGTCTTATGTTGATCCTCAGGTGCAATGTTAATCTGGTTGTAACCTGAGAAACCGTCCATTAAGGAGTAGATCTCACTCCCGGCGCAATCGTCGATAATCTGATCGATAAACGGAGTGGGATAATTATCCTTCGGGCAGGCGCGATTGATATCGCGATAATCTACACAGACTCGAATGGTACCCTGCTTTTTATCGACAGGGACGATATTGGACACCCATTCTGTAAGGGGGATAGGATAAATAAACCCCGCATTCAGAAGTTTTTCAACCTCTGCCTTGATAGCGGCGGCTTTCCGAGGATGCATGGGACGCAAGCGTTGGCGCACGGGTTTCGCACCTGGATAGGTTGGAATCTCGTGCACGACAATACTAGGATCAATTCCCAGCATTTCCTCGTAGGACCATGCAAAAACATCTCTGAACTCTTTAAAAAGTTCCGTATAGACCTGGATCTCTTCGGGAGAACAGGTCACACCCACATGAATGTTCTCAACAATCCCTGGTTTGACAGAGATGTTGATAGGAACCGTTTGAGTAATGTTACTCAGATTGCCTTCCGAAAAAACCTCATACGTCAAGATCGGTGTTTGAAGAGGAGGGGAAGGAACCTGAGTAGCATAGCGCTCTAGACAGTCAGTCATTGCCCCCAGGCTAGGCATAAACGAGGAACGATGATGCCCATCGCCCCAGGGTAGCTCCTCCAGAGACATAGTTTCAATGATAGCCTCATCTGAGGGAAAAATCTCTCTAAGAGGATCAGGCGAATCAGCCTGATCAAGCCAGGGGGATTGCGAGTAGACGTCGAGAGCCATGCTCATCGGAGCATGCTGAGGAGGTGGAGGGTCCGATGCAGCAACAATCTCACAGTAGCTGATCTCTACTGGCGTTAAAGGCATGGACTCTCCAAACTCATATACCTGCTCAGGTGTAGGAATCAGCCAAGGGTCATCAGTCCTGGACAACATGTTGACTTGAGCGGTATTCGGTGGCGACGCAGGGAAAATACCCATGAGGACTGGGTCTTTGAAAAGACCAGGTCCTATGCTGTCTGGGGGATTCGGAATTTGATCCACATACGGCACGTTGTTCTCGGAGCTAGAGGTAAAAAATGACAACTGGTCTACCGTGACAATCTTGCCCTCGTGAGGGAACTTGATGAATCGAAAGACGGTAGACGGCACACAGAGCATGGCATGGGTCCAGCTGCGGCCAAGAAGTATATTGTAGTTGAGTTTAGCGTCAACCACTTCTACTTCCACGTTGACAGTTTTTCCTTGTAATGTAATCGCCAGACTCTCGAGAATTCCCAGGGGTTTAGATTCCCGGCCATCAAATGCCTCGAGGGCATTGGGAGATGACGATAAGGTTGGAGAGCCGATGGCTTTCCAACAAGCGGAGGACATAACACAAGTAGATGCACCCTCATCTACGACGGCTCTGTGAACGTTCAGACCGTTAATCCCGACTTGAATAACCAAAGCGATTTGATGTGGAAGCCGGGGATTAAAATTCTCCAGATCAAAGGTGAGAAGGCTCGAATCGGCGGGATCAATACCACCGATGGCAGACAATAAAGCCTTCCATTGTGAAGGACAACTCTGAAGAACCTCAAGTGCAGACATGGCACATGGCGCCTGTGCCAGATCCTCAACAATACTGTAATGTTGGGCGGCACGAGCGTTTGGATTATAAGAGGATCTCCGAAGAACACCCTTGGGAGGTGGCTTCACAACGGGTTCGAGAGTTGGCTTCTCAATTTCCAATGAACCAGAAGCAGATGCGGGAGGCGGTCCATCCGCCACTGCCTTCCCGGGTGCCTGCTGCTGATTATTGTAATCCTTGGACCTCGTAGCGATAGTGATAGGCGCATTAGTCTTCATCATGAAAACTTGAGACCCAAACGGTACAGATGATGAACCTTGTTCGACCATCTGGGTCTGCTGAGATGGAAATGGCTCTTTTAAAACAGCCGGAGTTCCCTTTGAGCCTTTAAGAAGTTGACTGACTTCGGATCGTCTTGGACAATCTTTAGTGTAATGGTCACCTTCACGGATGAGGCAAGGAAATTTCGGCTTACGTTGTGAGCCATCCTCAGATCGAGATTTAGATTCCGGTTTTGGGGCATCAGATTTTGATTTGCCTTTGCCCTTCTTCTTCCCCTTGGAGGATTTGTCCGCAGGATTGGCCTGAACGGCATTTACCTCCGCGGTTTTACCAGAATCGGATGAGGCGGGATTAGCAGAGGTATGGTTGGAAGAATTAGCCTTCTGCTTCCCATTCGAAGACTTCTTCGAATTTTGAGAAACGGAACCAATGACACCATCCACCGTAGGGGTAGGCGGGGCCTTTGTGGCTCCGGGCCGTGGAGCATCAGGCAGGATGTCATAAAGCGTGCCAGATTGCGAATAAACAAGATCCAGGTACTGGGCACACGCGATAGCTTGTTCCTCCGTCACACACGCTCCCATCGCGATATCCTGAGCGATTTTATTGACAAAGGAGGTGGTGAACCAGTGAGTCAAAATCTGATCAAGTATGTGAAACTTGATCAGTCGACGACGGCGCCGCCACTCATGGATGTGATCCGAGATGTGAGTGGCCGAGTCCTGCTTCAGGGAAGACAGGAGGTGCGTCCCAGTCTCATACCGGACTGGTAACTGGAAATGCGTGAGGAAAGCCATGGCTAACGAGTTGAAATCCTGAAAAATACCACGGGATAACTCTATGTACCACTTAGCAGCAGCTCCTGTTAACGTACGCTGGAAAAGACGCAAACGAACCGAATCGTCAGTCCAAGAGTTAGACGAGCACCAGAGGTGATACGTCATCACATGCGCCTGGGGGTCTTCTCCAGATTTGCCCTCAAACTTGGGACAGTCTCCTGGTATCTTGGTCGGAACCGGGGGCCAATATGGATTATGAGCAATCGGATCATTGGTCAACTTCGAAACGTCCGGTAGATCCAAGGTAGCCAGGAACGGCAATGGAGGGTTAATTCCCATGCCATTCCCAGAATAAGGTCCGGTACCCATGCTCCACGATGGTTGTGAATATCCCTGCCCCCATGGGTTCTGTCCCGTAGGATTCTGACCGTGAGGGGCATAATTCGTATAGCCAGACTGATTTGGTTGTTGGTAACCATTGTGTGGGGCCTGATAACCAGGGTTCGGGCCCTGATTAGGCGTCTGCCCCGTATAAGCAGCGTTTGGATTTGGCTGCTGAGCATAGTTAGAACCGTGAGGAGGAGGAGGATACTGAGAGCCTCCAGAGTGGTTATAGTTCGGTTGAGATTGACCATGAGGATAATAACCACTATGAGGATGAGTAGACTGCTGATAAGTGGAACCCTGCGGAGCCTGGTACGTAGGGCGCAGCTGTTGATTTGGCTGCGGCATTGAGTGAGCAGGCTGCTGAGCAGAGTGAACGGAATGAGAGGGCTACTGAGGATAGACGAGGGTTGACCGAGTGAGGGGGCGACCGAATGAACGGAGTTGGCCGGAATGAGGGCGACCCCGAATGAACGGGTTGGCCCGATAAGAACGGGCGCGCGCGTTCTGTGGTGACACAGTTTGTAAGTGAGGCCCCGGGTTGCCATGAATAAGGCGGTTAGCTGGAGGCGGGACACGGGTTATCACCGAGTGGCCGGTTGGCCTGGTGGTGGAACAGGACCAGGTGCTTGCTGGAAACCAGTTTGACCTGAAGCAGAACCATAAAGTGGTCCTGGCTGATACGCAACGTTAGAGACAACAGGATATTGCGGTTGCATGGGTAAAGAAGGATGGATTTGCCCCCCAGGTCCATAGGCCGGTCCCTGTTGATACCCTGGCTGAGGCTGAGCAGGTTGACCAGCAGGGTTATAATATGGTCCTTGCGGATTATAGAATGGCCCTTGCTGGCCCGCAGAGTAGCCTTGATTGGGCTGTCCCTGTGGGTCGTACTGATAGCCAGGTTGGCCTGCAGGTTGACCTTGGAAAGGTTGTGCTTGCAAGTTCTGAGCCTTGTTGTACGGTAAACCTTGAACATAAAGATAGGCCTCAGGAGCAGGGAGACGCAAAATGTCCCCATGCTCGTCAAGCTGACCCGGAAAACCATACCCGGGAGTGCCGTCTTGTGCATAGTGCGAAAAGAAAGATCGGTAAGGATCTTGGGGGAGCTGTCCAGCTCCGGCGTTCGGCTGCTGTAAAAACAACCGATACTCCTCCGGAGAGATATTCTCCGGTATAACAGTAGCTAGATAAATGTCCTCTGGAGTTGGCCCGGATCTAGTAGCAGATGCTGAGGCAACAGCAGAAGAGGCAGCCACACAAACAGTGGGTCGCACGGGAACAGAAGTGACGGGCGTCGAAGGAGACACCCCGGGTGTAGTGGCAGCTGGCCTCGAAGCAGGAGATGATATTCCCATAGAGGCAGCAGCTGAAATAATCTGACCCAGAGATCTGTATCCCTGTGGCAAATAAGGACCAGCTGACGATGTGGTAGCCAGCTCAGATTCGTCTCCCTCGAACAATCTACGAGGGATGCGCTGATAGTCATCAGACCCGGGAATTTCCTCACCAGAATCACTCATGGTTGATCCTGCCGCTAAATCACGCAGAAGACGGCGAGGACTAGGAGGAAAGACAACAGCAATAAACGGTGAACCCGATGTAAGAGAAAGGAAATCAGTTCCTAATCTCAATTCAGACACAGGGTCCGAAAAGGGCCAGTGGAACTCAACTGGCTCTCCAAAGGGTTACTCGGCGAGGACCGGTCCCCCGTCAGGGAACTCGGAAACAACAGGCTGCTGTGGTTCAACAGAAGGTTCAGAAGCCTCTGAAGAATCGTCCGTGTAAGGACTACCAGTAGACGAAACCGAGGGTTCTGCCACCGTGACAAAAGACTAGAAGAAGAGAGCACACACACACACGGGCTGAAAACGAATTAAGACACACGATCAAACAGTCACAAGCAATATCTAAACGGGTGTGTTATCGTGGGAGATTGATTTTACCACATTGGAAAATAGACAAATTCTACCGTTTCATGTTTTAAGAGTCGAGAAACGATAAAAAGATGACTCTATCTCTTTCAGAGTTGACACAAGCGTGAAAGGACAAGCGCTTGACGGTCTTTTCAAGTTTAGGGAGTCAGAAAAGACCAAATGACTGCTCGGGAAAAACTAGGCACAAAGGGTGTACCAGATAGCCGTGAACTGCAATATACACCTTGGTTTCAAAATGAAACAGAAATCGACCAAGGACTTTCCGTACGTGCAGGTAGTCTCCCCGAATGCTGTGTTCGGTGTATCACGGGTATAGGGCGGCAGACTCGGCTTCATGTGGATAAAGGATTGAAAACCTAGAGGGGTCTCCCTTTATATACGCGACGGTACGGGGAGCGCAAGTCCGTACTAGCGCTGTCTAAAGCCAACAGGCGAACGACAGCTGCTAGGTTTAACGACGCCGGAACACGTCTCTAGCCTAGACCTTCTAAATATGTTACGTTAAGTTCCAATGTTGCCTTAGGTTAATTGAATAAATTTTACAGTTGATCTTCAATTAAGTTTCAATTTCCAGGCCCTATCGTATGTAGTGTCTCCTAAATGCAAGCTATATGCCACGATGCAACATTTCGTTCGATGAAAACTAGTTAAATGAGAGTTTAGAGCTTTTATACAAACGAAATGAACGGAATACAAACAAGAATGTCTCTAATGCAACTAATGCAATTGCACACTTTTCATCCAAACACTAATCACTAGCAATATGGGAAAGATCACAATTTGCACTAATTTAACAAAAGCAAAAGAGATTATTTTTTTATTTTTCAATGTTTAATGGCTAATGTGCACTGAAAACAAAAGGAACAATTTGAGAAATGATATCTAAGAGAGCGAAGTAAACAACATTCACTCAACGAAGCAAGCAACCAAATCTCTAAATCGACCCAAAGTCTCTCAAATCGAATGAAGACTCGAAAACTCCCAATGGACCGTGTGATCTAGGTCCAAAGCCAAGGCAAACGAATTCTGAATGAAGGAATGAACAATCACTCAAAAGACGCAACAAAACGATCAAAGACTGTTAAGAGAGCGTGGAGAATCAATCAACAAGTTGACAGGACAATCAAGACACCAAAACTCCCAAGGAGGGCTCGATTCACTATGCCACTAGATGCCCTAGGGCTCAAATCGCGAAATCGATAGACAGAGGCAAACAACCAAAGGATAGCGGTGAATTCCAGTCAAACAAGACTCCAACACACTCAGAAAATCAGGAAATCAAGAAGAAAAGTACTGGTCAAGCTCAGAAAGCCAAAAAATGAAGAAACTCAAAAAAGTCACAGGGGTGGCGCGACTGTGGCCTTGAAACTAGCGCCAGAGGCCGATTGGCGCGACACGGACAAATGCAACAAGCGCCAAGTGGCGCGACTGTCGGGTTAAAACCCGCGCCAGTCGAGTTCTTCAATAAAAATTAAAAAACAAGCTATTCTAAAAGTAGACCAATACAAGCTAAGCAAACCAAGAGGCTAAAATAATGGAAGAATCCAACCCAGAAGGTTCATCAAGCAAGGAGAAACAATCAAAGCGAACCAATCATAAATGGGACAAGGAAAACCGGACGATCCCCAGCGGAGTCGCCAATTTGTTGAGGAGGTAAATCCCCTCTGCGGACAGAGGCGATCCCTACTAGCCCAGCAGGGGTCTAGCAACAAACGAACAATGCTATGACGCAAGCTCCTAGTTACGAATGAAAGACTTGGGATAAGAGCCTACCTGGATTCCAACGCTAGATCTGAAGAAGAAGATGTCCCCGTCCTTCAGCCTTGGCAGATCACAATCCTTCCACGATCTCCGTGGATGAACACCTGCACGCAGAAGAAACGAACAGATACATGCATAGGAACCAACATACGTAACTAAACATCGGTCAGAAAAGATATTACTCGCATTAACATGATGGAAAAAGGAGTGGAACCATAATCATAGTCATCTATTAAAGTGATAAACGAATAGAAGTTACAACCAAGTTCTGACGTCGCGGCTTCCTTCGAACGGGTCTCCGGTTGTCCACGTCTCGCAAAGCTCGCCAAGGAAAGGGAAACCTCTCCAGAGTCTCGTAACAATGGTCTCCTCGCTTGAATGGGCCTTAAGGGAAAGAAGGATTCTTTACAGCACAAAGGCACTTGGGAATAGGGAGATGCAAAGCTTCAGCACTTCAAGACTAGCTTGCCATGGATCTGAGCAAGCTTTTATAGATGGGGAAGGAGGGAGTTGGGATCCCTATTATTATGGGATTAGCCCTATCAACAAGGAAG